>JAQFVV010006206.1:2274305-2874305 GCA_028023455.1 Epiperipatus broadwayi
TTACTAAATTGTAAGGATGGAGCAAATAGTGTCTTTATTCAACTGCGCTTTATTTTCATCTAAATTAGGAGAATTTTTTTTTTTTGAAAAAGTTCAACATCAAATTTTGAATTAGTTATTTATTATTTACTACGAGAATACTGTTATTCTCTTCAAGAAAAATGTGAGAGAAGCTAAACATTTTTTGTGTTATTATTCCTGTAAATATTTTAACCATGGAAAAGTTGATTTTGAAACGCTTTACAATTTCGGATTTAGAATATAATTTTACATTTTTGTTTATTTTTCTGAAAAAAATTGTTAACAAAAAGCAAACAATAATTCAATTTGACTATAAAAATAATTTGTATCATCTTTTAATATTGTGCCTTTTAGAATTTTACCATGAATAGCTATTCACTTTATGCATACTATCCGCAATTGAATTTATCTTTGCCAAAAGTTTAATGAATCTTCTATTAATGGTATTACTTTTTATGTAAATAATTATTGTGCAAAATTCTGGTAAGCAATTCTTGCATATATCAAAATACGGGGGGAAGTGATAATGCAATAGATTTGTTTCTGAATTTAAAAATCTTTTAAAATTCTCTTATAAATCCTAGTTGGGCCATGTATATTTTGCTCATACAATTTCTTATCTGTTAACTTTCATAAAGTTGTACAACAAATAAAGTATTTTATTTCATTTTGGGATAACAACCTATGTATATTTTGGGCAATATTATCTATTTTTCTTTCAGTTGTGCACTGTCAGAATTATTACAATTTTTTTTAAGGGTTTAATATTTTGGAACTATAGATAGTTTCATAAATTTTATTGTTCTGCTAAGATGAGATCTTTCATATTTGTATAAGAAGTTAGCTGTTTTAACTTTTTTTTATTTTTTTCAAAATTCAAAATTTATTACTCTCTTTAAATTTATTTATGTACAGTATCTAAATAATAAATAAGTTTTCCAAATCAATATAATCATTTTGATAATTGTTTTTATCAAATTACACACATAACTTTTGAAAGATAGATCATTATAAATAGACAGGTCCATATTTCTCAAATATGTGAATATGACTTATATTGCATTTTTTCACATGATATTCTCTGGTCTCTTGCCACTTGGTAGTGGAAAACAGTGTGTGATGTTTCATGATTCTAGTTAAATATGAGTCACTTTCTTTGCCTTTCACTGAGTTTAATTGATTAGATTTCTGTAAATGTACAGTGTGCTTTTTATTAGCTACTTCTATCTTATCTCAAGGTGAAATTTTTTAATGAAAATTAAAAAATGTGCTAGTGCCATTTATGTTTTTTGCAAAGACAAAATTAGTAAACTACCATTTATTGTAAATGATGTGAATATTTTAAAGCATGTTGATAAGTAAAGAAATAATATGAAAAAAGATAAATATCTTTATTAAATAGTAAAAATACATATTTGATTAAATACTAATGAATTTTTTTATCAGTCATTATAAGAAGTATGAACTTTTAATATATTAATTTATTATTATTGATAATTAAGATTTTATTGGGATTTTTCTTCTTGTTTCCAATTATGCTAAAAAAGCCAGAAAATCATGAAGGGAAGGAAGAAATCTCTTTCATATCAAGTAACAATTAGTAATCTGATCATTAAGTACTAACAAGATATTCCCCTGAAATATGATAGATTTTATTTACTTTAAGAGTTGGAAGAAAACTTTTTGTTTTTATTACTTTAGTATAGGAACTCTAATTTTGTAAGTTAGTATTAAGTCATTCATAATTATTTGTTCATATATTGTTATTTAGATTTATAGTATATTTTAGAATTCTTAATATTAAAAAAAGGAAAATCAATTATTTTTTGATTTATAATTTGTATAATTTAAAAAGTTATATCTATAGGACATTAACACTTAATAATAATGATAAAATATTATGAATTAAGGTAATCTCTGATTTATTTTTCTTTTTAGTATAAGATATTGATATTGAATTATTTAAACTAGGAATCAGGTAAAATAAATGTGTAATGTGTAATATTTATTGTGTTTATTTACTTAAAAGTATATGATATAGGAGTGAATATATTTATTATATAATCTTAAATATGATTATAAAAGTATATGTTAAATTGATCTCTGAATAAGTTAAAAGTAACTGATTTATTATACTTATGATAAATTATACTCAAATCTATTTGTTTTTTTTAATCTGGTCATGTACAAAAGGTATAAAAATGTTAAGAATAAGTTTGGATATTATTTTATGATATTTTATGGGGATAAGGATTTTATATGAAGTGTTTGATATGAAATAATAGTACAGAAAAGTAATTTTATTGGGAAATCCTGGTAGTGTTAAGGATGTGTCACTAATATAAGTATGATATATTATAAAGTAAGCCAGAATATTTCTCAGATGATATGGATTGGTGACATATTTTCTATAAATCTGTAAGAATTTAAAATAGAAGCCAAGATAGAAATTAATGTAGACACATGATAATGTGCCCTAAAGTTATATAATCCATAGTATCATTATTTATTAGATTTTTATAAGATATCCATCCTACACTTGTAATCATGAAAATCCCACTGGTATATATATTGTATTAAGGAATTATAGATTTGAGCAATAATAATAGCTAAACCTTCAAATGATGATAAGATAAATCAATTTAATGTTTTGAGAATTAAATATAATACTAAATAAGATATAAATAAAATGTAAAAATAAAAATTTTATGAATTTGTTTACCAAATATTAGAAATCAAAATATAGATTTAATGTTCGAAGTGAAGAGGTAAAAGATGATAAAGAAAAACTGATGAATTGTTCATGTTATTTAAAATAAGTATAATAATGTGCCATATCTTAATTGAATATTTAAATATTTCTTAAATAATATTTTATAATGAATAATAAATATAGAAAAGTATAATAAGTTTTAAAGTTATAACTAGATGATAAATACTAGATTAAAAGAGTAAAGGTAAAGCTATTATAATAATAATGAAATAGGTTTTTTCAAATATTTAAAATATAATGAAATATAACTATACATATTTTATTGATATGTTTTATTATGGAAATATTGAAGATGTGATTTCAATATTCACAGAGTCACCTCCTAGTTGTAAATAATTGCAAACCATGTATGTAAATTATTTATCTAATTACATTTTTTTTGTTAATGTTGTAGTTTTTAAATTTGTATAATATATTAAATATTTTTTTCAGTAAATATAAGATGTGTAGACCATAATAAAATGTTAATGTTGTTTTTAAAATTAACAAAGTGTTGATGTCTCTCTTTTTTTGTTTTCCAAGTCATTATTCATCATCTCTAAATACGTATTATATTTTAGTAATTAAAGATATTTAGTACGTGAAGCAATGTTGATAATCGAAATAAGACAACAAATAAAAATATTATGATTGTTAAAGATATTTGATGTTCAATCCAAAATATTAAGTAATGTAAATTTTTCTTTATCTTACTTAATGATGATAATGAAGCTCTAAATAAACTAGTACTCAAGATAAATAAAAAATGATTAGATTATAATTAATAAATATGACTCAGTATTATTAATAATTTTAATTCAGTTTTTTTAACTAAATTAATAAGAAAAGTAATTATTTATTTTGCAAAGGTAGAGTGATTGGTATATTTGTTTTTTAATTATTTTTTAAATGTAACTAGATGTAAGTAAAATGCCTCTTTTCATTTGATTAAGTGTAAATTAATTGATTTATTTTAAGAAAGCAATAATAATTAACTGCAGATGTTGATTGTTGCGAAATGTTAGTAAAAAAGGAGAGAGGTAAATAATTATTTCAATAGATAGATCAATACTAGTTCTATTAATAAAGTTGTTTCTAAGAATTTTAATATTTAAATATGACTGTTTTTATTTTAATTAGGAATCGTGTAGAGTACTGCATTGATATTTGAATATAGTTGTTGGTGATATTTCGTTAGTTGGATAAAACCTTTTTGATATGCTTGTCGTAGTTAAAAAAGATAAAATTTTACTGAATGATTAAAGGGAAAAGTCTAATGATTATAATTACTTTGATATTAAGAAATTAATTAAGATAGATATAATATATTAGACATGAAATAAAATAATATTTTGTATTAAAAAAATTTATATAGAAAAAAGAAATTCTAATTTGACTGATGTTTTAGAAGTTAATTAATATTATTTATGACCACAGTTAATGCTGGTGGTAATGATCTTCAATGTTGTGTACAGTATATATAGAGATAAACTTCAGCCATTTTGGAAGTAAACTGTATTATTTTAGACATAACGTGGGATATTTCAATGGACTAGCAACTGCCATCATATCAAGGTTAACTTTTGAAAGGAAAATTGATCTCAAACAATGTGACTCAAAAAGATAAGAAATGAGATTCGTTTGAAGTAGTCAGCATCACAATGTAGGTCTTATCAAACTGTTTATTTCAATTGTCCATTTTCTCATCCATTAATTCTATTGATTTTACTGATGGCACTGATGAGGCTCCAACATTAGCTTTGAAGGGAATGAGAAGATCAGGCCCTATTTAAACCATCTAAGCATGGAAGAGATCTACTGGTTTAAATAGGGCTGATGAAGCACAATACCAGCTATGTGAAACCTCTCATTTTATCTATCATTAACTTAAATATTAACTTTAAAATTAATAGATGAAAAAACTGGAAGGAAATAAACATTTTGATAAGCTTCATTTTGTGAATGCTGAACTACTTCAAGTTGAATCTCATTTACCATCTTGCACTGAGTCACACTTTCATTGTTTGAGATCTAATGATTTTCTTCAAAGGTTGAACCAGAAAAGTGGCGATTGCTAGTCCCATCAAAATATTGGATTGTATGGGAGAGATGTATGTTGGGGAGGTAATAAGAAGAGATTGAAAACACACTTTATGGGTATGAGAACAAACAGAAGTTACTGATCTCATTGAAAAAACTAAAAGATTGGAGTTGGGTTGGACATATTGCTAGAAGAGATGATAATAGATGGACAATTGAAATTTTAAATTGGATTCCAAAGAGATTGTAAAAGACCCTAGAAAGAGACCACATGGCATGAGTAGGCGTGGATGGATGAAATAAGAAAGTGTGCAGGGTGATGTGGAGAAGAGAAGCTAAAAATTGGAGAAGATGGATCAAACTTGGGGAGACCTTCATCCTGCAGTGGATGATAATGAACTTGATGATGATGATGATGAGTGCAAAATAAGAAGCAGTGTTTATTTCCAAAAATAACCAATTTATCTACATCATACAACTGTGAAAACATTAAATATAATATATATATATATTTATGCCTTATATACACATACACACAAACATTCAACAGCCATTCGTAAATGAATTATTGCCAGTATAACTTTTAGAAAAAAAGAAAGAAAATTAAAGGTAAAAGTTGCTCTCAGAGATGAATTGTGATGACTATATCTATAATATCTATACATAATTATATAATTAAATATTTATAAATACAGTAATTAGATAATTAACAATTTTATCCACGTAGGAGTGCTTTTGATTATCCTAGTAGTCTTTGTCAACCAAAGCTTTGAAAGTCTAACCCTTCCCACAATTCTGTGATCTTAACATTTGCTGCCTGCCTGTTAATTAAGTCATGTTTATATTTGTATATATACACACATATATATATTATAAAAATAGTTTTCATTTTTTTTTCACAATAAATTTTGTTACTATACCATGTGGCTTGGAGCAACGATCATGAATACTGAGATTCAGTATATTTTAAAATCAGTATTAAATCAATGTTTTTATTATTGATTTTATATTAAGATTTGCATCAAATTTTATTTCACTCATATGTTGACAGAATTTTGTTACAATATATTTATCAAATCATATAAAATATCTACTGGAAGAAAAGTAATTTTATTCAATAGTATTCTTTTACTAAATTTTTAATAGCCAAAAGCCATCACATTAAATATTTGGTATAATGAGCTATCTTGGAAGAAACATTATAGCTTATACTTATTAGACGGTATTGACTTAATCCTTTTGTAATAACATTCCAACAATATTACACAATTGTTGTATCATTTCCAGTAATTTACATGGCCATGTTCTTACTGGAAATCAGGTAGACATATTCTATAATTATTTTAAATCTCAACATTGATGTTTTCTCATTTTAAAATTGATTATACTGGGTTCCAAATTCATTTCAACTTGCTTATTTTTTTCCAAAACAAAATTTGACAATCTCACACAACAAACAGCATCCGTTTTTTCATATATTATAGGAAAATCTATATAAATCCATAAAATTTGTGAATAAACCATCACATGATCTCCATTTCCCATGCTTATATAAGCTGTATAGAGAGTTTGCCACTGTTTTGAACAGGATCATTTATTGAATTTCTTTAATACTTAACTAAGGCTTTTTTTATGCATATATTAAAATGTTGCATAATAAATTTTTATGATTATTATGAGTCTGAGGACTATTATTTACTGATCAATCAATTGCTAGAATTCTTATTATATAATTTCATCTTTTTGCTCAATAAATATTTATTTATTTATTTTCTTCCCAAATATACATAAATAAGCATTTACTTATATAATGAAGGGGTGAATCTTTTTGTGTTAAACCTTCTGACTGTGTTATTCTTCAGATGGTAGCAAAACAAATTATTAATCTCAAAATGTATATCTGTTTTTACATGTAGACTGATCAATCGCCTTCCTAAATCTTTCAGATAATATCAACAATCTTTTTTTCCTCCTGTTTTTTTAATTTTTATTTACTATTTATATTTATTTGATTCAGCAAGAAATCACAAGTCCTATTCCTGGTATAATTATTTCAGTTCTGAACAAAGATTTTTTGTTTCAGTGTCATGGAGCTTCCAGATATGCAGAAGATAGAGATATGTATTTTATAATACTATAGATTGCCTTTTTAACATTAGCATTAAATCTTCATTGTGGCAAATATCAATCCTTGAAGAACTGTTTTGTCTTCATTGAAATCTCTATTAAATTTTAGGTAAGACCAATAAGTAGCTTTTGTGGAATTAAGAGCAAATCAGTAAAAACAAATATATTTATCAATAGATTTTTGTTTAAAATTGTAACATTAGATATCAGTTAAAAATAAAAATAAAATTTCATTTTCATATATGTGATAGTTTATCCCATATTGTTTGCATTTCTAAATGTAAGAAATAGCAAATAATCATCCAATGGCTAACTCTTTATCCATGCAATCTAGATTAAGAAAACTGTCTTACAAAAGACATAGAGCTTGAGAATGAAAAGAATGTGAGTTTATCATTTAAACTTTTGTCAGAATATATTTGATCAATTTTTTTTAATATTTAGTGCACCAACCTGATAAAAATAATAAATTATTCACACTTATTGAAAAATTCATGTTGTTGTTTTTTGAATTTTGATGGACTAAATAGGAACATGTAATCAATTAAAAGATACATTGTTTTTCAACTGAAGAGATGGTGTGCTTTGATATTTTTCAGAAAACATTGTATTGCCACAGAAGACTTTAAATCATACATTTGAATTAAATTTTGCATTGATTAAGTCTTATTGGTGATTTTCCTATCCAGCTTGTCATATGTTTCAGATAAAGAAATCTTTCTACACTTTATGAATTTCTCTTTATTTCAACAATATAAGAATCGACCCTTAAATTTGATTTCATACATCAAGTTTCCTGGTAGATGAGGTGCTGGAGTAAATGATGCATTGTCACTCCTAAGATTTTAATGACCTACACACTTTTTTTTAATTTCAAAATAGCTATATCTGATCATTGCAGCAGTTTATGAACATTGTCAGAATGTTTAAAGTATCTATCAAAAAATACAATTGAAATGTGGCCTCTGGGCATGTTCTGCCTTTGGATGTAACACATTAGGTCTTGAAAGGCAGTTTTTCTACACTACATATCCATTAATGAAATATTGAGCAGCTTACTGTGTACATTGTATAATGTTTTAGAACTGAACATTATTTTATAAATTTCTGTTATGACTGCAGAAAGAAGTCAAGAACAAGGTGTTTATTTCAGTTTTAGTGAATTACTATAGGTAACATTCAACAATGGTAAAAATATTAATATATATATGTATATTTGTAATTAAAATGTCTTTTAAAATATAAAAATAAATTTTGTAATTCTAATATTTCTTTTGGGAAAATTAAGTGTTTAAGACCATTAGAAATCAAATTCTATTGAAATGTATATTTGGAACATTAATACTTTTACTGTTGTCTGCAACCATTGTGTTTTGTAGTTTAAGAATTGGTAATTGTGCTAATTAATATCATATTATACAGCTTTCAACTAAAGAGTAGTAATGTGGGTAAACATGGAGAACTACAGCTAAAGTTATAAATTTTTATTGAACTATTGAAATTGTGCTTCTATAGTATTTTTATTGTTCAAAGATATTTAGATCGAAAATGGCATATAATCTTTGTGTAAGTGGACTTATATTTAGATGTACATGTTTGATTCTAATTTATAGTCCTCAGTTTCACACACGCATATATATAGCCACTCTTCATTCATATTTTTTTATTATTATTCTTGATAAATGCCTCAAGTAATAGTTTGACCTCTTTTAAAAAGTTTTTTTCTCCACGTTGTTTTGTTTTAACGTAAGTGCTTTATAAAAGTTAGCACTGGTGCTAGGTGTAAAATGACATTTTTATATGATTTTGATTATTCACAAGCAGTAGCTTTGTAGTCAATTGTGACCAAAAATTGGTATACCAGCTCAACAAGAAAATAAATAGGAAATCATAAAATATGTATATATTATAATTTTTGACATTTTATAAAATTTTACTAATATAGATAAAATTTTAAAGAATGCTAAAAATTGTATATTTATTTAAAAGTCTAGAAATTCTTTATGTAAATTGCTATGTAAATTATAATTTATTGTATAAAATAAATTTATAATTGGATGGACATTAATATATAAGTAATTTTAATTTATATTTGTTCTACTACAAAAAAAATGATATAATATATTTATTATTATTTTTTATAAGTACCAGGTTTTTTATTATATTGTATATTATTTATAAATGTATTATTGTTTTCTTTATCAATTTTTATACACTATACTGTTATTTTTTTAAATAATAAAATATAATACGATTAGTTATGGTTTATAATGCCCTGGGCCTCTTCTTGAGTTGTTATTGCCTATTTATATTAAAATTATACTTACAAATTAGTATAAAATAGTTTTGTTGGAAAAATATTTTTTTTCTATGATATTTGTTAATTTATATTTACATTGTTTGCTTTCTGTTATGTGATTAAAATAAACACAGTAATTGGATAAATCCTGGTGTGGACTTTGGAAAAATTGCTATTCAAAATATGTAGAACTGGAAAATTGTTTAAAAGTACAGTTAATTTAAATTATAATTTTTTAATTGAGTAATGTGGTCACAGCATAGTAAAGAAGTTAATGATTTGTAAATCCGTATGGTATTAAACCCCCTTCAAAATAAAATCCATAGTAAAATTTTGTAAAAGCTAGCATTGCAACATATCAAGCCTGGGAATAGATCAAAGATCCAGCATGTAATACTTGGAAATATATTTATTAAAGTTCATGAATTTGTACAGTTTTTACAAAATTCATCTTTAACATTTTATTTTTTGACTTAATATATATAAATACAGGCAAGCAGTCAACACTTCAGACAATATCATATATATATATATATATATATATATATATATATATATATATATATATATATATATATATATATATATATATAAATTGTCTATACTGAACTGCTATCAACAAATTAGAAGGAATTTGAACTTAGACTTTTAAGCTTTCTACATCTATCCACTTTATTTTATACAACCAATACACACTAGCATATGTATGCTAAAAAATAAATGGTCTCCAGTGCTCATCAAACTTTTGCCCCAGATCACCATCTCCTTCACTGGTTAATCAGTGTTCAGTTTATAGATAGAAAATCTTCAAATAGACAGGCTTCAATCTTCTCCACTCTCCAACCCACCAGCCATCCATATCATTGAAAATCTGATGATGGAATACTGAATGCCTGGAGTTGGTCATCAATATTATTGTCATAACATGTTGACCTTAAGTCTCTGACCCATCACATATATTATTTTATATTGTCTTTGTGGGGTGTTATACATACGTACCAATAACCTGTAATTAATAAATATTTATTATTAATATAATAGTGTCCAATTTGAATGATTTTCTTCCATTTTAAGAATCTTTTTTATATGTAATGATTTTATGGCCATTTAAATTAATAACTTCACTTTCAAAATGTTCAGATGTTTAGATATTCATTATATATACATTAACCAATCCTTCCATAACATTTATATCAGGTCTGTTTTTTAAAAACTTCATATACAATTATTTGAATCAAAATTAACATAATTTTCTGCTCCAACATTTTACCTCCCCTTTTATATGGCTCCTTTGTCAAGAATCTTCTAATTAAACAACACATATTAAAAATTTTTTTAAATATATTTTTAAAAATATAATTTTATATCTATAAATTTTACTATTCTACTGTACATATCTACTTTCATTATATATATAAAAAAGACATATTAAAACTTTGAATTTAAATTAAAACTTGCTAATCTTTATAAAGAAACATAATTCTTTTTACTCCTTTTCTTTATTTTTAAAATGTAATTGTCATCCCCTTTCTTATTATTATTTAAATTTCATTCAATTTTTCTTCTTTAATAGCAAAATCCATTATTATCCTTGTTTCCTTTATCTACTCAATCTATTATATAAATAAAGTGTATTATGTTTTTCCACGGCTCTTATTTAAAATTATTTTTTTATTTTCATAGAAATACATTTTTAATGATTTTTTCTGATAATTTCTTATATTTTCTTTACTTTGTCTTCCAGATTTATTCTTTATTCTTTTGTTATTCTAATGTATGATATATTTATATTTTCTTACATTGTGTAGCATTCTAATATATATTGTGCCATTACAATTTGGTCACTAGCCAAATTTATAGTAATGTGCATGTAGAAAAGGTCAAACAAAATCATCATCACAATTTTATATAACCATAAAGGAAGTTGTAGGGCATCCAAGTTTAAACCCTACAAGGTCAAGTTCTAAAAGCTTTAAACAGAGAAAGAATGGGTCAACAATTACATGCTTTACTTGTTTGTGTGTTGATAGAAAGGTAATACACACATTTAAACTATTTAATATTTAATTTTTCTTTAAAAAGCAAAGTTATAATGCATACATATAGGCAATGTATGTGTAAATTATTTAATTGTTTTATATTTCAAATATTAAACATTTTAACTTTCTTTAAAACTAACCTATGCTTGATCAATTCTAATATTTTATTCTATGCTTTTATTTTGCTTTTCTTTAATTATAATTGGGATTTAAAAGTTACAGATTTAATTAAATAATTGGGTTATAATTACTAAGCTAGCAATTATAGTATTTAAGGTTAGTTTATGAATGATTTGAAAGAATGCAGGATGTGTGTACATTACATACAAAATTTTACATTTCCTAAATATTGAAAGAAAAGGAAGTATTAAATCTGTCAAATTATTTTTTTTTGTACAATTTTTTTTGTTAAAAGAGGAAATCTGTTTAATCAGATATCGATCTTTGTAGCAATTTTTTTTTTAGTAAATAATTGTTTTTCACTTTGGAAGTTTATAATGAGTCAGAACTGATTTTTGAAATTGTCTTATCAAGATCTAAAGAAGGAAGCTCAAAGATTTGAAGTGTTACCTGGATGTTAAAAAGAAAAAAAAAACAAAAGAAAGGAAATAAGAATTGAGTCTATTTTTTTTTTAAAACAAAAGTGTCTGGAAAAAGGATTAAACTTTTCAGTTGAAAAATACTTTGGTTGAAAATAAATTAGAGATCTAATTAAAACAAATTTGTCCAAAAATAGCAAGTGATGCTATCTCTGATTGGTTAAGGTAGCTAAAAATTGGATATAAAAAGCTGTTTTGAATTATTATTAAGATTATTGTTGTGATTGATTCAGATATTAAACTATAATATTGAACGTTGAAAATATAAGAGATGGCGGGCTAGAAAAATTATATGTATATTCCATTTGCCAGACCATCTGGGGAAGCTGCACATCACATAGGAAAGAAAAGATGTCTAAAATAATATTCTACACCTTTCAACTGACCAGATAAATAAGATGTTTTTAATAGAAGGAAGAAAGCATTCACCTGCATTCAAAGAAGATGAATTAATCTACTGATAAATATTAATCATCAAGTCCAATTAATTGTTCCAACAACTGATTTTAAACTCAAGAAAATTTATAAATGTGAAAACAACTGCTGTATTTCATCCACATGCTTGACAGGAAGAGAAGAAAAATTAATATAATGATTTCCAAATTGTCCACTAAAGCAAATAACCTCAATAGAGTCATCATCATTAAATAGTTATACACCTCAAGAAAGAGATTGTTCCCACATAGTAGCTGCAGAAATATAGACAAGTTTGAACCCTTGGAAATTCGCCACAAACAAAGATCGGTAATATGACTTTTTTTTTCTTTATGATATCAGTCTTAATAAACATTTTAGCAATAAAGTGGTATATTTTTATTTAAAGAACTTTTAAAGACTATTCAGATCGATTAAAACAAGAATGTCTTACTAATAATAACTTTGAGCTTCATAAATTATCTTGAATGTATCAAAATTATATGTTTATTAATTTTACAGTTATGAAATATGAATATGTAAAACAATTTTTTTTAATGGTATTATGATTTTAGTTTTAACTAATATTATTATTTTGGTTTTTAATAATATTTTGTTATTATGGGATAAAACACGCACATACATAATAATATTTTTATATGTGTATAATTGGAAGTGAATGTGGAATAATGAGTAGTATTAGAATATTAGATTATTTTGTTTCAAGTTCAGTATAGATTTCAGCGCTTGGAAGGGAGGGGGAGAAAATAATTTAAAACTCTTTTCTAAAAACTTGCTCTTTCAATTTTACTAACATTTTTTTTTTACATTCTATTTACATGTTGGATTTTAAAGTATGTGTGCTAATGAGCAGATAATATTTTTTTTTAATACTTTTCTCATGGAGTGAAAATCATGGTCAATGTGACATCCAACTTAATACAAAATACATTTGAAGGGAAAGGGGGAAGAACTTAAAATTAATCTGAGGATTGTTATATAATCAATTATTATTATTATTCATGTCAATTTTCATATTTATCTAGAAATTTTTATGTATATGTTAGAATTGTAGTAATAAATATTAGTTTGTTTTATTAAACGAGGCGTATATATTTCATTAAGTGTAGTCTTTGTTAAGTGTGATTATTCATCATCATCAATGGTTGAATATTAGTTATTTAAGATATAAGTAAATATGCTAAAATTAAGCAATAATTATGAATTTCTTTATAAAATTTAGTTTTATGTTTAGGCTTAGTCCTAGAGCTGTAATTGAAACCCTTGTCATTATCGTTATTATTATCATCATCATCATCATCATCAACATTTTAATTAATGAGCTGTTTAACTGTTTAAAGGCCATAAATAAATATTGATTTTATAATATTTAGTGATCTCTTAGTATTATTATAACCACATCCCATCATCTATTTCATGCAAGGATGAGTGAATTGCCATCCTAAATTAGTTATATATAATCTGAGCTAGTGAACTTATAAAAATATTGAAACACATTTGTTATGTTAAGATCTGAGAAATGATTTATGTTCAATGAACTCCACTGTGGTTTAAAGATGTTTTACTTTTACCTAACTATTAGTGCTTATAGTGATATGGCTCAAAAGCAAAATCTCAGATTTTTATTAGAAATAAAGTACCAAAAAGGGATTCAAACCCGGTACATGTGAAAGGTTATTAGATATAACCGTGTCTAGATTCAGATAATCTAGTGGTGCCCTGCTAGACCATATTCACTTAGTATTTGTTTAAACATGCACTTAACATCAAACCAAGAAATGAAAGTGGATAAAACCTAATGCCTGTATACCTGAGTTATATCATTGAATACTAGTGTACCACTTCACGTGATTTGCATATAATACATTGTTATAATAATTTGCTCTATAATTCTTGATAGTGTTATTTTTTGAACCTTTACTTAATAATATTCTATTTGAACTCATTTAATTTTGTTACGACCTTTTTATTAGGTTACAATGGTAGCCCAACGTTAGGGCCTGATATTTTGCCATATACCTGAAAAAGAGAGTATATAGAATGATGGGGATGTGTGGTTAAAAATAGAGAAATTTTTTTAGAATAAAATTTTTTTTTCAGTAAAAATTTTTTTTGTCTTTACAAAATTTTCTGGGCTAAACAAGTCTATATTTTAGATGATGATGTTTAATATGATCTAATTTTTCATTGATGATGATAAAATGGGTAAAAGCAGCCATAAAAACAGCTTAGTTTTTTTTATAAATTTTGAGATCAGAGATGAATATCACAACTTAACCCCTTGTGACCTGAACGGCCATTTTGAAGTCACAGAAAAAATTACAGGACATACAATTTTAAATGAAATGTCTAATTTATTACAATAAATAACAAATATATATACATTTTTAGAAAGTGCAAATATGAAAGAATGTAATGAAGCTGATAAAATAGTCATTACCACAAAAAAATAATTAAAGAAAGGAGATTTTTCACATTTTATATATCTTTATTTTTACATTGGTTCACAAACTCTCAATTTTGAAAGATATAGCCTAAAATGACAATTTCATAGACAGCTTCATCACATTCGTCATAAAATGCAGAAAAAAATAATATATAACATGACCTACCTGAGTTACAGATTGTTGGTGTAATGTGGCAAAAGGTGACCATTTCAATTTCTTTTTTCTGCTTGACACTCTATGTGTTCTATTTTTGCAAGCAGTTGTTTTTCTAGGCCCTCTATGCGGGATATCTATTAGAAATGCAAGGTTTTAGTGAGGATCAAAAAAAAAATAACAGTAATAACTTTAGTAAATTCTAAGTTATGGGGGTAAAAAATAATGACTATATTATTGAAAAATCAGGGGTGGGGCGAGATAAATTATGCATTATTACATAGCAAACCATAATAGCAAAGTATGCTATCAAATAAATAAAAAGTTATCTGCAAAGTATGCTATAAAATGAATAAAAAGTTATCTACAATGAAATGAATAAAAACGTAGTAAATTCTAAGTTATGCATGTAAAAAATAATTACTACATTATTGGAATATCATGAGGGTAAGAGTGAGCTAAATTATGCATTATTACATAGCAAACCATAATAGCAAAGTATGCTATCAAATAAATAAAAAGTTATCTATAATGAAACGAATAAAAATGTAGTAAATTCTAAGTTATGCATGTAAAAAATAATTACTACATTATTGGAATATCATGAGGGTAAGAGTGAGCTAAATTATGCATTATTACATAGCAAACCATAATAGCAAAGTATGCTATCAAATAAATAAAAAGTTATCTATAATGAAACGAATAAAAATGTAGTAAATTCTAAGTTATGCATGTAAAAAATAATTACTACATTATTGGAATATCATGAGGGTAAGAGTGAGCTAAATTATGCATTATTACATAGCAAACCATAATAGCAAAGTATGCTATCAAATGAATAAAAAGTTATCTGCAAAGTATGCTATAAAATGAATAAAAAGTTATCTACAATGAAATGAATAAAAACGTAGTAAATTCTAAGTTATGCATGTAAAAAATAATTACTACATTATTGGAATATCATGAGGGTAAGAGTGAGCTAAATTATGCATTATTACATAGCAAACCATAATAGCAAAGTATGCTATCAAATAAATAAAAAGTTATCTATAATGAAACGAATAAAAATGTAGTAAATTCTAAGTTATGCATGTAAAAAATAATTACTACATTATTGGAATATCATGAGGGTAAGAGTGAGCTAAATTATGCATTATTACATAGCAAACCATAATAGCAAAGTATGCTATCAAATGAATAAAAAGTTATCTGCAAAGTATGCTATAAAATGAATAAAAAGTTATCTACAATGAAATGAATAAAAACGTAGTAAATTCTAAGTTATGCATGTAAAAAATAATTACTACATTATTGGAATATCATGAGGGTAAGAGTGAGCTAAATTATGCATTATTACATAGCAAACCATAATAGCAAAGTATGCTATAAAATGAATAAAAACTTATCTACAATGAAATGTATAAAAACAGTAACTAAAATAAAATAAATAACCCAAAGGAATTACAAGCAATTATTATATATTAGTGGGAGATGATGATGATGAATGTTGAATACTTACAGGTAATGGGGAATACGAAACCTCAAAATCAAACACATCAACAGAAAAGTTCGTTATAAACGTAATTACGTTTAGCGGCGAAAATACTTGTTTTCTCCGTATATTTTTTTTATCGGTTGATAAAATCTAGAAAGATAAAAAAATTACAAAATTTTAATAATGTACTTTACAAAAATTGCTATAAAAAATCTAATTTTCATCGCACAGAAAAAATTTTTAGACGTACAAAAAGATAGAAAAATGGCGGAGAGAAAGAAAAAAAAAGCGTAACTGTGACGTATACGGTTTGCACGCTATTGCGGTCGAAATTGTAAACTTTTTTTAATGCGTAAACAAGCGGTTTTCGGTCTCAAAGGGTTAAGACAAAGGTGAAATAAATAATAGATTTTTTTTTGTGGAACATTAAAATAATTTATTGCCAGATAGGATAGGCATAGTAATAGTGATGAATTATGGAATAGTAGTCTCATGTGTGTTTGGAGAGTTCATTTTGTAAAAAGTCTATGATTTTAGAGGTTTGATTGGATGGTTGATCGTTGGAGTTTGGTTGGTTAGATTGCAGTTTTGATGATGAGTGGAGAGTTTTGTCATTGCCTTGAGAATGCTATGTATTTCGTGTAACTTATGAATGATCAAACCCATTCACTGCTCCAACCCAATTTATATGTTATCTTTATTTTATCATAAAGCAGTTAACAGTAGTCCTGCCATGATATCAGCCTATAAGTCTCCAAGAGAGAGAGCAAGGTTTCGTTTTTGTAGTCTATAATAAGCAGGGCATTCCTTGATACTTGCCACATAAGACTCCAAGAGAGAGAGCAAGGCATAGTTTATCTATTTTAGCCCTAAGACTTAATACATCTTTTATTGCAACAGAGTTTTGCTTCATTTAATCAAGGGTTGTGGTAGTTAATAGTGATCGAATTGGGATGATCTTCTGAGTGCTCGTGATGCATTGTGTGATTATAGTGCTGTGACTGAATTCTTTTATTTATCTCAAGATTGTGAACTGCTAGTCATTCTGTGGACTGTCAATATCTGTCGGATTTCTGGGAAAATGGATGAATGTATAATTTGGGCTATTACAGACAGACATGCACTATAGATTATTGTTGTGTAGTTCATTAAATAAGGATATTAAAATTTTTTTTTTTGTTGTATTTGTAAATGCATAATAAGGTGAAAATCAAATCAGTCAGTTGGTCAGAATAGGTGTCAGACAGGGAGAAGATGTGTGGATTTTTGATGGTCAGGGAAGTACAGATGGGATATATATAGTTTTATAACATGAGTGAACTAAATTATAGTATTGAAGAGGTTATGGAAGAGGAAGGTGCCCCAATACCAGGAATCAGTGATCAGTTTTCATACTGAAGAAGAGGATGGGGAGGTTTTCTTAAAAACACAAGCGGAAAGAGAGGAAGTAGAGGAAGATGCCTATAATGTTAGTAGCAATAATACGGCCTCAAGTGTGGAAGTAGATGAGGAGTCAGAAGTGGGCCAGGCTCAGATAACAAAGATGGCATCATCAGACATGGACATGATAATGCAGATGTTCAAAAGTCTAAGAGAAGATAGTAAGCACAGTATAATAAGCATAGAGAGTCTAAGAGAAGATAGTAAGCACAGTATAATAAGCATAGAGAGTCTAAGAGAAGATAGTAAGCACAGTATAATAAATATAGAAAGTCTAAGAGAGGATAGTAAGCAAAATATGATAAATCTAGAACAAAAGATAGAGAAAAATATAGAAAGTCTAAGAGAAGATAGTAAGCAAAGGATGGAAAATCTAGAACAAAGGATATGTCAATCCATAGAGAGCATAATAGAAGGTAGTCGAAGATCACTAGTGTTAAAAGATAAGCTAGATTGTCAGACTACTGATAATAGAGAAAGGAGCGAGAGATTAGAGGAAGAAATAGGTAAATCAGCTAATATACTGATAGAGGAGAGTAGATCACAAGAAGTGGAAAGGCCAATAGTAGCCATAAAATCTAATCTCTCAGTAAAAAGAGTAAATGAGATGATGACCAAAGAGCAGATTGGGATAAATCATGAAGTGAAAAGAAGGAAAAGAGAGTTGGAGAAAAAACTGCATGCATCCAATAAGATGATTGATTTAAGCGAGGCAACAGGGGAGATGAAACCAGTTATTTTAGAAAGAGAGCAAAAGTTTCAACAGTCTGTAGTTCTCAATCTAGTAACAAATCAGCATGTGTGGTTTCAAAAATCTGTCTTCTTAAATAGATTGGAGATACCTTATATATGGTATAGAGAGGCAATCTCTCTGAAAAATGTAAATGTCCAAATCTCTCTGAAAAATTCAACTGCTCTGGAAAAGTCAAAAATAAGTTATATCTGGTACAGAGAGCCAATCTCTCTGAAAAATGTAAATGCTCTGTTAAATTTAAGTGTGCCTTATATTTGGTACAAAGAGTCAACCTTTTTAGAGAGTTTAAAAATAAATTATACATGGCACAGAGAATCAATCTCTCTGGAAGATTTAAGGATGAATTATATATGGCACAGAGAATTAATCTCTCTGGAAGATTTAAGAATGAATTATATATGGTACAGAGAGTCAATCTTTCTGGAAAATTTAAAAATAAAGTATGTATGGTATAGAGAGTCAATCTCTCCGAAAAACTTCAAGGCATATTATGTATGGTACCAAGAGTCCATATTTCTAAATAGAATTTGTAATAGGAGGTTATATAAAATAATTCCTCCAGATATGTTTTATAAATATCCAGTCAAGATGAAAAATGGAAATATTAAAAAGGGACTGGATGTACAGGTGCATTTTTATGCAGACCACAATATGGTTTGAAAAGAAAAAGCCATTCCAAATTACCAAGAAAATAGGAGAGAATGCCTTTATGCTTGCTGCTCTTGATGGGAATAAGGGGACCTATAATGCTAGGAGTTTGATCCCTTATACTTCAGCAGAATAGCCTGGCAAAGATCTCCAAATAAATTATTTTTAGGTTTTTTTTTTTTTTTTTTTTTAATGAAAAATATATTTACCAGTAGTTAATTTTTTTTTTTATATATATTATAAGTGTTTATTATTATTAGTGTATTTATTAGTTAGGATTTTTTTTTTTAAAATATAGTTAAAACAAAAGTGCTGATGATTTTATCCGAAGGGGGAGAAAGTTGTGCCATTACAATTTGGTCACTAGCCAAATTTATAGTAATGTGCATGTAGAAAAGGTCAAACAAAATCATCATCACAATTTTATATAACCATAAAGGAAGTTGTAGGGCATCCAAGTTCAAACCCTACCAGATTAAAATCTTAAACACTTTAAACAGAGAAAGAATGGGTCAACAATTACATGCTTTACTTGTTTGTGTGTTGATAGAAAGGTAATACACACATTTAAACTATTTAATATTTAATTTTTCTTTAAAAAGCAAAGTTATAATGCATACATATAGGCAATGTATGTGTAAATTATTTAATTGTTTTATATTTCAAATATTAAACATTTTAACTTTCTTTAAAACTAACCTATGCTTGATCAATTCTAATATTTTATTCTATGCTTTTATTTTGCTTTTCTTTAATTATAATTGGGATTTAAAAGTTACAGATTTAATTAAATAATTGGGTTATAATTACTAAGCTAGCAATTATAGTATTTAAGGTTAGTTTATGAATGATTTGAAAGAATGCAGGATGTGTGTACATTACATACAAAATTTTACATTTCCTAAATATTGAAAGAAAAGGAAGTATTAAATCTGTCAAATTATTTTTTTTGTACAATTTTTTTTGTTAAAAGAGGAAATCTGTTTAATCAGATATCGATCTTTGTAGCAATTTTTTTTAGTAAATAATTGTTTTTCACTTTGGAAGTTTATAATGAGTCAGAACTGATTTTTGAAATTGTCTTATCAAGATCTAAAGAAGGAAGCTCAAAGATTTGAAGTGTTACCTGGATGTTAAAAAGAAAAAAAAAACAAAAGAAAGGAAATAAGAATTGAGTCTATTTTTTTTTTAAAACAAAAGTGTCTGGAAAAAGGATTAAACTTTTCAGTTGAAAAATACTTTGGTTGAAAATAAATTAGAGATCTAATTAAAACAAATTTGTCCAAAAATAGCAAGTGATGCTATCTCTGATTGGTTAAGGTAGCTAAAAATTGGATATAAAAAGCTGTTTTGAATTATTATTAAGATTATTGTTGTGATTGATTCAGATATTAAACTATAATATTGAACGTTGAAAATATAAGAGATGGCGGGCTAGAAAAATTATATGTATATTCCATTTGCCAGACCATCTGGGGAAGCTGCACATCACATAGGAAAGAAAAGATGTCTAAAATAATATTCTACACCTTTCAACTGACCAGATAAATAAGATGTTTTTAATAGAAGGAAGAAAGCATTCACCTGCATTCAAAGAAGATGAATTAATCTACTGATAAATATTAATCATCAAGTCCAATTAATTGTTCCAACAACTGATTTTAAACTCAAGAAAATTTATAAATGTGAAAACAACTGCTGTATTTCATCCACATGCTTGACAGGAAGAGAAGAAAAATTAATATAATGATTTCCAAATTGTCCACTAAAGCAAATAACCTCAATAGAGTCATCATCATTAAATAGTTATACACCTCAAGAAAGAGATTGTTCCCACATAGTAGCTGCAGAAATATAGACAAGTTTGAACCCTTGGAAATTCGCCACAAACAAAAGATCGGTAATATGACTTTTTATATCTATTTTCTTTATGATATCAGTCTTAATAAACATTTTAGCAATAAAGTGGTATATTTTTATTTAAAGAACTTTTAAAGACTATTCAGATCGATTAAAACAAGAATGTCTTACTAATAATAACTTTGAGCTTCATAAATTATCTTGAATGTATCAAAATTATATGTTTATTAATTTTACAGTTATGAAATATGAATATGTAAAACAATTTTTTTTTATGGTATTATGATTTTAGTTTTAACTATTATTATTATTTTGGTTTTTAATAATATTTTGTTATGATGGGATAAAACACGCACATACATAATAATATTTTTATATGTGTATAATTGGAAGTGAATGTGGAATAATGAGTAGTATTAGAATATTAGATTATTTTGTTTCAAGTTCAGTATAGATTTCAGCGCTTGGAAGGGAGGGGGAGAAAATAATTTAAAACTTTTTTCTAAAACTTACTCTTTCAATTTTACTAACATTTTTTTTTTACATTCTATTTACATGTTGGATTTTAAAGTATGTGTGCTAATGAGCAGATAATATTTTTTTTTAATACTTTTCTCATGGAGTGAAAATCATGGTCAATGTGACGTCCAACTTAATACAAATACCTTTGAAGGGAAAGGGGGAAGAACTTAAAATTAATCTGAGGATTGTTATATAACCAATTATTATTATTATTCATGTCAATTTTCATATTTATCTAGAAATTTTTATGTATATGTTAGAATTGTAGTAATAAATATTAGTTTGTTTTATTAAACGAGGCGTATATATTTCATTAAGTGTAGTCTTTGTTAAGTGTGATTATTCATCATCATCAATGGTTGAATATTAGTTATTTAAGATATAAGTAAATATGCTAAAATTAAGCAATAATTATGAATTTCTTTATAAAATTTAGTTTTATGTTTAGGCTTAGCCCTAAAGCTGTAATTGAAACCCTTGTCATTATCGTTATTATTATCATCATCATCATCAACGTTTTAATTAATGAGCTGTTTAACTGTTTAAAGGCCATAAATAAATATTGATTTTATAATATTTAGTGATCTCTTAGTATTATTATAACCACATCCCATCATCTATTTCATGCAAGGATGAGTGAATTGCCATCCTAAATTAGTTATATATAATCTGAGCTAGTGAACTTATAAAATATTGAAACACATTTGTTATGTTAAGATCTGAGAAATGATTTATGTTCAATGAACTCCACTGTGGTTTAAAGATGTTTTACTTTTACCTAACTATTAGTGCTTATAGTGATATGGCTCAAAAAGCAAAATCTCATTTTTTAGAAATAAAGTACCAAAAAGGGATTCAAACCCGGTACATGTGAAAGGTTATCAGATATAACCGTGTCTAGATTCAGATAATCTAGTGGCGCCCTGCTAGACCATATTCACTTAGTATTTGTTTAAACATGCACTTAACATCAAACCAAGAAATGAAAGTGGATAAAACCTAATGCCTGTATACCTGAGTTATATTTTATTGAATTACTAGTGTACTCACTTCACGTGATTTCCATATAATACATTGTTATAATAATTTGCTTATAATTCTTGATAGTGTTATTTTTTGAACCTTTACTTAATAATATTCTATTTGAACTCATTTAATTTTGTTACGACCTTTTTATTAGGTTACAATATATATATATATATTCCATTCATATTATCCATCTTTTTTATTTTTATTTTTTTATTTTTTAAGTTCTGTTTCCTATTTATATTTCTAACTATGTTACTAACTATATTATTATAAGTATATTTATTGACTTAAACACATCATTGATCTATCATTTTTTAATGATTCTATTTTTTTTAATATATATAGTTCCCATTTTCTATTTATGAGTCAAACTTTTTGGATAATTGTTAATTGCTTCAATTTTATTTTACGCGCTCTCTTTTAATAATTTATTTGAATATATCTTTAAAGGATACCCTATCTTATTATTTGTAATATTAATTTCACTACTACTGTTTTTAAACCACTAAACATTACATGATCACTATTGTATGGAGAGTTATGCCTGTTTTACTACTATTTTTGTAAGAGTCCCAATTTATCAACCACTCATCTAATACTTTTTCTACACATTTTTGTTTTTATATACATTCAATTATTTCTCTGTAATTTTTTTATCATAATATCAACAAAACAATCTGTGCCTCTTTTTATTTTCTATTTTAAATTTAATTTTTATAAACGAGTTGAAGTTCAAAAGTTTTATAATGCACTAAACATATTTTCAGCAGATTATTGCCAGAATCATAGTGCTGCTTGAAGTTTAGCAGTTAGAACTTTGCCTATATATATGGATATAGTTTAATATGTAAATGTGGTTAATATGTAAATGCAGCATTTAAATCTTTCTTTTTTTTTTTGATAATGGAACAGATGAATTTTTTCTGTTGATAGAACAAAGATCTTTTGTGATTGTCCAAGCCTCTTTATATTTTATTTTTCTGTCATTTCTTTTGGCACAACATGTTCTCACATTGATGGTAGTGAAAGTGTTGCCCATAATAAGTTTGTGATTGAGAAATAGCACTATGATTCTGGCAGTAATCTGCCAGAATTATGCTTAGTCCATTATAAAACTTCTGAATTCAATTTTACTTTTCCATAATTTATAAGAATTACATATTTGATAAAAAGAGAAGTAAACATTTAGAATTACATTTTAAATTTAATGTTTTCATTTATTTCATTAACATATCTAAAATTCAATTTGCCATTTCTATTATTTCCCCAAAATATTAAAAACCAGTCATTCACGTATCTAACAAAAAATTTGTTTATATTTAATATTCTAAAATATTTCTTCCCAAATTCATTTATATTTCCTAAGCAACTATTTAAATTATTATCCATATTTTGTCATTTTACTTGTTTATTATTCTACATCTACTTTAATCTTTTTATTTTTGTCATTCATTTTTATTTATATTTGTATGTATATTGTTTATATCTAATTAAATGCAAATCAAGACATCAGGATTAATAGGATTATAACAATTTATCAGTCAATCAATAGTGATCTGTCCTAGTATCAAGAGAGCAGTCACCCAGTTAATTTATCCATTTTTTCTTTCTATTCTATTCATTGCCTAAATCTTTAATTTCGTATATCTCTTCATTTCTTATATCAACTACCATTGTCAATCTTTTTTGTCCTTTGTCCTTTTTTTTATTTTGATTCAGCATTTCCTCTAAAGCATCTCTTATTAAATTATTCTTTGTTCTTAGAATATGTCCAGTCCAGTATTTTTTCTATATCTAATTAATCCAATCAATTGTGTTTTTTCATTTACTTTTTCCAAAACTTCCTCATTTGTCATTTTATTCATCTAACTAATTTCCCCTATTCTTCTCCATGACCACTTCTTAAAAGTCACCATGCTATTCTTAATTTTTTTAATCATTGTCCCTGGTTCACAACCAAATAATAATACACTTTATACATATCATTTATTTAATCTTTGTTTTTTAATTTTCTCTTCATAGTTCTACAAAAAAAATTTTTTTCTTAACAAATGTCTCTGTTTCTAATTAACACTATTTTTTTAATTTTATTTTCACTTCTGCCATCCACAATCAACTAACTCTCCAAATACTTAAATGCATTCGCCTGTTGAATTATATTATCATTTATATTAATTTGATTTTTTTTTATTCCTTCCTATCCCTACATACTTGGTCTTCTCATAACTAATCTTCACTCCATATTCTGCATATATCTTCCACAATTTGTTCAACTTGTTTTGGAGATTCTTTTTATACTCAGCTATAAGACTATATCATCTGAAAATCTCCAATATTAGCTCTTCTACAGTCTAAATATTTATCTAACATATAATTTAAATAAACATAAAAAAGCACATGTGATATGCAACATTTTTGTTTAACTCCTCTTTCTATATTCACTTCTTCAGTTTTATTATTCTTTAATCTGGATTTTATTTTTTGCCCAGTATACATATTAAAATTTCATCTTCTCTCTTTCCTAATTACTCCTTTATTTTTCAAGATGGTCATAAGTTTATTCCAGATTATTCTACCAAATATTTTTTCCAATTACACAAAACATTTACCAATTCCTTTATCTTTTTTAATATACATCTCTGCAATTATTCAAACAACCCCAATTGCATTTTTTGTACTTTTTTTTCTCTGAAGACTAAATTACTTTTCTCCAATATAATAATCCACTTCTCTATAAATTCTTTGAGTGAAAATTCTTAATAATATTTATGAAACATAAGACAACAAACTTATTATCCTGTACTTATCATTTGTAGCAGCTTTTTTCTTTTTAGCTATTGTGATCTTAGTCCTCAAAAAATATTTTGGCCGAACTGCACTATTATATATCAAATTGAACATTTAATGGTTTATATGGAAATTAAAAGAATAAATTAATATGTTATATATATATATATATATATATATATATATATATATATATATATATATATATATATATATATATATATATATATATTGTAACGGACTGGAAAAACTCTTTAGGATGGTACACCCAGATCCTTCTTTATTTACAGTTCCTATTACGACTCGGAGTTCTAACTCAATGTAGACATTTGCCTTTAACTCTTCTCAAGGATGGATTTAAATAAGATGGCAATAATATGACCTCTATATAGATTCTTAATGGTTATTGCTAATAATATATTAAAAATCTGTATACATGTATAATAGCTATTCTGATGAGTGAAGTATGAATGATGCTTAATAATCTAGAGACCTGAGAAACAAAGATTTTAACTTCAAACAACAAATATTTATTAAGAAATCGGGGATAAATTTATAATATTTATGAATTAATAAAATATATACATGGATATAATAAAATATTGATTTGTCTTTACTACAATAAAACTAGCTGTGTGAAATAAAAATTATAAAATTATAGTGCATAATGTACAATAATGTATCAATTATTTTAAATATGAAATTATATTACTAGATGTACAATTGTCATTTTGTTTATGTCCTTTAAATGTATCTCAAGGTTATGTCCATGAATTGCTAATTTGTGTTTTGTATAGTTCATTCATAAACAGTTATTCATGCAAACAAGAAAATGTATTTATATAAAATTACTTATTAATTAGTTTGATTTTAATATATTAATTGTCTAATAAATGTAAATATTTAAAATCTTACCTTTTGTTTTTAAGTCATAGTCCAGTTTAATTTAAGCATTCAATTACGCTAATATTTTATTTACAAACATATATAATACATTTATGTATACCTTGAGTTGTGTATTTGTATTTTTCTCTCCCTATAAAAATCTAAACAAATGGGTTCTTTTTAAAAAAAATGTTTGCTACAAATGAATAAAAGGGTGAGAAAAATGTATAACTCAACTCTCAGTATACATTTAAAAAAAAATATTTAAAGCATAAAATTAAATGAAATTTCGGAATTCCTTAAAAACAATAGCAAGTTAAATTTTCAAGAGTGGCTTCTGTATTCTTAGCAGATAATGTCCTTTTATTCACGTATATTAAATCATATTAAACATTCCAAGCATTAACAATTCCCATGACAAAATCGAATTCCTGGGCATTTGATTTTATAGCCATCGCCTTTCCAATTCCATCTCCAGATCATTCCATGCTGATTTAAACATTAAATATACCAATGAATATTATACTCCATCACCTGCCAATGTCACCAAGGAGATAGAAAAATCCCCTGACACTTAATTAGCAAAATTGCATCGTTAGATATTATTTACACACGTATAAATTGTTAAATATAATTTTTTTTCCAAGGCTTGCGTTATAATATAAAACGAACGCTATTTCTATGCAGTTTTTATTTATATATATATATATATGAGATGCAGGATAAAGATTTTACTTTAAAAATAATAAAAATTAGTGTTAATAAAGTTCTATTTCATCATTAGTTGACTTTATCTTTTACAAGAAATATTTTATAGTAATTATATTTTTGACAACGATAAATAAATATGAAGCTCTTAAAATTTATTTGAACGAACGAAAGTTCATCACATAAACAATGTCTTTTTTCCTTTTTTAAAATATTTTACACTAATAACTAATGAAATTCCACTATTAAACAGTTTATTTTTAATAACGAAAGGAAATCATAACAACTAATATAATAACCATTAAAATATTCTTATTCTACAACTTTACTTTCACGTACTCCATTTGAACAAAAAAAAACAAACAACAACTAAAAAAATCCTGTTGCTTAGTTTTTTTCCACATTCCAAAATCAACAAAGGTTTACTCTTTTTTTTCTCTTTTAAACAAAAGAAACATGGTTAATAAAATTTAATATCAAATATTTTCTTTATTATTTTTGTCACGTCATGATTTAAAATCTTACACATTCATGTATAGATGTGTGTATATATTTCATTCTACATTTTAAAATAAAAAAATAATTCATTCCTTTATGAATGTATGGTTATGTTTGTATATATATGTGTGTGTGTGTCTCCAAATATCTAAAAAAAATTATGTTTTAAAAGTTGGCTGCCTATTTAATCTTTATTCATGTTATCCTAAAACATCAGTTACTTATTATTATTTTTTTATAAGGATTGGGCATCACCTTACATTTCCCCCATCCTTAGAAGATTAAAATTTAGACCATTGTCAAAATTTTAGCACATAAACAAAGGTTTGGATGGTTATCATGTTGGATAATGGTTGTCTTTTTTAAATAAGGGAGAGTTCTAATGCTGTCGTACTTATTTTAATTTACTCATTAATATACATTTGTTTTATATTACTCATTTTTGTTAGATTCCAACATTGTTCCTATTATCTTTACTAGAATTACTGACTATATGATGGTTGAATATCCTGAATTTGACTGGTTAAATGTTTCTGTTCCAGAAGGCACATATTTGGGTTTGTCAGCCTATATTCTGCTTTCTGGGAGTCTTATTGGATTTTTGTAAGAGCTGAACGAAATATGGGTTACCCATATTGTATGAGATATTTCCCACATCTCAGTCAATTCTAAGATACCTCAATAAAATGTTTCAACATTAATTTGAGTGCATCCTCATCACATTTACCTACTCTAGCCATTTACTCATGAACAATGTTATCTTTCTCATTACAATATACTTGCTTCTATCCATTTACTTTTTTTTATAAACTCTTCTTTCACCTACTTTAATCATGATCATCTGTTTATGAATATCTAAACTTCTGTATTTGGCAATTCTTCTTGACAACCAATGCATGGCTTCAATATCTGAGCATTATAACTTTCTTTAATTATTCTCCCTCAATATTTAACCAAAATGCATTTGGGCCAGCTTGTTTCACAATAGCATATGGTCCAGCATATTGTTGACAAAATTTATGATAAACATTGTCCATTGGTTTACTTGGGTTACGTGTTCTCACAAAAACCTTGTCTCCAATCTTAAAGTGATGTCTACTTTTCTTCATATTCTTATTTCTATAATTAGATTTATTAATTAATTGTTGGTGAGCCATTTGAATTTTAGTTTTGATATCATAGTGATGACATGCAATTGGAGGTTGGTATTTTACAAATAATGAAGGAATAGGTTGGGTAAAATGTAGGTGGATGGGTGCGAATCATTTGCACCCCAGTTTATGTAATTCACTACCCATTCTGTCTGCTTCACCCACCCCCTATGCTCATCCTTTAGGTAAGTCCTGAACAAACGGCCAAGCTCCTGCATTATGTGTTCACGAGGGTTCAATTGTGGATTTCTAATGGAAGTGAGCACATGTTTGATTTGTAGTTTCTCCACCCATCTTTTTCATTCCTTAGATAGGAAAGGTGTTACAAGGTCTGACAAATTAGTTTTAGGCTTTCCTATCTTGGGGAATTGAAGAGTGTTTAATATGCTGATTGTGAGTCTGGTATTAGCCTAGGGTATAGGGTAAGCAGAGACATAGTTTGAAAAGAGATCATAGGCGACTAAGAGATACCTTTGCTTATTGAATGGAGGTAATGGTCCATAATAATTGATAGCCAAGATCTCATTTGATTTTTCAGGAATTTTTTAATGCCTCATTATAATTTTGGTTTACTGGCTTAGCTTTTAGGCATACTAGACAATCCTGGAGTTTTCTCAATATATCTTTATACATGCCTGGCCAGTAAAACCAAGTTATAATAGTATGTTTTGTTTTACAGGCATCGTAGTGTCCATACAAACAGTGAATATACTTTATGAGTGGGGCACGTTATAGGTATCATTACCTTCCACTCTACAGTATTTGAATCAATTTGATAGAACAAGACCTGATTTTGTGTAAGATTCTTGGGCACATTCAAAACTTCCTCTTCTTTTAAGGCTCTTATGACTAAGTTTAAATTTGGATCTTCAAATTGTAATTTGGGAAACCTTTTTATCGATTATTAAGTCGACATTTGTAATGGAGGCATCTTCTACAGATAGATGGTTTTGATCTGACCGACATGGATTCTGACTAAGTATATCAGTTACTATGTTCTCGGATCCTTTGCAATACCTCATGGTGTAATTAAATTCCTGCAACAGCAGACTCCACCTAACTAGGCAACTATTGGTCAAATAGCTGTGGTTCAGAAATTCGAGGCTTTTATTGTCTGTGACCACTATCACCTCAGATCCGAGAAGCATCTGTCAGAACTTCTGGAAGGCCCACACTATAGCTAGTGCCTCCTTCTCAGTTACCATCTAATTCAACTCTGGACCTTTCAGGAGTTGACTGATAAAGTACAGGACACCTGGTTGACCATCCTCCTGGATTTGAGATAATGTTACCCCTAACCCGAAACCACTACTGTCAGTTTGAACGACAAATGGTTTATCAAAATCAGGGAAAGCCAAAATTGTTTGCTGTAAAAGCCCTGTTTTGATATTTTCAAATGCCCTCTCCTGTTCTTTGGTCCAATTCCATTTCTCTTTTTTCCTGATTAATTTCAATAAAGGTTCCATGTGGTCAGCAAATGTTTTGTAGAAACGGTGGTAAAAATTACACAAACCTAAGAATGACCAAATTTGCTTTTTGTTAGTAGGCCTAGGAAAGTTTTGAATGGCGGAGATCTTATCTGGATGAGGTCTTATCCCATTACAACCTATGATATGACCCAAGAAGACTCCCTGATCAGATGCTAGGGTACTTTTCATGAAGTTGATTTTTATTTTTTTGTGAAAGCACTCCTGGAAAAATGTAGTGAGTTGTTGAAGATGTTCTTCAATGGTGGACGATGTGATAATCACATCATCCACATAAATAGTTATGATTTGCTTAATTTCAGGAGAAAGGGTCTTATCTATACATCTAATTAGACCTGCACCACTATTTATCAACTCAAATGGCATCCTATTGAACTGATAGATAAAACCTTCATACCGAAAAGCAGTGGCGATCATCACGATGAAGCTAGATCTGCCAATAGCTGGAAGTCAGATCGAAGGTAGAAAATACCTTCTTGTTTCCAAATCTCATGAACAACTCATGAATGGGTGGTGGAATATTTCTGTCTGGAACTAATTTTGTTTAGCTGCCAAGCATCCAAACAAAATCTCATTGACCCATCTTTCTTTTTCACAGTTACAACTGGATTGCAGTAAGGTGAAGAGCATTTGGAAATGATCCCTCAGTCCAGAATTTTGTTGATCTGTTTGGATATTTCCTGCCGATATTGGTACAGGATAGGATATGATCTGGATTGAAATGGTTGGTCATCCTTCAATTTAATTCTCTGTTGGAATCCAGCTATAACTCCAGGAATCTCCAAAAAAATGGGTTAAAGTGATTAATTATAGATCGTAACTCTCCTGCACTTTCGCTATCTAATAGATTGGACTCTGTGAGTTTAGTGTCTATAAGTGCTTCAGGAATTTTTGATACAATGCAATCAATTTCAGGTAGGCCATATCTTGGAAGCAATGTCATCTCCAAGACCTCATCATCAATCCTAATTATTTTATTGGAGAAATCAATAATACAAGAGTGTAAGTGTGGGAAGTCTGTCCCTAGTATGACATCATGGATCAAACCATTTAATATCAAAAACACATGATAGAGGACTGCTTGCCCAAACTTTATTTCAATCCAAACTTGTTTCTGCACAAGCTTTGCCTTCCTATTGTTAGCCATGGTAACTTGTACAGATTTCAGGGACAAGATTTTAACCTGGGGGATCTTGTTCAGAACCTTCTGATACAGTCGGTCTGAAATGACAGAAATCTGATTACCAGGGTCTAACAAAGCTTTATTTGGCAAATCCTCAAACAAAGCCTCTATCATGGGACAGCTCTGCAAAGCAAAATTGGGTGCCTTGTCTTCCCACGAACATGTCATATTGGTGATTTCTCCGTCAATTATTGGTACCTTGTTCCTCATTGTATTTTTGCTTCCTTGAGGTGAACTAATCCTCAAGCACCTTTCTAGTTTAGTTTCTGCTTAGTTTTGGATGCATGATTACTGCATCCTGGTCTGGTGAACCATTTGGGGTACTGGGGAAATTTCTCAATGATTTGCCATTATTGAATCTATTCCTCTTGGATGACCACATATTTGGTGCATTGATTTGATTGCTTTCCCCTTCCAGTGTCTGGGATCATTGATATTTTTTCTCTTACGATAAAATAAGGCATTAACATTTGCCTCATCTTTCCTCCTCTCTGGTGCCCTGATGGATAAACTAGTATTATTCATATCAATACTGTTTAACAATTCAGCAATCTGCTCAATATTCCTAGCATTTTCACACAAGGTAAATTCCTTTTAACTATTTGGATGATTTCCAATTCCCTAAAACAATATGCATTCAAAGTACGTAGCTTGGAACTTGTTGCCTAAAAAACTGGTGCAGACCTATATTTTTCCTGGAAAAGTTCATACAGAATGACATCCTGTTTATCTCTATTCCAAAAATTCCTAACCTATAGAGTCTGGTAATCATCAAATGTGGATGGGGTCTGGAATAATGACTCCCACCACATTAAAGCATCACCTTGGAGGTGACTATATGCGATTATAATTTTTTCACTTTCAGACAAACTTCTATTCACCATAAAATAAAGCTTTAAGCTCCTCAAATATTCAATTGGAGCATCATTATTGAAACCTTTAAAAACTTTCAGCTTCACAAATTGGTTAATAGCATTTATCTGCATGCTGGTTACATGAGTCTTATTTATTTCTTATGTACTTATTTGTGAATTCATGAGGAGATGATCGACATCAGGTTGATATTCATCTAGTTGTGCTTCATCTATATGAAATTCATGGAGGCCGTTTGCTTCAGGCATCATATGAGATTGAAAAGTGGATACTTCATATAGGTCATTTGCTTCCTGTAAATCGCTAAAAGCTACTTTCAAATGTGCCACATCATGGTTCCAATTTTTCCGGTCATTTTGGATCTTCTTTTCACTTTCTAATTGCAGTTTCATATGAATTGGTATCTTTGAGTTAATTTGGGTCTTATCCCTCGATGACCATTGCTTCATGGCTTTATCTAAACTATCAATTCGATTCTGTGTTTCAGTAGTTCTCTCCATAATTTTTTTAATGTTGTTTTGCATAACAGAGCATCTGTTTCCATAGAAGATATCTTATGTCCAAGCTGTTGTAAATAGTGATTCACAGCTTGCATCACTTTCTCTTGAGCCCCATTTTCTGCACTCTGTTTAATCTGGAGTTGGCCTAATTCCATCCGTATGACTTCCAAATCTCCTTGAACTTCTTTCTTGTGATTTCCTTGATCCTGCTTCATTTCTTCTTTAGTGAATTCCTGGGCTTGGTATACCTCCTTAATATTGTTATCAATTTGGGTGATAATGCTTTCTTTAAACCCAGTAAATTGCTCTTGACACTGCAAGTTCACTACATCTATATTTATTCTCATCTCTTCTACATTTCGCTTTAATTCTGTACTACTGTTATGCACTTCATTCATCTCTGAAGACAACTGCTCCATGGCTGTAGAAAATTTCATTTCAATGCCACTAATTATTTTTTTAACTTCCTCATCCAATTTGTCAATATTTTTCTTTAAATCGTTTCTTAAACCACATATATTTTCTTTCAATCCAGTTTCTATTTTGTCAATATCAACCTTGGTTACCATGTTGCTTATTTCAGCCTTGATTGTATCTATTTGACTACTCATGGCATCCATCTGACCATTCATCTGACCATTCATGTCATTCATCTGACCACTCATGCTATCCATCCAACCCAATAATGTTTGGAGCATCTGCATCATGGCTCCACTATCTTCTGTAACCCATGTTAGTCCAATTCCAGGTGATTGAACAGACTGTTCATTTGAGTCTCCTTGAATTTGAGATATCATTTGTTTTTCCTCTTGCATTGAGAAAGAATGCTCAGCTCCAACCATTGACCCGCCGGACAAATTTATGTCTACTGATCCTACTTGTTCCATATTAGGATCATGCTCAACATCATTACCACTAACATCCTGTTGCTTTACATTTAACTCTTTATGCATATCTGATAAATACCTACCACTTCTGAGAAACATACAAAATAAACTAATATTTTTTTTTAAAATATCTACTCTATGGCAAAATTATTTCTTTTTATATAATATTCTATAATATGTCATAGGATCTCCTGCCAACTTGTGTCATCTCATATGATTTTGGTTACCTTAAGTATTTTACATATCATTGGTATTCATGCCAGTTTTATATATTTTGCCCTTTATCTGCCTCACTTGCCTACTCTTATTAGATTCTTGATCATCTATTTAGTTTTGGTCTCTATTTATCAATTCATACTTTCACTCAGAGTTATTTGAATTTATTGTTGATTGACTAAGTTAATTATACCATTAAGTTGCCACACCATTTAATCCATAAGGTTATATAATATATAGTTTATATATAATAAAATATGACATATTTACCTCTTTAAAGCTCAACATATGTAACAGCCAAAACTTTTCACATACAGTGAACCTAAGTACTTGAGCTTATAACATTGCATGCCAAAAATGTAACAGACAATAAACTAGAATGAATTTAATAATTGGCTATTATGAATGCAACATGATAATCAACTTTCATTAAGTCTATATATGCTGGTGTACCTATTATTCAGGCTTCACTGTTGATGGTGTCAAAACTGCAACAGTATGTAGTTTGTATCTGTGGTGAACTTAAATTTTTAGGCCCAAAATGTTGTGCACCAAAATATGTAATGGACTGGAAAAACCCTTTAAGATGGTACACCCAGAGCCTTCTTTATTTACAGGTCCTATTATGACTTGGGGTTCTAACTCAGTGTAGACATTTGCCTTTAACTCTGCTCAAGGATGGATTTAAATAGGATGGCAATAATAGGACCTCTATATAGATCCTTAATGGTTATTGCTAATAATATATTAAAAATCTGTATACATGTATAACAGCTATTCTGGTGAGTGAAGTATAAATGATGCTTAATAATCTAGAGACCAGAGAAACAAAGATTTTAACTTCAAACAACAAATATTTATTAAGAAATCGGGGTTAAATTTATAATATTTATGAATTAATAAAATATATACATGGATATAATAAAATATTGATTTGTCTTTACTACAATAAAACTAGCTGTGTGAAATAAAAATTATAAAATTATAGTGCATAATGTACAATAATGTATCAATTATTTTAAATATGAAATTATATTACTAGATGTACAATTGTCATTTTGTTTATGTCCTTTAAATGTATCTCAAGGTTATGTCCATGAATTGCTAATTTGTGTTTTGTATAGTTCATTAATAAATGGCTATTCATGCAAACAAGAAAATGTATTTATATAAAATTACTTATTAATTACTTTGATTTTAATATATTAATTGTCTAATAAATGTAAATATTTAAAATCTTACTTTTTGGCTTTAAGTCATTGTCCAGTTTAATTTTGGCATTCAATTACGCAAATATTTTATTTACAATCATATATAATATATTTATGTATACCTTGAGTTGTGTATTTGTATTTTTCTCTCCCTATAAAAATCTAAACAAATGGGTTGTTTTTTTTAAAAAAATGTTTGCTACAAATGAATAAAAGGGTGAGAAAAATGTATAACTCAACTCTCAGTATACATTTAAAAAAAAATATTTAAAGCATAAAATTAAATGAAATTTCAGAATTCCTTAAAAACAATAGCAAGTTAAATTTTCAAAGTGGCTTCTGTATTCTTAGCAGATAATGTCCTTCTTTTATTCACGTATATTAAATCATATTAAAAATTCCAAGCATTAACAATTCTCATGACGAAATCGAATTCCTGGGCATTTGATTTTATAGCCATTGTCTTTCCAATTCCATCTCCAGATCATTCCACACTGATTTAAACATTAAATATACCAATGAATATTATACTCCATCACCTGCCAATGACACCAAGGAGATAGAAAAATCCCCTGAGACTTAATTAGCAAAATTGCATCATTAGATCTTATTTACACACGTATAAATTGTTAAATGTAAATCTTTTTCCAAGGCTTGCGTTATAACATAAAACAAACGCTATTTCTATGCAGTTTTTATTTATATATATATGAGATGCAGGATAAAGATTTTACTTTAAAAGTAATAAAAATTAGTGTTAATAAAGTTCTATTTCATTATTAGTTAACTTTATCTTTTACAAGAAACATTTTATAGTAATTATATTTTTGACAATGATAAATAAATATGAAGCTCTTAGAATTTATTTGAACGAACAAAAGTTCATCACATAAACAATGTCTTTTTACCTTTTTAAAATATTTTACACTAATAACTAATGAAATTCCAAATATTAAACAGTTTATTTTTAATAACAAAAGTAAGTCATAACAACTAATATAATAACCATTAAAATATTCTTATTCTACAACTTTACTTTCACATACTCCATTTGAACAAAGAAAAAACCAACCAACAACCAAAAAAAATCCTGTTGCTTAGTTTTTTTCCACGTTCCAAAATCAAGAAAGGTTTACTCTTTTTTGTCTTTTTTAAACAAAAGAAACATGGTTAATAAAATATAATGTCAAATATTTTTTTTATTATTTTTGTCACGTCATGATTTAAATCTTACACATTCATGTATAGATGTGTGTATGTATATATTTCATTCTACATTTTATAATAAAAAACTTAATTCATTCCTTTATGAATGTATGGTTATGTTTATATATATATATATGTGTATGTCTCCAAATATCTAAAAAAAATTATGTTTTAAAAATTGACTGCCTATTTAATCTTTATTCATGTTATCCTAAAACATCAGTTACTTATTATTATTTTTATAAGGATTGGGCATCACCTTACAATATATTGTAACGGCATATTATATATCGTTACTTTTTATATATAATCAATTTGTGTAATGTAATTACTAACACTAAGTAATTTTTTTTTTTTTATGTTTTTTGTTTTTTGAGGAAGTTTACTGATATGTAACGGTATATAATATGCCGTTACCTTAATTTAAAATTAAAATAAAAAGTTCATAAATAAAAATAAATTTATTAAAAACTAAAAGCTAAAATTAAATGTTATTTAACATATATATTGTCGCACAGATGGAAAACTTTGAAAGTATTTTTTTAAAGGAAAAAAAAGTATTTGAACATACTTTTTTATATAAAATAAAGTAAAGATCTAAAGATAAAATATTTTTATTGAGAAATAACATGAATGAAAAAGATTCCTATGTAATTGCAGTGAATGGAAATGATTGTTTTATTAATTAAATGAAAAGCAACCTAGCCCTTGGGGCTCTTATATAATTAAAAAGTCCGATGAAAGATATAGATAAAAATTAAAGATTGTTTCCCACTCTGAAGCAGATTGTCCAATAGAAGCAGCAACCAATGCCCAGACCCTAATGAAAATCATTGGTACAGGAAACCATTGTTCAGTGAATCTGGACGATTGGTATAAAAAGAAAATAATTTAAATTAAGAGTTAGTTCCAGCTTGATTCTTTTGAGGAGAAGGGTGAAAAGATGCACTTTTCACCTTCTCTCTTATTTCAAATGAAGTGACTGTTGAATTATGAATGGTACTATTGCAGATCCCGAATCATATGGGTACTGCAATAAAATAGTAGCAGGATTGAATCAGCTAAGGCCATCTCTGGAATAACAGACTGGGTTTCCATGAAAGTATGACCAATAAAGACTTCGCAGGAATTGGCACCAGGCTCTTCTATTGTAAAGTATGAACTGTAAAATTTTAAAAAATAATTGAGAACTTTCGTCAATATTTGACAGGCTTTTAATAATCAACTAAACATAATTTTTAAAATGAATTTTTATCTGATTTATTAAGATTTCAAAATCAGTTATTAATGTTTAATTTTATATATTGGGGTTTGCTAATTTAATTGAATCATTTCCATTTTTTTTTATTATTAATATTTATTGACTAAATTATTTAAATGTATTAAATTTAAGCTGCATAGATTCATTAACGTTTAGTTTTTGATTTTCATATGATTAAAAATTTAGATATCGGTAAATATGACACCTCATGCTGAGTGTCCAAACATATTTATTCGCATATCTTTTAAGTTATTGTGATCAATGCAGCACCTTATGATGAGTGACATTGGGTTTATTGTAAATTTCCTTCTGCAATTCCATCAATAACTTTATATTTTAATCATTTATGTTTATTTTGAAGGGGTTTAATTTCAGGCTATTTGTCTCATAGGTCAATGCTTATGGAGGGATATATGGGTGATTATATCAATGTAATGTGAAGCATGTTTAGCACACAGGGCAAAGCCCAATTGAATGCATGACCCAAAGATGTAGTCATTGTATTGCAATGGATGCAGACATATTTCCTGCACCATTGACCCCCTTTTTAGCTCTATGGATAGGGACCATAAGTCCCATATAGACCGCACTCCCCATATGTAGCATTTCTCTTTAATAATTGTATATACATGATTTCTTCGCCAGACAGACTGGACACGGATCATGTCCCTCAAATAATATCACACTGTCAGATGCACATTCCTGTCAGCATGGTTGTATGCTAGCATCTTCATATTGCATTGGTTGTGACTATATATCTGGAAGCAGGCATTAGTTTGGCTATGAACTTTTAGTCTGAGATTGAATGATTGTTTTGAAAAGTTTGAGTAATCTATGTAGCAATCTATACTCAACATTATAAAACAAACTTTTATAAAATGTCCATCTTTGCAGACTTTCTTAAATAACAAGTTAAATTTTAAAAAAATAATAACCAATTTAAAATGAATAATAAAGATACATTTTATTCAATTTTAAATATTTATATATGTGCGTTAATAAATATTTTTTGTGTGTTATTACTGGCAGTGGTTTATTTTATTTATTTTTTAAAAAATATAGATACATTTTTTAGTATTAAAAATATATCTCTGCATCTCCCTGAGCTAGTGGCATGGGCTGATGGTCGGAATAAAACATATAGGTAAAAGTTGGATCTTTAACTTATGTATCTGCCTACTATATAAATTTTCCAGGTTTTAATAGCTTGGGATGCCCTGTACAGCAGATGTAGTAAGACTCCAACACACTCTATTTCCTGACCATAAGACTACAATTATCAAAACACACTCTTCACCCTGACCATTATAATATATATATTCTAACCTCCCCCCGTGCATTCTCACCCCAAAATATACTGTTTATTACGAATATTACGGGTTCTAGCTCAGTTAACAAATAAATAAATGAAATATTCAGCATTAATTAAAATGATTACTAGCTCTAATTTTAAAATACAAATACGGTTCAATTTTAAAATGAATTAACAAATATTTACTATTTTCATGAGACATGGAGTGACAATACAGGGAATGAGATAGACTACATTGAGCCATTATCCACACGATACTACCTCAATGGCATAAGAACACTATCCCCCCTTTTTACTATACCAAATAACTAACTCATAGTATTCTTACGACTTTCTGAGCTCTATTCACTACGATTAAAATAATAATCATATCCTAATCTTCTTTATAACAAGAATCTAGCTCAATTAAATAAAATTGAGTAAATAAAATAAAATCTCAGGTTCATAAATTGTATTCTAACTGATTTAAAATTACGGTAGTAAAATATGAAAAGGGAATTTTATGTCATAATCTACTACACAGCAACTAATAATAATAAAAAATAATAATAACAATAATAATATAATATAATCTTATTTCTTCCTAAATGAAATAAATAAATACGTACGTGGTAGTATTTTAATAATCTGACAACAGAATACGTGTGGCAACATTAGCATATAATTTAATGTAATATTGTGGCAACCGACTTATGACCAATAAATAATATAAAATTATGATCTTTTAATTTTAACATACCAATAAATTCTCAAAATTCTTATAACACTTTTATGTTTACCTTTTGTGCAAAACCTATATGTCTGTTTCAATTATAAATGTATCGTGATTTCATGCATCCATGTGGAGAAATAACAACTCGGACACAAAAACTTTAAAACAAATTTAAAACAAAGTTTATTAACAACATAAATAAATTAACAATATTTTTACACTATATACATTGGATATCCCTTACTTTCATATCTCAACTTAGTTTATTAGTTTATAAAATGAAATCAAAATATTATTTACTTTTCCTAGTTAAATCTTATTTTTTTTTAACACTTAAGAAAATACAGTATTATTACTTGATTTATTATTATGGTTAGCTTATTACAAAATGCATTTCTTATATGATTATCACAGACACTTTTCATCCCTAATATTATTAAAATTACATTTTTTACAAAAATTTACATTCGTAATAAAATTCTACAAAATAATAAAATTTAGTTTCATATTGGTTGTATGGAATCTTACAAAGTCAAAACACTATTCTACATTCGGTATTAGGTTTTTATTATTCATTATCCGATGTTTATTAATCCTAATATTCTCATTCAAGCCTTACTTCGGATGATATAATTACAACCATTAATATACCATGCACAAGTATATGTTTATTATACCTTATTGAATTTTCTCTTGATAAATATGAATACTCATTCCCTCCAACATTAATATTTTAAAAAAAACAACATTCAAATTTTATTATCACTTTTAAAATACTTGGTTTAGATTTCTTTTCAAAATCTTATATTCATTTCTGAATTAATTTTACAATGTATTATATGATTCTTTCTCTCTTTATGATATTTTGGACTTTCAATTTTAAAGTTACACAATTCTATACATTCAAGCAAATAAACTATTCTTACATAAACGATAACATATCTTCAGTTCTATTTTATTCATTATTTCTTTGAAAATATCTTTCTGACCGATGCAGATTTATGAAATAAGGATAGCGAAGATAGATGCATAGGATCAAAATACAACTAGAATATTACTCATCATATACCTTGACAATCATGGCACAGTGAATTTAAAGACACTATAGAGAAGTGACCTTTACCTGTCTACCAACCTCTATCATAGGAACGATGCTAAAGCTATTTCTTCAGCTTTATTCTAACATCAAAAGTTTAAAGATATGTAAACACTGTCCAAACCATATGTGTTCAGTCATAGGACTTAGTTAACTATACTACACCACACAAAACTAAATATGATCCAAATCCCTTATATATTTCCTATTTCTTAAAAAAAAAACACATCATCTTGGTTTCCTCTCCACTAGTACTTCCACGTCACTATCCGATCTTATTTCTCAAGATTTTTTCTATACTGTACATCGACAAATACATATCTGCATTACTAACAATAATAAAATTCATTGATATTTTAAAACTATTCCACTGTTCTATAAGAAAATCTTTTTACTACTTTCCTCCGTATATTTAATCATATACAAACTATTTAAATATCTGAATACTTTATCACATGAAAGTTCAAAAGAATCACACAATTGTTCTGTTAAATTAAGAGGGAAAAATAAAAAAACTTCATTCATTTTTTTAAATTACTAATTAAAAGTTTAAGGAGTGTAGTGAAGGCTACCTTAAAAAAAATAATATTTTAAATTATTATTTTAATTTAATTTTACTTTATACTTTAAACTTTTTAATTTTTAATAATTTTCAATAATGAAAGAAAAAATCGGATATTATTAATATACTTTAAATAAATTGTTGCATGCATATTCCGAATTACTCCTATCTCATTATATGTTAAAATGTTGCATAAAATGTGTACATATAATTAAGACTTTCACACTTCATTCTTAGGTCAATAGATGATCTAAAAAAATACATTATGCATTATAAATAACTATTAAAATTACCAAACGACCTTTATCTCCTCGATCGCGTTCCGTAGGCTTCACCATCCATTTGATCCTTGTAGATATAAGATTTACATCCATACACTTTATTTTAAACACTATTTCTATAATTTTATCATGCTATTATATTTAAATTTTAATATTACTAAATTTATGTTTTATGTTTTCCCTAATCTCACATAACATTTTTATATTTTAAAATAAATTAGTAAAAAATATTCAAACTATATTTACTGTACTCCTTCATCAAATTTTCCTGAAAACCCGTTCATACTAAAGCCAAAAAAAATTGTTTATCATTTCTTTTCCATTCACTTAATGTTCCTCTCCCTGCTTGTTCAATTTTAAGGTAAAACAAATATTACTTCGTTCAATAAATATTCATGAATGATAATCCTTGGTTTTTATAATATTTAATACAATTATTAATTATGATATTAGTTAATCCCGTAAAGAAAACTTCTAAATATTCTCTTCTAATATTTCTTGCTAATATTTTCTCCCGCGCGACTTTTACGATGCATCTTCTCAGTACTTTGATTTAAATATTCAATAAAACTTTTCTGTTTCCATGGATTCATTTCATTAAGTAAATTAGATTTATATTTTCCAAATCTTTATCTTTATTAAGCATTTCTCTAATGAACACTTTATAATATTTTTAATTCTTCTTAGAGAAAGTTTTTCGGTTCCTTTTTCATAAAAACATAATAGCTCTTTCATATTATTATTCTGTAACTTTTTTCCTTCTTTTAAAATTCTGGTACTATATACTTTGTAATGTTTCCTTTAAAAAGACAAACATTCTTTCTCCATTATAACTTTTACATAATTTTTCTTTACGATAGAATGACAGCCTGTTAAGCTAAATTGCGCAGACGCTGTGAGAATGTTGTTAATAAATGAATACCTTATATAAATACTATATCATGTGGTTGTTCGAAGGTATTCATTTATTAACAACATTCTCACAGCGTCTGCGCAATTTAGCTTAACAGGCTGTCATTCTATCATAATTATAATCGCACACAAGACGTTATAAAATAAATGCTTATAATTTTTCTTTATGATATATGCATCTTAATTTTTCCATAGAGAAGAATAAAAAAAAAAACTTCGGAGTAGCCTTTTAAAATTGTGCGTCATAATTTTTCCTGACGGCAAATAACTTTTCTTTTAAGTTTTCGGTATAATGTCCAAATTATATTTATCTGAGTTCTAATGATTTTCTGGTTGCTCACAAATAAACTGTATTCAAGGCACTTTACAATTATTTTTACTTTATCAATACTTTTAGGTATTTTTTTCTGTAGTATTTCCATTTTACTGCAAGGTTTCGGCTAAACTTGAATAAAAATCCTGGTAAGAAATTTTTTAAATTAGCCTTCCATTTAAAGGCAGTTCAAAATATTATATTTTAAAACAAAACTTTTAAAATAAATACAAAATTTTTAAATTATAACACTTTTCTAGCTTACGATCTTATACAGCTAAAAAATATGTTCCTCCTTCCTTTACTTACACATTCATTCTCCTACTCCGTCTAATTCCTATTTTTCGTCTGCTAAAATACCTCCGTTGATTGGTTAATGACTTTTTTAGCGCGAACAAATTTACACATTTTTAGTTTTATAATAGATTAAACTTTTTAAAATAAAGAATTTATGACGTCATGTTTTAAAATATTATTTAGAATAGTATTTTAAACTCAATTATAGTTTTATCAAAATCATTTAAATTTTAAAACAATTATTAAAATAACATTCAATATTTCAACTTTTACTTTAACAATAGATAGCAATTACATTTAGTTTTATAATTCACAAACTTTATTATTATATTCTAACAAGCGTGTGTGTGAAGGTATATAATATATAGTCACATGATTACTAACTTTATCAGATGATTTTTTTTTTTTTTTAATTTACGTCTCGGTCTAAATTACCAAAACTGATATATTTTATAAAAATTTGGAAAATAATTTTAAAAATGTAGAACTAAATATAATTCTCACCATCCCAAAGTTTATTTTAAAATATATTAGATTAAATTTGAATACTAATTATAATTATAATATTACATATAGCATTTATTTAATTTATTAGTTTTAAAACATTACAATTGAATTGTTAATATACTTTTAACTATTTATAGCTGTATTATTTTATATGGCCAGCTTTTACAACCATAAGCAAGGATATAATTAAGCTTTATTTAACTGTTTTTTTTTTTTAAATAATCCATTACACTTTTACATACCAGGTATTTTTCAGCCTTAAATTGTACTATAAAATCTAATCGATCATACAATTATCAATATATTACACAAACGTATTTTAAAATTTAAAATTTTTTTTAGCAATTGACCATTCTACCTTATTATGACCTATAGATAAGGGCACAATATATATATATATGTTGGGAGTAACAAGAAGAGATCGAAAACGCAATGTATGGGTAAGAGAACAAACAGGTGTTACTGACCTCATTGAAAAAATTAAAAGATTGAAGTGGAGTTGGGCTGGACATATTGCTAGAAGAGATGATAATAGATGGACAATTGAAATTTTAGACTGGATTCCAAGAGATTGTAAAAGACCCAGAAGGAGACCACATGTAAGATGGATGGATGAAATAAGAAAATGTGTAGGGGTGATGTGGAGAAGAGAAGCTAAAGATCGGAGAAGATGGATTAAACTTGGAGAGACCTTCATCCTGCAGTGGATTGATAATGGTTGATAATGATGATGATGATGATGATATATATATATGGAACTTTAACTCAGACTTTCAAGCTCTCCACAGCTATTCACTCCATCTTATACCCTCAATATACATGACCACATACATGTGAAAAAGTTAAATGATCTTCATGCTGAAACAGCACTCATCAGTTGATCTGTTTCACTGTCTCCCACACTTATATACAATCTGTGGCAAATCTTCAAACTTTAATGGACTTGTTAAATTTTGAAGATTTTCTATGTTAATATAAACCAAGCACAATGTATATATATATATGTGGGAAATGGTTATTTGGACCAACTGATGAATGCTGTCTCAGCACAAAATACTTATATTGGAGATCATTTATCTTTTTCACATGTATGTGGTCATGTGTATTGGTTGTATAAAATGTAGTGCATAGCTGTAGGGAACTTGAAAGTCTGAGTTCAAGTCCTTTCTAATTACTTATTTTTGAATATTAAATATTATATAATATTACAATAAAAATTGGATTAAATGTTGAATGAATGGATAAAGTTTTTTTGAAAAAAGAATAGTGAAAAAATCATTAGATATAATTTGTTTTGAGTGTTTATAATAACACAAACATTTATAGAATCATAAAATATTTCAAGAATTTTTGATTTAAATTATATTAATAAATTGAATAAACAATAACAAATTGTATACAATATTTTATTCTATGAAATTAAATGTTCTACGAAATAAAGTATGAATATGAAAAAGTTAAATCAGTCATTACATTAGAAAAAAAATATTAAGGAAAATATTTATATTTAAAAAGGACATGCTAACAAAGAAAGTAGAATAGAGACATATAAGAAAATTCATAAAATTAAAATACAAATGTTAATAATATAAGCCTTAGCAACTGAAATGATAATAATAATGATAATCAGATAATAACCCAAATGTATCAGCAATGATATGATCAGTCATATAGTTCGATAGAAATAAATAAATCATAAATTCAAAAGGTAAGACATTAGAAGAAGATAAAGCGACCATTACATAAAAGTTTAAAATATTTTTCGACAAATAAATGTAGATACAGAAGGAAAAAAAATTAAAAATTGATTGATAAATATTTAAAAGCAAAATATAACAAAATAGTTAATTAAAATTTGAGATTAATTAAACAGAATAATGTTAAATGAATTGAAGTGTAAAATTATTTTATTAATTGAAATGATCAATAATATTGTAAATAAATGAAGTAATAAGTAAAAAGACTAATGAAAATATGAAAGTAATTAAAAATAATAAATGATAATAATCTATTATTTTAAACAGGAGAAGAAAACTTTGAGTATTGTTATTATTAAAAGGCAGAATATAATAACAATGAAACAATTATTAGAGTAGGAATGTTTTTTGAAGTTTTAGAATGAAACTAATAAAAGAAATGAATAAAATTATAAAAATATGATAAATAAAATGGCTATGAATTTGAGAAGAATGAATGTATGAATCAGTAACAACATATGAGTAGCCAAAATACACTATTTAAATATCCCATTTAAACCAGTTATAAATAATATAAATTCATATTTTGAAAAAATATCAAAATGAATAAATACTAACATTTTTAAAAAATGCAGAAATATGAACAAAGAAAATGGTATATACAATTCATGTGAGGTTTTAGAAAGAATAAAAAAGCTCATTAATATGAAACAATGTACGAACATAAGACTTACTTTATTTTGATATAGGTACTGTATATAGAAATATTAATGAGGCTAAAGCAATTAAAACAGTTATTTTATTATATATTAATGGAAGAAATATAGAAATTAAATTATAATAATATGCTGGATATATTAGAGATGTGTTATAAAAATGTTAATTTTAAATTATAATAATGATTATTATAAAGAAGTAAAGGGACTATGTTAAGATAATAATTTAAGTGGTTGTTTGGCAATTACATATATATTAATGAATTTGAAATAAATATTTTAGAAAGGTTTAAATAAGCTATTTTTTTTATGTAAAATACATAGTAAGTGAAAGAACAGGAAAGATTTGTTGCATAAACATCCTGCTAAAAAAATTCATGAGAAACTAAAGTATAAATAGAAATAAAAATATTAAAAAATAAATATTCACCAAAATTCAGAACAAATAAATTATTATAAATTAATGGAAAAAAATTGTTTAACCACAGGACTATTAGATGGTAGTTGATGGTTTCCTGGCAACATCAAAGGTAAAGGTACCTCAGTTTACAAGGATATAATCTCTTAATTTTCATTTTTTATCAAATTAAAAAGCCATGACAATATATAATTCAACATATATATATATATATATTGTAACCTTATATTAGCTCACAGGAATAAATATAAAAAGCCATGACAATATATAATTCAACATATATATATATATATATTGTAACCTTATATTAGCTCACAGGAATTAAATATAATCTGTAATATTTTTAAATTAATCAATAGATTTAACTATTTTAATCTTAGTTATGCACATTTTGTTAAACATGTATGGATATTAATTGCTCAAAGGAATATTGATTAACTGATTTAATGATTGTAAAGCCAGAATTGGAGAAAAATCAGATTAAAGAGTGCCCTATGTTTTAAATTAGTGCAGTAAATAAAATTTTGTTGCTATTTGTAAAGTATAAATTATCAATGTGTGTTAAAGTGCATTTAAAATAATAAATAATAAAATATTAAGTAATTCAGATAATATCTGTTTAAATTCATAATTTAAAATATTAAGTTTAAAGAAAAATAGTTTGGAATAGGTTTTATTTTAAATAAGTTTCAGTAAGTAGTTTAGTTTTGCAGTTTTTTAATTTAAAGTTACAGTAAATTTTCTACTTCTCTAATTATGTCTAGTAGATGTGTGTGTGCAAATGTTTTTGCATGAGTATTGAAAGATTGAAAACTTTAAAAGGATTGTTTTAATTGTCTTTAAAAATAATATATTTTATAAAAAGGTATTTTAAATAATGATAATCTTAAAGAACTTAAATCAATAAAAGGTGTTTATTTTAAAATAAAAATACTATATTAAAATTAAATAAATGATTTTTATTAAATAATTAAGATAAAGTTAATAAATTAATTATTTTAATGTCTAGATATCACATGTTTAGACATCTTATTTTGTAATTCAAGATCATTTATAAATATGTGATCTTATAATTAAACATTTAAAATTGTGCTAATATTAAAAATCTCAATGCTCAAGCTTGATATTTTGAATGATACCATCTGACAAACTTTATAGTAAAAAGAACATGCACACATATGGTTAAAAAGAAAAAACTGAAAAAATAAGTTATTATCATTATTTTTTTAATGAGCTATTTTAAAAGTTATTCTGTTCATCTCATTTTTAATTATTTATTTTTTTATCAGTTAAAATGTCAGGATAAAAAAAACTTAGTCATTCAAGTAAATCTAGTTTGTTATACATGTTCACTTATCCATAAAATGATCATTCACTGGAAAATGCAGATTATATTGTTTGTGAAGGAAATTACAGAATGTTTTGAATATGAAAATTTATTGGAAACTGCTATGATATAAATATATGCAGATGTTTATTTTGCCTTATTTACAGAGTTTTAATTAATTTGAACTTTTGGTTATTAAACTATTTAATTAACAATTTATTGTATAAAATTCTAAGTCTGTTACTTATGCTAATCATCATTATTAATGATATTACTTTTTTATATTTCTGATAAAGTTCTTATCTATTCACTTATCAGAAACAATTTTGAAAGTGTTATATTCTTATTAAATCAAAGAAATGCAATAATGAGTTATTTTAAAATTATTGTTAGTTTCAAAAACAAAATGAAATATGATCATTTTAAATGGTTTTATATAATTCTGATAAAGAAAGATGTCATCTGGATTGCCTTTCTAAAGATTTTGGAAAAGACATTGTATGTCTGCATCACTGCTAATACAAATAAAATAATATTTTAGCATTATTATAATTTATTCATATATAATTCATCTACTTACTTATTAAAGTATATTTTCATTGTTCTGTAAAAGAAATAATTTAAATTTGTTTCATGTTTTAATAGCAAAATAATATTTAAAAATTTAGTATGGAACTGTTTGTTACCAGTATTTGTTTTTGTCCCCCTCTCTTTGCTTGAAAATAAAATTGTGGACAATGTTTTATTTTTTTGCCAAGAAATTCCTGCTATGAAAATGTTTGTTGATTCATTATTTCCTCAACTTTGAATAAAAGAACAGTTGTGCTATATTTTGTGAAATGGAACAACAAAAAGACTCCTCAAGTAAGAAGATTAATTTTATTTTAAAATGAAAGAACTTTTACTCTTCAACTTAGTTAAATGGAAAAACAAATGTAGTATATATATATTCTAACCGTGCCCACCATCGACCTCGTTCCTCCACTTACAAATAAATAGATTACTATATTTAACGTCACCGGGTTCTAGCTCTAATAATTAAATATTATATTAAAAAATGTTTTACTAGCTCAAATTTCTTAAAAATTAACTTAGGTTCTGTTTTAAAGTAAATTAACATAAAGATTTAATGTATTCATGAGACGAGAAGTGGAAATACGAGTTGGCAAGGTAGATCACATTGAGCCAATATCCCACAGGATACCACCTCAATGGCATAAGAACACTATCCCCCCTTTATACTATTATTTCAAATAATTACATAGTATTCTTATGACTTTCACAACGTTTACTTACTAAGACTCATTTAATAACTATAATATTAATTCTGTTATCTTTAATAATAATAATCATCATCTAGCTCAATAAATTATAATCTCAGATTCTTAATCTTTATTTATACTTCAACAAAATGCGGTAGCACATATGGTAAGGGATTTTATGCCATATCTATTACACTGCAATTAATAACAATAATGATTACAATCTTTCTTACTTAATCAAATTGGTATAAATTTCTTTTATTGCAAATTTATTACCATAATAAATCAATCAATATCAATATCATCTTTTGTCTTTAAACAATAAAGTAAACTAAGAAGTGGTAGTGTTTAGATAATCTGATAAATAAAGTAAGTGGCAGTTAATAGCATATAATTTATCAAAATATTAGGATAGTGGATTTATGACCAATAACTTAATGCAATTTTATAATTACTTAATTATAAGAACATTAATAATAATTGAGATTAAACATATTTTTAGTTATCTTTTGTGCAAAATGTACTTCAGTGGTTGTGAAAACATTCTGTGAATTTGTACCATGATGTAGTGAAAACCATACCCAGACACAAGTTTTAATAAAACAAATTTAACAAAGTTTATTAACATCAAATAAATTTAAGTAAAAATAAAACAAATCTATTTACATCTTATTTACAACGGATATCCTTCTTTCCTTACACATGACAAATGTTAATTCTACAATTTTGTACTTTTTTATAGTTAATCCAATCATTATACATTTTAAAAATTATTTTAGTTATTTTCTTTAGGTTTATCACACTATTTATTTGAACTACTTATGGGTAACAACATTTTTTACCTTTTAAATATACTAAATTTACAATATTCTAAATTATTTTTGTGGATCAATATTTTATAACGTCACACTTTATAATCAATATGGTCTTAAAAAAAAAGAAAATTTACATTTCTTGTTACTTTAAACAAATTGCACAACATATTATTAAATATTATGATTAACTTTAATGTTTGTTCTCCCATGCTCATATAAATTATAATGCGTTTTTGCATAAGCCATACTCCTGTATAATATTATAATGTGTTTAAATATCACCTTATTACAATTTCAAATATATGATAATAATTATCGAGTGTTATAATATTTTTAAATATGCAATATTTATATTTTTAAATTATAATTAATACTAAAAAGAGCGTGAAACTATGTTTAATAGTTATATATTCTCATTTGATATACTTTTACAAAAATTATAGTTTATTTCTTAAAAATTAGAATAAAATATTTCTATAACTCCTTCCATTATTTAGGATATCTGTATCTTTCTTTCAATGGTTATAATCTATTCTTAGTTAACTCTTAACTATTCTTATTCCAAGTAAAATCCTAACATACGTTCTAAAATATCTATTGTTTTCCTTTCAATAAACTTATCATATACGATGTAGTAGCACGAAATACAGATTAAGATAGCGAAAGATGTATAGGATATTGGGAAGAAAGATGGATAACTTGTCTTCAATAATACTTTAAGAATGCATGGAACAGTGTGAACAGGTTCGACATTTATTGTCTATTAACCCTTAAGATAAGAAAATGATGTGGCAGCTATTTATTCAGCTTTACCAACCATCAAGTACAACTCACGCGAAATATAATATAGCACTGTCCAAGACAACATGTGTATCAGTCGTAGGGCTACGTTAACTACGCTGATTATCACCTATAAAACGAAATGTGGATCAGCCATAGGGCTATGTTAACTATGCTGATTCTCTCACAAAACTACTTATTTCCATTCCCTGTATCATCCTAGATTTTCATACATCATCTTGGTTTCCAAATCACCCCTGTACTCCCAAGTCACTACCCAAATTATCTCTCTAGATTTTCACTATATCAAACATCGATAAATACAAACAACTTTTAAAAAAACAACAAACAAGATTCGCGAATATGAAAATCATTTCTCTATTCCTTAAGAATAATTTATCTCGCTTTATAACACTGTATGTTCATTACCTACATTTTTGTTAAAACAATATTCAAACATCCCAATAGGAAAAATCAATAGAAAATGCAATATAATCATCGATTATATTAAATTATTATTTATCAACAAATAAAATGACTATCGTATGCATATTTTCAAAAATCTAATCACATCTCAAAATGTTTCAATGTGTTGTTTTAAATGCGTTTTACAATAATAATAATAATAAAACTTTTGTACTACATTCATTCAATTTTCGGCTGATCTAAATAAATAAAACATACATTATATCATCAATAATTATAAATGTTACCAAAAAACAATTGTTATCTTCGGATTAGGCTTTGCAGTAGGCTTCTTTTCCTTCCTTCGAGCATCGCAAATATACAATTACACACATACAATTTTATTAAAAAACATTCAAAATCAAACATATTTCATATAATATTATATATACCAAAATTAATGTATTTTGTTTCCCTATCGTTTTCTGAAACCTAATGCTTATAATAATAATAAAAAATAATTCAAACCATAATGAAATATTTTTCTGACGGTAAATCTTGTTTAGTCCCATAATATTACTCTTCTTCTTTTATCTGAATGTTCTCCATTATGACTCTCAAAGTTTTAAAATAACTTGGTTCATTTAATAAATTTGTTTAGACGATCTTTAATTTTAGCTTTTAGCATCAGATTATTAAAATATATTTTAGTTAGATATCCCTCGAAGTTTTTTTTTTTTTAATGTTCTGGCAAATATTCCCTCGGCGCGTCGATGCATCTTTCTCCTTTTTAATTAGACTACGAATATTTAATACTTTAGGTACCAATTGCGTTTTATGGATCCAATACTTTTTATATTCCTCTTCCGTATTTTTCTTTATACAAATATTTCTCTTTAGCAAGCTTTATTTCATTCATTCTTAATTTTATGTACATTATTTTTTGATCTTTAACTTTTTTTTTTTTCTAGAGTATACTTCTTTTTCTGGTCATCTTAAAGAAAGCAATTCCAATAATTTTAATTTTAAAATTATATTTGTCCATTTATTCTTAGATGAATCATAATGATTTTTATATTTTATTCTCTTTCTGAACTTTGCGCATAATGTCTTTTCATCTATATTACACGCGTAAAAGCAGTTTCCTTTGGATACACTATATAAGCGGTATCAATGAACAATATAAACAATTTTGAAATGTTATAAACTTTAAAACTGGTTTTAAAGAATCTATCCATATTTTTTACTGAAAATTCCGACTGTACTTCTATAGAATTCACTGGCAGGTTCGATTAAGTTAGTGATACATAATTTATGAAAACTTTAAAAATATTTATTTTAAGACTCTCTCTATGATTTTAAAACTTGTCAGTTAATTTGTTCTAATGATATTATTAGAATTATATTGAAAAAATTGAATAAATTGGAGAAAAGAAATTATTAGAGAGCTCAAAATTTTTACCTCTTCACTCGAGTCTGTCAATTCTTGTTCTCCTCGATTATACAATTAATTGGCGCGATTTTGGGAGTCTGCCAAGCTCTATTACTATTGGTCAATCCTACTTGGATTTATAAATAATTTTCTAAAGTTTTAAACTGATAATGTAACACTTAAACACTATCTAATTATTATTTAAAACTAATTATTATATTTAAATCAATTTAAACACTTTTAAAATAATTTTCAAAACAATATTTAATAAAATTATTCACTACTTATTTTTATTATGATGTTTAATAAATTCTATCCATTTCTACTATAATATTATTTAAATACTTTAAAATATTGGTATTAATTGAAACAAGTGCTTGTATAAAAATATTCCAGACAATTACGTAATCGTTTCCGGTGTTTTGTCTATTTTTGTCTGTCTTAATAAATTTACTGCACTTATATAAAATTTTTATATAAAATTTTGAAGAAATAATTTAGAAAAAATATAGAAATAAATACAATTCTCACCATCATAATATTTACTATTCAAATACATTACACTAATTTTTATTATTTAATATAGTTTATAAATTTAAATACTATATAATATTAATTTATTCTAAGTTTTAAAGTTATTAAAATTGACTTATTAAATACATTTTTATTACTGATAGCTGTGTTATTTTAATATGGCCAGCTTTTACAACCATATGAGCAATTCTTTACTCTTTATTTAACTAATTTTTTAAATGATTTTACGTATCAGGTATTTGCTTTAGCTTTAAATTGCACTTTACAGACTCTATAAATTTAATATATTCAATACATCAATAAATATATTCTCAAATTTAAAATTTTTTTAGTAATTGACCATTATAACTATTTCTTGACCTATAGAAAAGGGTACAATATATATATAATCAAAACTACCCCAAATCTAAAATTAAACCAGACCAGCATAAAAATAATATTAAAACACAACCTAAGGTTTCACTGCTACAAGCAGACTTCTCAAGTGTAAAGAACTACAAAAAAAAAAACCACACATTATATATACTATTAAAAACTACCCACAAATCCATTCACTTCCCATCCACCCTTAATATTAAAAGAACTCTTAAATAAGTTAATTGCTTCAGAATAATAAATTTTCAATAATAAAGACTCTTTAATTCTTCTTTTGATTTTATTTCTCTCAAAGAAGACAACCTTAGCTTCATCAAAATCAATAGTGTGGCCTGTATCTTTTTCATGGACATACAAAGCAGAACTAAGATATCTATTTTTAACTCTACTTTTATGAACCTTTATTCTTTCATTTAAACTCAAACTACTCTGACCTATGTAAACCTTCTTACAAAATAAACAAGGAATAAAATATACCACACCAGGAATAGTCTTTCTATCAAAAACTTCTTTTGTATTATTTAATAAATTATTCAATGTAACACCCCTTTTCCAAGCAATTTTCTTATTTCCAAACAATTTACTATTTCTACACACAATTTTATAAGAAGACAATTTAAATGGCAAAGAAATAAAATCATATTTTTCTTTAACCTTTACATCCTTACAAATATTACTATTAAATAAAATACTTTTAACAAATTTATCAGAGTATCCAACACTCAAATAATCTTTATAAAATTGATATTTCTGAAACAAAGCTACCCCACTAGAATTATTTAATTTAATATTCCTATGACAATAATTCCTTAAAGCAGCTACTTTATGAGATACAGACTGATAGCTATCAGGTTTAATTATAGATCTTAATTCTTTACTTTTAACTAAATGACTGCACAATAAACAATTAGTTTCTATATTTCTAATCACCAAAAGATCTAAAAATTTTAACTTACCAAAATCTAACCCCCCTCCTTCTAACACAAATTTTATAGAAGGATCAAAACAATTAAACTCATTTACAAATTCCTTCAATTTATCATTCTCAACTACAAATAAACAATCATCAACATATCTGACAAATAATTTTACATATAAACAATTCTTTTTAATAATAATTTCCTCTTCCATAAAACTAATATAAACTGAACATACTAAAGGAGAAATAATATAACCTATTATCCACCCTTCATTAATCTTATAAAAATTACCTCTATATAGGTTTTCTTTTAAATGCATAAATTATTAAGAGTTCTTGGAATTATTATTTTAGTGTAATAGAATGTACTATTATACCTAGGGTAAAATAAACAACAATCTTTTATATTTAACATATGTGTAAATGAAATGTTTGGATGTTGGTGTGTAAGTTTAGATAACTTATAAAATTTTATTATTTGATGTTGTTATGCAATCATGTTGTGTCAGTTTACACATATTGATAGACTAAATAGTTGTGTTATTGTGTTTGTAAAGGTCTGTGTGAGTAGACTATTTATTTATTGGTATCAAATTCATGCCTTGTTCAGTTATTAATTTGTATGCTGCTTGGAAGCAAATATCAATTTTAGCATTTTTATGTGAATGTTTTTCCACTGCGATTGTATGTGTTGTGAGAGGGACCATGGCTTACTTGCTTCAGAATTGCCAGGTCAAATTACTGGCTGCCCATTCAAATATTTTCAATCATGCACTTTGCCTATAACTTAGTATTAATAGGATTTATTTAATATGTGAGAACATTATAAGGCATGTCCATCTCTGCAAGCATTTTTACTAGCTCTACTACAGTTTAATTTTATGTGTGTTAGTTTAATTGTCAGTATTGAGCTTATTTGTTTTCTTGCTCATCTTAGGTATTAATAGAATTGTACTGATTTAATTATTTTTGCATAATATTTAACTATTTTTACAATTCCATGAGAAATATGCTTCCACACTGATTTATAGAACATTGGTGGAGACGTAGTTTATTTAATATTATTTTAGTGCCCTGTGTATAGGCATATATATATATATACACCTGGGTCTCTTTTTACGCGGACTTATTTAACATGATTTTGAAGTTACGTGATTTGTGTTTCACCAGAAGTCGAACTCTGATAATGTGCTATTACTTTAAATAATAAATTTCATGCACTTACATCATATTGAAAGTAATAGCACATTATTGGAATTCGACTTTCATCTTAGTAATTTCAATATTTTTAGTGCTTTATAATAGTAAGATTTTATGCAATAATGAAATTAAAATCATGATTTCCATATTTTATGTATACCCACATTAAATTTTACAAGATTATAATGTAAATTTGTTTAAGCATTGTGCGTGTTAATTTTGCATTTTAAATCACATTCTGTTTTTGCTTTTTAAAAAAGAACGTAATCAATTATTAATCATTTAGTGTCCACAAGTTTATTTTTAAAAGGTGAGCACAATTAAAATTGAAAATTAAAGACAAAAATAAAAATTTAATTTTTAGTTGTTAGATTAATTACTAATTACGTTGTCACCAGAAAACCATTAATTAACACAACCTGAGAGTGACATTGGCGCTAGTTGTATTTAAACTTGTGAAGAAACTGATTTTTTTTATCAGTTTGCAAACAAACCTTTTTACCGGCAAATAGCGATAATAATTAAAATGTGTATAAAAAAATATAAATTACTGTAAATTATGCATAAAAATATATTGTTTTGAATAAAATTAAATATTATAGTTAAAAAAAGTTTGTCTTGTATCAATTTTTTTCAAATTTGAAATTTTTTATTAGTCATATTTTATTTCCTTATTTTTTTTTTGCACGAATTTTAAAGTAAATTTTACATTGGTGCTTTTACGCAAGTTTTGAAAAATCACAGTCTGTATTCCCCCTTTTTCAAGGTAAGTTACATCTATTTTTGCACGATTTCGTTTGCACGTGTTTTCTGAGGAACCTATCTATCGCGTAAAACGAGACCCAGGTGTATATGTTATTCTATTCCGTGTATGTAATTGTTAGATGGATAATATCAAATAAAAGTGGAAGAACTTAAATAATGTAGCTGCTAATATTGGAATTGTATAGGAATTATTCAGAAGGGGATATTTTATTCTAAATTAAACAAATGTTTCTGTTAGTACAATTTGTCATATTAAGATTATGGCTTCTAGAAGTTTTTTTTGTATTAAATATTTTATTATTCATTAAATATGTTTTATGTTTTCTTTGCTATTATCACATACATTTATCCAGAAAATCTAATTTAATACAATTTTATCTTACATTATTTTACAAAAGAGAACATTTCAAAAGTCACATAAAGTTACTTTTTTATTTTATTTATTATTTATTTCACACCTGCACTGTTGATTTATCTTTATATCAAATATGCTTTGTAATATAGTGGATAGCATATACTTTTTCTACATAGTGCATAATTTTATTTTATTAATTGGTACAAGTTCATACATGAAGATATCAGGATAGATATGAGTATAAGTTGTATAAAATAAATAATCATATACGAATTGTAAAATATTTAAAGAGTGTCTTATTTGCTAGCTATTTAAGACACATGATATAAGATGTTATAGTTAAGAGAAAAAAATAAAATAATTAATGTATAAGAACTTAAATGGTTAGTTTATTTTAACAGTTCAGGTATTTATTAGAATAATTATTTTTTGTCAAGTCTATGCATAAACTCTGAGATGTAGATAAAATATGGACCCAATATATTGACATAAGATTTAAATATAATAAGAACCTGAGATTTTAGTATTTGCATTCATATGATATTTTGTCTATATAAGAGAACTCTCATTCTGTGGTGTTGTATAAATCTGTAATCATTATGGTGCCAGGGTGACCTATCCTAAGGGGCTCTAAGATTGCAATCGTTGGGTTTTGACATGTTGGTCTTTAATCTCTGTTCCCACTATTTGGTAAGGTTACAATATCTATCTATCTATCTATCTATCTATCTATCTATCTATCTATCTATCTATCTATCTATCTATCTATCTATCTATCTATCTATCTATCTATCTATCTATCTATCTATCTATCTATCTATCTATCTATCTATCTATCTATCTATCCATCCATCCATCCATCCATCCATCCATCCATCCATCCATCCACCCACCCACCCACCCACCCACCCACCCACCTACCTACCTACCTACCTACCTACCTACCTACCTACCTACCTACCTACCTACCTACCTACCTACCTACCTATATATATATTATAACGATCGAAAATGGAAGTGAAGATTGAATCTAACCGCAAAAACATATCTGCTCTACGGGGCGCCATCTAGGCATTTGAGCCTAGAAAAATTTATAGAGTAGGCAGATACGCGCTATTAAGATTCCACTTTATTTAAATATTCCGATCGTTAGCCCAAGTCACTAGCTCAGCGGAGACGCAGAGATAAAAATCTATATCTTAATTTATATCTTAAATATCAATAAATAAAAGCCACTGCCAGAAATTAACACATAAAAATATTTATTTATGCACATATAAAATAACATTTAAATTCGAGGAATAAATTCAACATTTTAGATTTTTCTATTAATCTTTTAATTTTACATTTAACTAAGTTTCAATGAGTTTAATATTGTATTTAGATAGTCAAGTATGAATAGACTACATAGATCTGCATTTGAAAAGAAAATATTCTTCCCTGATTTAACCTTAGTCAACAAATTTCGCAATCAACTGGCGCCAATCCATCTGATACATTCATGTATTCAATGTAGCATGATACGACAACACAAAATACTATACTGTCAGGAAAGTACATCTGATCAGTAAGTAGATTAGAGAAGACATGGTCTCTCCACCAACAGGAATGTGACATCTGTTGGCGAGTAGAACAATAAACAAAAAACTCCATAAGAATGGACTGCGGTCTTCTGCCGACTTACAAACCCATCCATAGGCAAACAGAAGGTGTGTGGCATATATATGCAATCCTGCCTGAAGCGGATCTCATACTACATCTACTAATTACACAAATATATCCAATCCATTGAGCCAATTCAACTACGAAATGAATAACCTAAGATTACCCTCCCTTAATATAACTTTACAAAACTATATAGCCATTCACACCCGACTTAAATTTAACATTTAGATACATTCGCACAAATGAATTTTATAAAATTTGTTTTAAAATGTTGAGTACAGATCAGCTGCACAGATTCCATGGTCAAAAACATCCCAAATTAAACACAACCGATCAAAATACAAAGTCATCGATAAGCATCACTTGCATAGGGAATATACAAATCTCATTAGCATTCATCATAAGATGCCGCAGTGATATCGTTGACCCATATATTCTAACCGAATGTGAAAACCACAACGTAATCAACCGCTAAAGAATCTATGCAACGTCTATACCCAACCTAAATTTCATCATTTAAAATTTAAACAACAAATAATTTATACAATAAGAGAAAAAAAAAATGGAAATGATTTTTATCAATCGGAAAACATATAAAATTAAACATTATTAATTTGATTTAAAAACTTACAAAAGTCAGATAAGAGTCCATTTTTAACATTTAAGTTGGCTTGTTTATCAATTTATAAAACTTGACGAAAGTTCTTAATTGATTTTAATAATTGTTCATTTCATATAGCTTATGGTAGAAGAGTCCAGGTTCCTGTTTTTAATTCCCGTGATGCCTCCATTGGAAGATAATGTTCTGGAGATGGCAATAGCTGGTTCAAGGCATCACAGTCTTTTCCTTTTTCTTTTTTAAATAGAGAGTGTGGTATGTGCATCCTACCACAACTCTCAAACATACTACGCTGGAACTGTCTGAAAAAACTGTATTTCCCCTTTTATATTATCCACACGGATTCAATCAACAAAACATCACTAATCCATCACTTTCGCTAGGGTCTGAGCCAAGGCTTAGCGCCCCCATTGGTCAAACTAATTTTTCCCTACTCTCTTATCCAATTTTCATCTCATCATTTTAATTATACAAGAGCCCAAGGCTAGCTTGCTTTTCAAACCATTTATAAACAATCATTTCCATTTACAGACCACAAGAATTAATTAATAACTGTTTTTATTTTTAAATCTTGTACGTTCAAATACTTATTTATTTGTTTTTTTCAAAAAAAATATTTTTAAAGTTTGGCATCTGTGCGAATGTACATACGTTTAACAATATTTTAACCCTAGCGTTTAGTCTCTTACTTTCATTTGCGAACTCCTAAGTCTTTATTTTAAATAAATGTAATGACATATTTATATATTGTTACATATCAGTAAACTTCCTCAAAAAACAAAAATATTAAAAAAAAGAAAAGAATTTACTTAGTGTTAGTAATTACGTTACACAAATTGATTATATATGAAAATTTCAAAAGGACAAAACTTTTTTTTTTACAAGACAAAACAGTAATTACAAATATAATGATAAAAAAAAAGTTGACTGATGATTCCTTACTACCAGCTAAATTTCTGCCCCCTCCCTTCCAAGTTTCTTTTCTTCTACCTTTAACTATTACTTAGGCAAGTTGAACGATTAGATTTTAATTTAACAAGACTTTTTTTAAAAAAAATTATGATTTATATTTATTATTACGTTTTATTTATTAGTTTTTATTCCTCAAATTTATCTCTACATATGCGCATTTTTTCTTACTGGCAGCACTTTTAAGACAAAATTTCAAACTGTAACTCCACGTCAATACTACAAATATATTTATACAATTTCAGAAAAAAATTTACGGGCATGATTCACTTTTAACTACTTCAGCTTCAAGCCGCCATATTGAACTTTTTAAAATAATGGCTTGAGACACAATTTTCATAATAACTTCAGTTTTAATTATGTTAGAACAAAAACAATTACATTGCTAGAAACTAGAAAAATTAAGAAAAACAATAAGCATAAAATAAATAGTGATAACTATATAAAAAATAAGGAAAAAAAAGAAATTTTCACATTCGAAATAATTATTATTTTATTGTTTGTTCATAATTTGGAAATTAACATTAACTAAAATTCAAAATTCATCTTCAGTGATAATTTCTTTCTATTCCTTACAAAATTATCTTTCTAAACATGTATAATATGTCTTACCTGAGATAATCCATAGCTTCACAATCTCCAAACAAAGTCGGATATGACTTGTTCATTTCTATCTTGTACCCCAAATGTTCTAAATGTCAAAGGCGTCTATAAAGAAAAAGATTCATCCTAATAAAAGATACAAAAGAAATCATCATAGCAATTGGCTTCTTGTATGTCTAAAACTAGAAATTGTAGGCTACTTTCTATATCACTGATAAAATGAGTTTTATCTCTTCATTTTATATTTTTTGTGTGTACAATAGTATGTTTATATTCATTGTGATCACCAATGATGTTTATATTCTTTATGCAGTGCACAAGTGATGTTTATATTTTTTATGTACAGAAGTGATGCTATCTTGTTATATTTATTGTACCACAGATATAATTTATTTGCATATAGTCTATAGACTTGAAAATAATGTTATGAAACATATAGCAAAAGCAAAGCATGATCAAGCATAAACATAAACAAGAATCAGAATTGGATTATATGTTTGTGTATGCAATGTCTGTCTGTATACATTTGTTTATTAGTCTTATAACTCATTGCTTGTAAACCATATAATATAAACATAATTAATGGTTTTCAAAAAGTATACTTTTTGAAAATCATTATTTTTATAAAAATAAGAGGATTAGTGTACATAGAACTTTAGAAAATTACGATATGAATTATATACTAATAAGTTAATTACGATATGAATTCTATATGAGTAAATATATAATTACAAACTAAATCACACTAATTTTTCGATAAATATGAATTCTATGTGAGCATAAATAAATGTATTACAAACTACCTTTAGAAAATTATGATAAATATGAATTCTATACGACCATAAATATATAATTACACACACACCAATTTTTCGATAGATATGAATTGTATATGAGCATAAATAAATAAATATATAACTACAAATTAGCACACACTAATTACAAACTAAAATTAATAAAAAATATATTTTTTCAAAAAATTAAAAAAAATTAAAAATTTTTACTTACGAATAATTACGTTCTTAGTCTGTTGTAAGCCTTGTTTGAGAATAATACCGAAGAAAACTTCACTTGCAGCCGTAAAACATTTTATGTCTTTTATCGTTTCATGATAAGTACAAAAATTACCAAAAAAACAAAAAAATTAAATACTGTGGTTGATTAAAAAATTCGCCAAAAATCTAAATTTCGACCGATTTTTTTGAAATAAAGATCGTTTGAAAGCTAACATATATAGCTAAAAACGGCCATATTTTCTTCGACGTCATCATTATACTTTTTACGTCAGTAAAGAAAGAAAATAGCACATCATCAAATGAGCACCGAAGGGCGCAAATGACGCCGACAAACCGGAAGTAGTTAAAATTCCCAGGGCACTCGTGATTTATTAAAGATAGACAATTTCATCATCATCAATTCCCTTTCTCAGGGTCAATCTCTGAGGTAAGGCCACACTTGGGACACCAATTATAACGATCGAAATGAAAGTGAAGATTGAATCTAACCGCAAAAACATATCTGCTCTATGGGGCGCCATCTAGGCATTTGAGCCTAGAAAAATTTATAGAGTAGGCAGATACGCGCTGTTAAGATTCCACTTTATTTAAATATTCCGATCGTTAGCCCAAGTCACTAGCTCAGCGGAGACGCAGAGATAAAAATCTATATCTTAATTTATATCTTAAATATCAATAAATAAAAGCCACTGCCAGAAATTAACACATAAAAATATTTATTTACGCACATATAAAATAACATTTAAATTCGAGGAATAAATTCAACATTTTAGATTTTTCTATTAATCTTTTAATTTTACATTTAACTAAGTTTCAATGAGTTTAATATTTTATTTAGATAGTCAAGTATGAATAGACTACATAGATCTGCATTTGAAAAGAAAATATTCTTCCCTGATTTAACCTTAGGTAACAAATTTCGCAATCAACTGGTGCCAATCCATCTGATACATTCATGTATTCAATGTAGCATGATACGACAACACAAAATACTATACTGTCAGGAAAGTACATCTGATCAGTAAGTAGATTAGAGAAGACATGGTCTCTCCACCAACAGGAATGTGACATCTGTTGGCGAGTAGAACAATAAACAAAAAACTCCATAGGAATGGACTGCGGTCTTCTGCCGACTTACAAATCCATCCATAGGCAAACAGAAGGTATGTGGCGTATATATGCAATCCTGCCCAAAGCGGATCTCATACTACATCTACTAATTACACAAATATATCCAATCCATTGAGCCAATTCAACTACGAAACGAATAACCTAAGATTACCCTCCCTTAATATAACTTTACAAAACTATATAGCCATTCACGCCCAACTTAAATTTAACATTTAGATACGTTTGCACAAATGAATTTTATAAAATTTGTTTTAAAATGTTGAGTACAGATCAGCTGCACAGATTTCATGGTCAAAAACATCCCAAATTAAACACAACCGATCAAAATACAAAGTCATCGATAAGCGTCACTTGCATAGGGAATATACAAATCTCATTAGCATTCATCGTAAGATGCCGCAGTGATATCGTTGACCCATATATTCTAACCGAATGTGAAAACCACAACATAATCAACCGCTAAAGAATCTATGTAACGTCTATACCCAACCTAAATTTCATCATTTAAAATGTAAACAACAAATAATTTATACAATAAGAGAAAAAAAAAATGGAAATGATTTTTATCAATCGGAAAACATATAAAATTAAACATTATTAATTTGATTTAAAAACTTACAAAAGTCAGATAAGAGTCCGTTTTTAACATTTAAGTTGGCTTGTTTATCAATTTATAAAACTTGACGAAAGTTCTTAATTGATTTTAATAATTGTTCATTTCATATAGCTTATGGTAGAAGAGTCCAGGTTCCTGTTTTTAATTCCCGTGATGCCTCCATTGGAAGATAATGTTCTGGAGATGGCAATAGCTAGTTCAAGGCATCACAGTCTTTTCCTTTTTCTTTTTTAAATAGAGAGTGTGGTATGTGCGTCCTACCACAACTCTCAAACACACAATGCTGGAACTGTCCGAAAAAACTGTATTTCCCCTTTTATATTATCCACACGGATTCAATCAACAAAACATCACTAATCCATCACTTTCGCTAGGGTCCAAGCCAAGGCTTAGCGCCCCCATTGGTCAAACTAATTTTTCCCGACTCTCTTATCCAATTTTCATCACATCATTTTAATTATACAAGAGCCCAAGGCTAGCTTGCTTTTCAAACCATTTATAAACAATCATTTCCATTTACAGACCACAAGAATTAATTAATACCTGTTTTTATTTTTAAATCTTGTATGTTCAAATACTTATTTATTTGTTTTTTTCAAAAAAAATATTTTTAAAGTTTGGCATCTGTGCGAATGTACATACGTTTAACAATATTTTAACCCTAGCGTTTAGTTTTTTACTTTCATTTGCGAACTCCTAAGTCTTTATTTTAAATAAATGTAACGACATATTTATATATCGTTACAATATATATATATATATATAACAATAAAAATAATAAATATAATGGCGATTAAATATTATATATAGTCTTTCATTCGCAGAAGTACTTTTGATTAATTCCTTAACCTGCCTCAACTGTTGTTAAATTAATTAACAGCAGTTTAAGACAGGTTAAGGAATTGACCAAAAGTATTTCTGCAGATTGAAAGACTATATATAATAGTTAATCGCCATTATATTTATTACTTTTATTGTTATTACAATAATTTTTTAATCAATGGACATTTTATTTGTATTATATTTATATATGTATATAATTAACTGTTTTTTTTTTTTTTTTGTATTATATATATTCACATTTGTGAATGTAAAGGTTTTTAAATTAAAAACAGAGAAGTTCACAAATTGTTTTAGGCTTGATAGAATTTAAATTAAAATAGAATAATGGTGAAAATTTTTTAGAATTATTAGATAGGAAAATAAATGTAGATAATAGCAGGCTAATTGACAGAATAAATTTAAATAAAAAGATACAGTAGATTTCTGAAATGACTATGAAGCCAATCATAAAGAAAGTAAGACTTTCCAGTTATAATTGAAGTTAGAGACCACTGGATTTAATAATGTTATGATGAATAAAATTGTAGAAAACAAATGAAGAAAAGTGAATCTGCAGAAGATGGAAGTGAATGTAAAAGCTTTATATTGAATTCAAATATGAAAAAGATGAAACTAATATAGATTATGGTGAATATATATTTAAACAGACTCATCATGAAGACTTTCAGCATAAAAATGAATAGAAGTTTCCAAAAATGCTGGATCCCATTATGAAAGTTTATATAATGAATTCTATTCTTAATGGAAGGAATTCTTGCCTACTATAGCCCATAAATGTGTTTATTTAAATGCTTTTATCGAATTGTAAATTGGTTTGTTTGTTATTTATTTGTTCATTTGTTAACTTTTGGTCTTTTTCAAGATAGAGTGAAATTTTAAAATTAAAGGTTAATATATTTAAATTCAGAAGTATTGTTTGATAATCCTTATGAGACTGTCATCTTTTCAGTAGGGTACCTAATTTCATGCACATGAAACAAAGAGAGGTAAAATATTCAATAATTTCATGTACCAAAGGTAAAAATTATTTTTGGAACTTTCATTTGTTTTAACTAAGGCTCATGAGATGGAGTATAATTTTTTACCCCCAACTTAATAACATTTTTGTAACAGTTTAAAATCGATATTTAATAGGTTTAAGTTCAAGATAATTTGTTGAAATTCTATACATTTCTTTAAAATCTCTATGAAAGTGATGGTAAAATCATGTCAAATTAGGAACAAGAACAATTAGAAACAAATTTTTGTAGGTGATTGATTTGCTAATGGGGTTCAAATGGTGAATTATATCATAAACTGCATGAGACATATAACAAAATGAAATATTGTTTTATCATATTTGGACTGTTAACCTAGGCAAAATGGACAGTCTGGGAAATCAAGATCAAATTTATTTAGAGAAGAACTATGATTGTATCTAGAAAGAACTTTAACAAAATGAATAATGTAAATGTAAAAAAATTGTAATGGGCTTGTAGCAGTTGTTTTGCTTTATAATTGTAACTTAGTATTTTTTTGAGTCAATGAAAGGCCTTTTGAAACAAAATAATAATAATAACAACAACAACCACTGATCTCAGATTGCTTTAAAAAAATAAATACTTATTAATTTAATAATCGCCTGGCTCAGAATAATAATAATGATAATAAATTTAATCTCATGCTAAAAAGCACAGACAGCTTTAAAGACAAATAAGTATCAAAGACACATATTCAACTACATAGAAATACCATTGAATTCCTGCCCTTTAAAAATTACAGTAATATTTCCATGACTAATAATAATAATCCTACTTCAGTAAAACTAATATAGTATTTCAACTAAATATTTAATAATGACAATACTTATATTTATTATAATAATAAAATAATATTTATAGTTTTAATTTAAATTAAATTTTTATCTGAATCACTATATCTTAATTTCTATCTCAGAAATATCACATTACAGAAGGAACAAAGCATAGGATATTGGATAACAAAGGGTACTTTTATGGGAATCCACTAATTCAGACAAAATTTAAAAAATATAAAATAATAATACATAATAAACTACAATAACTTTGCCCTGCAATATGATAACTAAACCATAAAACTAATTACTTGAGATTTTGTAGGGTTTAAATCAATTAAAATAATTTAAGAAATATAATAAAATACAATTTGGATTATTAAAATTCTAAGAAATTATCTCTCCTAATGACCATTAATAATAATAACAATAACTTTTAATACTATAAATATAAGATTACTACTCTTATAATGCCAATGTTTGAATAAATTTGTTATTTTTTAATAAAGTAATTGGAATAGAGGTATCCAAATAAAGCTCTTCTTACACATCTTTTAGTAATAAAGTTTGTATTTGAATGTAAAATAAGTCAAATCATAATATTATTGATTATTACCAATTTTAAATACACAAAAAAAATTCTTAAATCTGCTATGAAATAAACATATGTGTTGATTAAACATGACATTCTTTTACATGATCAGATAAATTTTGATTTCTTCAACAGTTTTTCTGAATCCATGATCACTTATGAACCAATATATCATACACCCTTGACAAAAATAATCACGTTCATAAGTAAACAGTATCTATGATGAATGATAAATATGGAAACATAAATAATGGCAAACTACAAAACTTTAAATTCCACAAAAAAAAATAATCATTTTTTTTATAATGTCAAGTGTTGGTGGCCTAGCAGTTAGCATAGCTGGCTTCCAAGCAGCTGGCCCAGATTCGCTTTCCGGTCAATGCTTTGACATATATATATATATAAAACAATCTTTATAATGTACAACACAATGTTTAAGTTTTATTAAAATAACACAAAATATAAGAAATTTTCATTAATTTATATAACTATTTACAACTCTAATAAAATAATTTTACAATTACAAATCCTTGAATATAGTTAACAATAAATTAGTTTAGTGATAAATCCACCTATCTAAACAAATTTCTTAATCCTTCATAATAACGATATCATTATTTCTTGATATCATTATATATTTTAAAGTGGGTAAATGTTTTAACGAACACAGGTATAATTCTAATTATCACATTACATTCTCTTTTTACTTTAAGTACAATAATATAAACAATATAAAATATTAACATACCCTTAAGGACTTTATGAATTATTATTAACCTTAGTGAAAAGCAGATTTTATCTTTTCCATAATAATTTTATGGTTACTTCATTTAATTAACAAGAAAATATAATCAATTAAGCATATTCATTACTTTAATTGATTACTAATTATTTGCTAATAATTAAGCTTTTTAGTCTGATTTTGTGTTCTACACTCACAGAAATTTTATTGAAGTCTAAATATTTCTTTTGTCAGTATTTCAGATCTGAGCTTTTTAGAATATTACTCTACATAAACTAGAAACCACTGAATAGATATTGCAAAAACAACCTGGAAAATTTTTGTTGATGCTTCAGCTTCTTATCTATGATGTCTGTGCAAAAGATTATTAAATTTTTTTATAAACTTTTTACTGAATCCATGCGTATTCCATGTGAATATCAGTTTAATTATTTTTTTGCATGCTGTGTTTTTTTTACAGATAAGATCAGTAAAATTCATTAAAATCTCTTCAAAAACTTCAATCTCAAATATTAAATAAGCTGTGTTAAGTAAATAATTGATGTTTCATTAATAATAATTGAAAATATTGTTATATTATCATAATAAGTTTTTTTAAAAAAATTTTTTCCTTTACACTCTTGAGTGACATATTTTTTATAGTAAGGGAAAACATGAATTTAGATTTGTAATATGACAGTTATAGGTTTTTTATTTTACATTATTCATACATAATATTAAAATTTTTATAATACTGCTTAAATATTGTTTAGGAGTCATCTCATTACTAGAAAAACCTTATCATTTAATGGTGAATATATATGTCTTCCAAGTCCATAATATTTTGGATGGATCTTGAAGAATTTTTAGGATTACTATACATTTTACGTGACCCTTCCAGAGCTATTTTATGAAGCCCATCAATATTTTATAGCAATTATTATTCATTAGTAGTAATAAAAAATATGACTCTATTTAAATATTTTTTAGAGATATTCTTCTATTAGTAATAGGTTGAAAGCAAAAATTCTGCACTGGTCAGGTGAAAATCAGTGCACTGTCTATAAATAAAAAATATATCAGTATATTATGTTATTAGTCTTCACCATTATTAAAGAAGAAATAATATCAAATAATTTGATTCTTGATTTACCCAATACATGATAAATCAAGAGCAATTTTCTACTCTAGTGCCATCTATGACAAGCTTGGATAATCAAAAATTACCAGATGACAGTGTAACCTGAGGATAGGGATTTAGATGCTTTACCATCTGACAATTGCTGATTATTCAAGTTTACTACGTATGTGATTAGTTGCCCTTCGATAAAAATTACTCTCCTCAAGAATCTTAACCCATAATTTATCTTTATCTTCTTATCAATACTTTTTGAAATGTGTTAGCAAAACATTTTGATTATTTTTGATGTTTTCTTAAGTAACGCTAATTTGTAATTTTTATTTTTTTATATTTATAATTATTTTTTTCATTGATGATTGCAAAATCTGATTGTTTGAATTATTATTTTTGAAAATCCCTCTATGTGCAAAACTTGAATTTTTGACAATAATTAGCATTCAATATTTATAGTATTGAGATTAATAAGCTGCTTATAATTATTTTTATGTTATTTGGCAATAATAAATATAATGAATTATAATAGTAATAATATATTATAAAACTGTAACAAACCAAAAAAGTGATTTCAGTTAATTTCTTAATCTTCTTTAAATGAAAATCATTTAGATTCAAATATAGCAAAAGTAAACATCATCAAATCATATCCCAAGATTATGCTTCCTTCAATTTTACTTTTATTATGATTTTTCTTCTCATGAAAAATTTTAGCATTTTGATGATCATAATTGAGAGTATACTCACATTTTTTTGTGTGATCAAAGAAGTTAAATTGGTGCATTATCTATACCATTATGGTTGTACTTTCATCATACTTTTTCCTAAGTAACATGAATTTACACTACTGTAAATATTTGTATATAGTTTGTTATCAATAAAGTTTTTTTTAATAAAAAAAAACAGTTATTAAATCATTATTATTCTTATTTTTTAAAAATTTATATGATAGTTTTATCAAAACTAGATGTCAATTCGCCGATATATGAAGCCATGCAATTACATAAAATTTGATAAATAACATTACTTTTTTGTTCAAAAGTTATATTTTTTGAATTATTTACCAATCAATTAACATCATTAAAACAGGCAAAACTCTCTATATGTATTGCACTCAATACAAGCCAGAGTAATCAATGGATGCCAGAAGACTTGTCGATAAAATCCCCATCTAATGCCTACTCATCCAATATCCCCAGACTAGTTTCTGGTGACGACCTTCATAAGTGAGGAGCCTTGGATCTGAGAGAACTGCATCTAGATCTTAGGATCTAATACAACCCTCCAGCAGCCACCTTTTATCTCTATTTAACTACAAAACTATGAGTCTTAAATTGAAAACACTGTAATATATTCAATACAAGCTCATTAGCTTATATAGTCATATAGGTCTGAATTCAGTTCAGTACCTATACATTTTGGTGACTTTGACTTTTTAATAATCATAGCCACCATTGTCCTATTAGGCAGGATTGGTTTTAAGCCAATAAACATCACATAATCACCTTGCCTATGCTTGCTTATAACTGTTATTAAAACAGGCAAAACTCTCTATACATATTGCCACTCAGTGCAAGCCAGAGTAATCAATGGATGCCAGAAGGCTTATTAGATGGGGATTTTATGCACATCTACTCATCTAATATCCCCCAGACTAGTTTCTGACTTATGGCCTTCTTCGGTGAGTAGCCTTGCATCTGAGAGCACTGCACCTAGATCTGGCTTGCACTGGGTGGCAATATGTGTAGAGTTTTGCCTGTTTTAATAACAGTTATAACTGAACATAGGCACTGGTGATTATGCGATGTTTATTAGTTTAAATCCAATCCTGCCCAATAGGATAGTGGTGGCTATGGTTATAAAAGAACCAAAGTCACCAAAATATATAGGTACTGAACTAATTTCAGACCTATATGACTATATAAGTTAATGAGCTTGGGTTGAAAATATTACAGCATTTTCAATTTAAGACTCATAGTTTTGTAGTTAAATAGAGATAAAAGGTAACTGCTGGAGGGTTGCATTAGATCTTAAAATCTAGGTGCAGTGCTCTCAGATCCAAGGCTCCTCACAGATGAAGGCCATAAACCAAAAACTAGTCTGGGGATATTGGATGAGTAGGTATTAGATGGGGATTTTATGCACAAGAATTTTGTCATCCATTGATTACTCTGGCTTGCACTGAATGGCAATACGTATAGAGAGTTTTGCTGTTTTAATAACAGTTAACATCATGTGGAACACAAAAAAAAACATTAAAAAAATTTATGTAAGTATGAAGCTGACAGAAAGAACAACATCAAGTCTTACATCAAGGGTTTAAAAGTTCTTGGATTCAACCATAACACACTCTAAAAACAATTGGAAAATTTTATGCTAATATAAACAAAGTTGCAAATGATAATAATATGGAGCAATCATGGATAAGCCTGATTTATGTCACTCTGATTGCAAAAAATATTCAAAATATTTGCATGGAACCATCAGAGTTAGCTTCAGACCCCCCCCCTTAGAACGCTGTTAAACAATATAAAAGACAGGATACCTGTAGAACACACTCCTCAAGTTGTATACAAAATTTCATGCCCCACCCCTATCCTGTAGTTCTGTGTATTATGGTGAATCTCAGGGCAACAGATTGATAAGTATAATCCAGCATACATATTCATACAATGAAGCTAAACAAAATTATGAATGCAGGTTATCATGTGTCATACTTTTTCATCTCCAATGTAAGAACAATATGTGCTGAGAGGGATGATAGGAAAAGAAAATATAAAGAGGTTTGGCCTATTGCAAGGGATCCATCTTTGATCAATAAAAAGATTCCTATGTCCCACTATTGAAAAAATGGAACATCTAATCACTTCATTTATATAATAAGCCTAATTTATATATTGGACTATGTTAATACAAATTTATATTTCTAACTGCATATTAGTATTCAGCACTATGATTCTGAAAGCGATATGCTGAAAGTGGATCAGTGTATTTAAGACATTCTTATAGTTTTGATTTATTTTTTCAGATTAACTTGAACATTACAAGTTTGTTAAAATTATATTATTGTATGAAAAGAATATATAGTTGAGAGTTAAAGAAATCATTATATATATTTTTTACAAAAAATTTAGCTTGAGCATTTGATACCTATGGGTTTAGAATTTTTTTATAAAATTTAATGAACATCTTCAAAAGCTTACTTGATTATTAAGAAATAAATTTTAAATGACTGTCTTCTCTTGTGACTTTATGAATTTTAACATGTATGATTACAATAAAAGCAAAATGTACATTTAAACTCATCACAAATTACATTTATTGTAAACCTTAGTATAAAAACCCAAATATTTGATGATAATTGTGATAGGATATCTATATTCCCAGGCTAGTTTATAGTTTTGTTAGTAGGAGTTTGGGCCTAATGCATTCACAGATTTTTTTTTTATATTATCAAACTAATTGTTGGGGGGTGGGGTAATATTTTGAACCCAAAAGAATTCTTTTATATAGTTATGTAGACCTGATACTAGGACAATAACTTTTTATTTTAGTAATATTTATGTTCGTTTTTGGATCTTTAACTCTTTAGTTAAGATGGTATATGAAATAAAGAGGACTTTTTCTAAAAGCATAAGTTATGTTGCAATACAGACTATAAAATGTGATATGATTTTCTACTGCTTACATTTAATGTATACGTTTAGAAATAGTTTTTTAAAATCTATATATCATTCTAGACAAAGGGGGAAAGGGCCAATAATTTAAGTCATATTGAGGTCATTAAAATATTTACTTTTAACAATATTTATTGTAAATAGAGGGATTTGAACTTAGGGTATTTATTTTTATTCTCCACTCCATCTCAGACAACTAATATACATCACCACACATATGAGAAAAATGAATGCTCCCCAATGTACATATTTCATATAGAACCAACACCCTCAGTTGGGCCAGATCATAATCTCCCCCATATATATATATATCATCATCATCATTATCAACCATTATCAATCCACTGCAGGATGAAGGTCTCTCCAAGTTTAATCCATCTTCTCCGATCTTTAGCTTCTCTTCTCCACATCACCCCTACACATTTTCTTATTTCATCCATCCATCTTACATGTGGTCTCCTTCTGGGTCTTTTACAATCTCTTGGAATCCAGTTTAAAATTTCAATTGTCCATCTATTATCATCTCTTCTAGCAATATGTCCAGCCAAACTCCACTTCAATCTTTTAATTTTTTCAATGAGGTCAGTAACACCTGTTTGTTCTCTTACCCATACATTGCGTTTTCGATCTCTTCTTGTTACTCCCAACATACATCTCTCCATACTTCTTTGAGTGGTCTGAAGTCTCTGTATTGATCTTCTATTAAGTGTCCAAGTCTCAGATCCATAAGTAAGAACTGGTAAAACACATTTGTTAAAAACCTTTCTTTTCAAACACATAGGCATATTTCCTTTTAATATCAAGTTATTTCTACCAAAAGCACTCCAACCAAGTTTAATTCTATGATTAATTTCCTCTATTATGTTTTCATCTGTATTAATAATCTGACCAAGGTATTTGTAACTCTTAACTTCTTCTAATTCATCATAATCAATCTTTATTTTCATATTTGGAGCAAATCGATTAAACATTACTTTAGTCTTTTTAACATTTATCTTTAGTCCTACTTTCCTACTTTCATCTGATAACTCCTGCAACATTTCCTGCAGCTCGGAAGCATTATTTGCAAAAACAACTACATCATCTGCGAAATCTAAATGACTTAAATAATCTCCATTTACTTTCACTCCTTTAGTTTCCCATTTTAATCCACAAAATACTTCTTGCAGCACTGCTGTAAAAAGTTTTGGAGATATGGAGTCACCTTGTCTTACACCTTTCTCAATGTTGACTTTCCCAGTATCATTATGTAATCTAATTGTTGCTGTTGCATTTTTATAAATATTCTTTAAAATATGACAATATCCTGGATCTATACCTTGATGATCCAATGCTTTAATCACTGAAGAAATGTTTATAGAATCAAATGCCTTTTCATAATCTACAAATCCAAAACATAATGACAACTCATATTCATTTGTCCTTTCTATAACTTCTCTCAATACTTGAATATGATCTACTGTACTAAAACCACTTTTAAATCCAGCTTGTTCTCTTGGTTGGTGAAAATCCAAGGTTCTCTGTAGACGAGTTGTAATTATCTTGGTAAAAATTTTATATAAAACTGATAAAAGGCTGATAGGTCTGTAATTTCTAATATCTTCTTTATCACCTTTTTTAAATATTAATATTATTACTGCATTCTTCCAATCATCCGGTACATCTTTATCATTTAGACATTTGGTATATAACTTTGCTAATATTTTTTCTGTTTCTTCACCTGCTTCTTTTAATATATCAATTATAATTCCATCATTACCTGGAGCCTTTCCTTTTTTCATACATTTAATTGCATTTCTCACTTCTTCATTTAAAATTCTGGGCAATTCGGAAGATGTAATAGATATAGGAGGTACTTGTTCTTTATTACTATATAATTCTTGATAAAAATCTTCTACCAATTTCATAATGTCATCCCTCTTTTTAGTAATAATTCCATCTTTTTTCCTTATTGCAGATATAAATTTCCTACCAATACCAAAATGTTGTTTTACATTCTTAAGACTTTTATTTTCTTCTACAGCTTTCCTTGCTAGTTCACAGTTATACTTTCTTATATCATTTTAAACTCTTTTCCGCACCATTTTACAAAATTCGAGATATTCAATTCTTTTTAATGCATCATTCTTGCATATCTTCATATTCCTTCTTTTCTTCATAAGTTCTCTAGTCTCAGTAGAAATTTTATTAGTCAATTGCTGCTTTTTTCTACCAGCTATCTTTGTTGCAGTTTTTAAAAGTGTATCAGTTATTTTCATATTAATTTCATTCAAATCTGAATCATGTTCAAAATCTACTAATACTTGAAACCGATTTGTAAGTTCTAATTTAAATTCATTAGAATGTTTCTGAAGATTAGGAATATCAACTGTAAATATAGTTTTTCTTAATAATTTTTGTCTCTCTAGTTTTACATTAACATGTATCTTACCCCTTACTAATCGATGATCACTTCCTGTGTTAAATTTATTAAGAACATTACAATCTTGAAATATGTATTTCCTGTTAGTCAAAATATAATCCAATTCTGCTGTACCTTCATTTGGATGCTTCCATGTCCATTTCCTTCTAACATTTTTCTCAAAAAAAGAATTCATAATATAAAGTTTTTCCTTCTCTGCAAACTCCACAAGTCTATGTCCTCTCTCATTTCTATTACCATAACCAAAATTACCTACAACACTTTCATCTTTCATTTGTTTACCAATTCTAGCATTAAAATCTCCCATAACAATTTTAAAATGTTGTTTACTCTGATCAAAAGCCTTTTGTACATCCATATAAAAATCTTCTACTACTTCATCACTGTGAGAACTTGTTGGGGCATAAACCTGAATTATCTGCATTTGATATCTGCTATTAAGTTGTATAACTAATCTTGCCACTCTATCTGATACACCATCAATCTCCACAATATTGTTCTTCCACTTTTTATTTATAATGAATCCTACTCCACTTGTATTTCCAATATTTGTGCCTTTATAATAGAGCATATGTCCACTTTTTAAATCAATTGTCTCTTCACCTTTTCTTCTAACTTCACAAAGTCCAATAATGTCCCATTTAATATAAGACAGTTCTTCTTCTAATTCTTGCAATCTTCCTTCACTTGAAAGTGATCTGCAGTTGTAAGTACCTAAATAAAAAGTCGTCATCAAATGGCAGCCTGGGTCCGCCTCCAGGATATTCTTAGCACCCTCCGCCTTCGGCCACCAACCGTTGCCTTGGTTGGTGACTTTACAGCCTCCTGGGATTAAGGGCCATGCTTTATTTTTGTCTGTCATAATTGTATAATTGGGAAAAATCTTTATCATTTACACAAACATTCATTCTGCCTTATCAGGCACTGAGAAGAAAGACCATGGTGTTTCTTGATCTTAAACTCAGAGGTAAAAAGCCAATAAACTCACCACGCTGGCTAATGCGTGTTGGTGAGCAGCCCATCCATGTTCGTATACTATATGAATAAACATATAGTAATAACAGCTGCAACGACAAGAACGTATGGAGTGGACATTAGGAATTTGCCCTGCTCGGTTCCTTTAAGGCCTCCAAGAGGAATCAAAGGGTCTCCTTTCAGTTAATAGCAAACTCCTTTCTGCAGCCATATATATATATATATATATATATATATATATATATATATATATATATATATATATATATACAATCAGTGTTTGGCTCATATTAAGATAGCATTTCCTTAAACTTGACTATAATATCAAATCCATCAAGGGCTTTGAGCATTACATTGTTGGTTTTTCAATAAAATGGACACTTGAATTGTTGGGTGAGAAGATCAAAGCCTGCCCATTAAAGTTTAAGAAATTGCTATCTTAATATAAGCCAAGCTTTGGTTGTCTGTATATGTTGGAGATTATGATCTGACCTAACTAATGAGTGTTGGTTCTACTCAAAATACAAGTATTAGGAATCATTTATCTTTTTTACATATATGTAGTCATGTGGATCACTTGTCTGAGATGGAGTGGAGGATGAATATAGACTGAAAATCCTAAGTTCAAATCCCTCTATTTACTATAGCAAATATTCAGTATAATGGATGAATATGTTAATTACATAATCCTTATTGATGAAGTATGTGATTACAGAGTTTATATTAGTTTAGCTGTATATTACATATTTCCTATATACATATTATACTTTAGTTGGTATTAAGTTAATAGTGCACCTTATATCACATTTAAAGAGAATTATATAAAAGTAGTGGAGAATTAATTAGGATATGAATTACTTCGTTAAATTTGAACTTGTTTTATGAGTAGATAGCTGATTTATTATACTGTATATAAATTTTAAAAAAATGGAAACAATATGGTTAATGAAATATACTGGGTATTAAAGGAAAGTTTATAGCCTAATTTAAATGACCAGTGATTTAAAGTGATGTCAGTAAGATTAATAAGCTCCATGCAGTTGCATATATATTTGAAGGTGCAAGGGTTTGATTTCTAATTTTAATTTTTAATTATTTTGTTGTATAGATGTATTTTTAGTTATTTTTTGTAGTTGAGTTGAAGCAGAAGTGACATCTAAGTAACCAAAGAGGGAATACAATAAAATTAATTGCTCTAATGATTCAGAAGTTCTCTCTCTATGCTGTTGCTGAGCATTATGAATGAGACTGATTGTGATCTAATGGTAGATGGAATGAGAGTTCGATAAATTTGAAGAGATGGGCATATAAAGAAAAAAAGATAATTTCTTCCTCTTTGTAGCAGAATGGGCAAATTGAGTCTATATTTGCAGAAAATATTTGTTAGCTAAGAAGCTACAGGTTGTTAATGCTTCCAAATTAATTTAAATAAAGAAATCAAAATATTTGGGCTCTAAATACCAGAATTTAAATTTTGGATAATCTTCTTATTTGTGCAATGAAGAATAGAGTATTAATAATTGCTCATTAAACTCTTTAGTCTATGTTGGAGTTCAAAACCTCAAGATGTTTTTAAAGTTCAACTATTAAGGATATTAATAGCCTGATGTTAAATGTTGCATATATAAATTCATGGTTGGTGATGAGAACGTATTAAGAATAACCATTTAATTTTGATATATCACTCAAGCTTACAATAGATGGCTATGAAAAGAATGAAGAGAATTTTTGAAAACATCAAATATTTTTTTTTACATCCTGGCTTCAGTATACATAAAACTCAATTGACACAACAAACATACCATATTTGCAATATTTTTAAATTGAATTAATGAATTTGAAATATATTTTATGTTTTTATATATATATAGTATTTAACAGCTGTTAGAAAATTATTTACAATTTTTAATAATTCCTATAAATGTACTGATTGAATAAATCACCGATGATTTAACAGATTCACTTTATCTTAAAGCAATTACGTCTAAATTAGTGATATTTACTGACTTATTTTGACAACATTCCAATAGCCATTAGTTTTTTAGACACCGCTTTGTTTATTAAATGTATTATCAAATGAGCACATAATTGTTTTATCATAGCATCATTCTCAAACGTTAATTTATAAGCATTCCATTCTTCAAATATTTAATTCTAATTGTAAAATAATAATATGACCAATGAAAGATGGAACTCAAGAAAAAATATTTACCATAACAGAATTTATGAAGCATTGCAATCAAATAATATTAACTTTTTTTTCTTTTTTAACAGCATTGTTTAAAACTGGCACTATTATTACTATTATGCAGCAACTCTTGAGGCTTAATGAGCTCAGTGTTTTTTTTTTATTCTTATTATTCTCTTAGTAATTACTCTAAAATCAGAGATTTGAAACAAAAATTAATATTTATTTGATTCTTATAAGGACAAGCTTCTAAGTCAGTTATCAACAGAATATATATTCTCAATATGCATGATGATAATTTTAATAACTTGTAAAATAAATAAAGTGAAATGGTTAAAAAAAGTTTATATATTATATTTTTTAAACATTATTTTAATTGATTAATAGTTTAAGAACTGTAAGTCTTCTTCAGAAAGATGCCTATCAAACTATCGACAGTTATTTTTATAAATTAATATTTTTTAAAGTCGTATAACATATTATTTTTAAAATAAATTGTATATATAAAATAAGTATTTTAGAACCTCTGCCCAATAAAATAATTTTCAGAATTTTAACTGATAAGGAGTGAGATTCACCTGTTAATAATAAATACTTATAAGAATTATTTTAATGCCAACACGTAAAAGGTTTATAAATTTTATTAAAGTATTCAATAAATTTTTCAGTATTTAAAAAGTCGTTTGCTTTCGCTAATATTTATATACATTGCAATTTTTTCCTTTTTTTTTTTTAGAGAACAAATAACCCATAATTTTTATTTTATTAATATGACTACATTTTATATAGCAATATGCAAATTAAGAATCTTTTATATCTTTGAGACAAAGTATTACATAAATAATCGAATTGTTTATTGTTTGAAGGATTATGTGATAAGCATCAGATATAACTAGCTGACCTTCATTAAAAATTTAGTTCTTGAGTCGCTATCGCCATGCTGCATACAGTGTTAAAAGTGTTAGATATGGAAGCTAAAAATTTCTGGGTTGAGGCTCAGCCTATCACTTTAGTACCTGAACATCACATGACCTCCACAAAAAAAACTAATTGTTTATTTGGTGAATTATTGTTCATGTATGCTTAGTAGCTGCTATGCAGATATTATAAAAATGTAATTAATGTTATTTTTAGCTTAATATATATATATATATTACAATATGAAGTAATATACTTTGATAAGAGTATCATTCATCCATGCAAAATACTTTTACATTGACATTAAGTAAAATTTATTTAAGTTGTTATAATGTACTTCTGTCTATAAAAATGCCCTGCAAGGTCTGGTGAAATCTAGAGTAGCAGATGTTGGAACTTGAAATCGACAGAGCACATTCTGATTTGTCATTTTTGGTGCTCAAACTTCTACTTTTGACTAATAAAATCATTCAATTATTATTATTATTATTATTATTATTATTATTATTAGTAGTAGTAGTAGTAGTAGTAGTAGTAGTATTAGTATTTACATAATATTAAATATTTTAATGTAAAATTTTATGGATTTTTTTTTTTTAGGCCACAATCAATATTATTTTTAATCGTGTCGGTAAAGTAGATCCTGTCACTAGGGGCACTGAGATTGTAGTCAACTATTTGAATATCCAATTAGATGTAAGTCTTTAATTAATTTAAATCATTATAAGAAATAAATATTTAAGTCAAATTTACATTCAAATATCAAACATTAATGCTGATATACATACATTTTTTATCTTGTTTTTTTTTTTTAAAAAAACTTTTTTTTAATATAAATTTTATTTTCTTAATATTAATTTAGTTAGTATTTTATTAAAAAATTTATTCATATTAATTTTTATTTTATTTTCATTTGTCTTGTTCTATCTTTTAAATCTGTTACAGTATCTTTTTTTATATTGCAAAGCTTAATTTAAAAGTAAAAATAGAAACAATAATTATAAAATGTTTTTTTTTAATTTGAGGGTTTTCCCAAATGTAGAACAATTAGACTTTATTTTTTTTTTTTTCATATGTCATAGCACCGGCCAGGACGCGAACCCACAACCGTCTGCAACCAACTACTTGCTTGCAAGGCGGCCACGATGACCTCACGGCTAACAGCGCTTGACAAAATTAGACTTTATTTTTCACATGCTTGAATAGACCTTCATTCTTCCAAAAGTATTTCATGATCAGTGATTTCATTGTTTGTTTGTTTTTTAATATAAATTAATGCATTACTCCTTATCATTTTATAACACACCTCCTCTAAAAATCATTATTAAATCCTGATAAATCCAGTTCAAGCATTCTGTAGTAAAATTAATTTTATACTCCATAGCTATAGAGCTGAACTAAATAGAATCATTCACTATTTATTACATTTATACAGTTATATTGGAGCAAGGGGTAGTAGAAGAATGTGTACAGAAATATAATACAATAAGTGGTAATTCAACTTTTTAATAACCACACATTGGTTTGCCAAATGTAAATAGGATGTGACCTGGGTAAATTGTATGAAACTTAGTGCATTCCAAATTTAATATAAATAAATGGTGATTGATAATGGTGATTAAGATAGTCTCTTTTTTGATTTAATACTACTATTAAATATGTAATTTAATGATTCATTACTTCTTTTCTGATTTGAATGTAATTCTATATTTAAACAGCATTTTGTGCATTGAAAAAAAGATTACATTGAAAACATATTCAGCAAGTTAAACAATTTATAAATTTATATTTTTTTTGTTAAACATGCAAAACATTGTTTAAATATAGAATTACTATTAAATGTGCATTTTATCACTTTTTAATTCAATAAATACAAATGGGGAAACAAATATATTTAATTCAATTTCCAACTTTGAAAGAATATTTTATAGTAAGTAAGGCATGACATGAGAAAAATTAACATGTGATTACTTTTTTTTTTGGCTTTTCAATATTTTATGATGTTATGGAGTTCAAATCAAAAATTCTAACAATTAATGTGATTGGTTACATAAATATTATAATGGATGGAATATGTCTCTGCTCCATAATCACTCATTGATTCTCCAATATGTAACAGAATATGTAGTGAAATAAGTATCATCTACTGATGATGTTCAGATTATGATAAATTTAATCAAATAGTACATAATGATGCATTATTTTATATGTACCTGAATATAGTTGTTCTTGAGGTGATAACACAGATATTTATCTAAAGTGCAAATATCAGAAATTCAAATGACAATATTCCATTCCAATAATCAGAATGAAAGTTAAGAGGAGAATGTGTTAGCTATATAGTTAGGTTATTATGAGTGAATAGTAAATGTTTGAATATGTCCATTTGCTTGCTTTGCACTATATCCATAAGATATTTTTAGGATGCAGCTATCCACTTCATACTTCAAGAAATTATCTACCACTCCTTGATATAAATTTTGAAAAAAAGACATCAGCATTCTAATCTTCTAAATAATGTTTATTCTTTTATATATGAATGTAAATAGCTTGGGTAGAACAGACACTAAGATAAATTACGTACTTTAATAAATATATAACCGAAATCCTTCAAAGCAAAAATTAACAAGTCCACACACCCTGAATGTAGATATAAATAATACATTACAAAAATATAATAAGTATTTAAATAACAGTAAGTGACAATCATTATGTTTCAAATTAAAGAAATAATTCAGTAAGTTTAAAGATAAGGTCAAGAGATTTCTTAAGTTTACCCCCCCCCCATTCACCTTGCTCTTTTATTAATTTAATAATTGGAAACAAAATTCTTTAAAAATTTCTTTTTAAAATGATTTTGATACCTGCATGGATTTGTTTTCATTAACATATATACATATAAGATATAAGCTCAAAAAGATTTTTAAATGACAATTAATAAATTTACCTTCTTTTACACAAATTATTGAATTTGTCCGTATGTTTATATATATCTTCATACAAATATTCTACATATAAAGATTTACAATAATAACAGCAACAAAAATACTAAAATTGTAATCATTAAATTGAATAAATCTACTTCATTTTAAATATATCTGAATAGGCAGATTTAAATGAACTTATAACTATTACTAAGGCAAATTTATCTAAATCAGTTTTTTTAAGCATATTTTTTTTTATTCTTTAATTATTTGCTAAAATAAATTTAATGACTTTCCACTGCTAGTAATGGCTTTAATTAATGAAACTTGAAGATTTCTCTCAACATAAGCAGGACAATCCTCGGATAAGCATAATGATGTTGATGGATAAATGAATTATTTATCTTTCCAGTGATACATGAACAGTTTTAATCCCAATCTCTTGGGCTTTTTTAATTGTTTATGGCTTTGGTATAATGATCTATTGAGAGAGTAGTCATTTATTGTTTACTGTGGATCTTATCTTTGACAGCCATTAAATAAATCCTTCAATTCTGTTACTGTGTCCAAAAATTTGGCTGTCATTAAGTACGTGTTTCATATTTTGTATTTGCTCACATTTATGTGAGTTAATGATTGATAAATTTCATTTATGAAACAGATAAATGCTGCAATAACCATAGTGTGCCCCAAAATTTGTTGATGAGATCAGTTATGTCTAGAAAGATTAAATCCAGTGTGACTTTATTGATGTATCTGGAAAAAGAAATTTGTTTGGAATATCATAAGAATTCTTTTTTTTTTTTTTTGTTATAATTCTTTTAGTGGATGAAAAAAAAAAGTTTTTTATTAATTGAAAGGCAAGCCTTTGATTCCTTCTTGAGGCCATAAAAAACTTTAAATACAGAAAATGTCTACTGTCCACTCAGTATATTCTTGTCATTGTATTGTTCTTGTATCATTATTTATATAACAAATGAAAAACATTGACAGTCTGCTTGCAGTATGCATCAGGCTATATTGTGAGTTTATAGAGTTTTTTAAATCTTGGATTTTAAGATCCAAGAAATACCATGGTCTTTTTTCTCAGTTGCCTAATAGTTTTCAATTGAAATATCAGCTGAATTTTTTTGAAGCCATGCAAAACTAAATTATACTCTTATTTCCAAAAGGTTACAAGGTCACTACACAGTGGAGCAGTTGTTGGTTAAAGATGTAGGATCCCAAAAATTCCCTTAATTGTAGACCTTGGCTTTTATTCAAGGATTATTTTTTATTTAAATATTTACATTTAAATATCACTTTAAAGTGAAAGAAAATTCATGATTTGGAAGAAATGTCTAATATTGAATGGGGCTAAGAAAAAAGATGAAAAGGAAATTGATCTCAAAAGTAGACATGTATTGCAATACAAAGGCACAAATATTGGAAACACAAATGGAGTGGCATTCATTACAAATAAAAAGTGGAAGAACAACATTGTAGAGATTGATGGCAGAGTGTCAAATTAGTTATTCAAATTAACAATAGATTCCAAATTCAGATAATTCAGATTTATGCTCCAACAAGTTCTCTCATTATGATAAAATAGAGAATTAGATGTTCAAATTTACTTTTGATAAGACCAGACAACATTTTAAAATCATCATGGGAGATATTAATGCTAGAATTGATAAATGATTGATAGATGAAATTGTTTTGGCTAAATTTGGTAATAGTGATAGAAATGAGAGAGGGAACAGATTTGTGGAGTTTGTAAAAATAGAAAAATTGCATATTATGAATTTTTTTTTTGAGAAAAATGTTAAACAGAAATGAAAATCAAAGCAACAAAATGAATATATAGTAGAATTGGATATTTTGATTAACAAAAAATATGTATTTGAAGATTGTAATATTCTTAATAGATTGAATGCAGAAAGCATCCATCTATTAGTAAAATGTAAGATATATGATAACTGTGATAATGTGTTGGATATTTCCTTCACCTATCATTAAATGGTGACTGTTTAGAAGATTTCAAATAAAGTTTAAAATTTTCTAGTCATTTAACATTTAATGATAGCTAATAGAAATAGTTCAATATATTATCACATTTAAAATACCACCATCACAAACTTTCACGTAAATAAATAGTAAGATATGTGTTAATGCCAAACTAGAAAGACAAAAATTATTTGAACAAGCAGTATTAACACATGAGATTTCTTACCTTCAGAAATACTCCAATGAATTTAAATTAGAATTTGCAAATCATTTTAAAATAGTCATAGATTTTGAAAATGGTAGAATGAAATTAATAAAAAGATAACTGATGCACTATTAAGAACTGTTACAAAAATAGCTGATATTAAAAAGCAGCAATTTACTAGAGAATTTGCTGCTGAGATAAAATAATGTATGAGAAAAAGAAGGAATATGAAAATTTTAAAAAATGATCCATCAAGAACAATTGAATATTTTGTAAAATAGTACAAAAAATCAGTAATAATGATATAAGAAAATATAATTGTGAATTGGCAAGGAAAACTATGGAAGTCAATAACAATCTCAAAAGTGTAAAACAACATCTTACTATTGAAAGAAAAGCTATTTCTGAAATAAGAAAAAAGGATGGAACTATTACCCAAAAGAGAGATGACACACAATTAAGTCTACGAAGGAAGGGGAAAAACTCCAAGAAATGACGGTATTAAAAAAAGCAGGTGAAGAAATAGAAAAATTGTTGCTCATATTATATATCAAATATCTGAATGATAAAATTGTACCAGATAATAGGAAGAAAGATTACACATTATTGAGATCATATTTTTATCGGTTTTATATAAAATCTTTACCAAAATAATTATGTTTTATTTATAATGAACTTTGAATTTTAATCATCCAAAAGAACAAGTGAGTTCAGTGCAGTGGATCACATCTAAGAGTTGAAAGAAGTTATAGAAAGGACTAATGAATATGAGTTGCTCTTCCATTTTGGATTTATAGATTATGAAAAGACATTTGAATCTAGTATTTCTACTATGATCAAAACACTAGATCATCAAGATGTAGATCCAGGAAAATGTTATATTCTGAAGAATATTTATCAAAATACAATAGCAGTAATTAAATTACATGGTTGTATTAAGAGGATTATCATTAAAAAGACTGTACAACAGTGTTTTCATATTTCAAAAACTTTTGACAAGAAGTATTTTGTAGATTAAAATGGGAAGTTAAGGGAATAAAAGTAAATGGAGATTATTTAAGCTATCTATATTTTGCAATGATGTTATTTTTACAAATAATACTTCAGAGCTTTAGAAAATATTGGAAGATTTATCAGATGAAAGTAAGAAAACAGGACTAAAAATAAATGCTAAAAAGATTGAAGTAATGTTCAATAGAGTTTCTCAGTATGAGAAAATAAAGATTGATAATCTTGAATTAAAGAAATTAACAATACAAATACTTTGGTCAGATTATTATTACAGATCATATAATTAAACTTGGATGTAGTATATTTCTTAAAATGAAGATTTTATATTATGCATTTACCTGTTTTTAATTATGGATCAAATACTGGGACTGTTAACAGAAGGGTAGCACTGAGAGATCAAACACTTTAGTGAAGTATGTGGATGTATGTTAGGAATAATAAGAGAATATCAGAAATAAAATATATAGATGAGGGAATAAACATATATTACTGACATCAATTAAAGAATTAGGAGACTGATATAGAACTGAGATGTTCATATTGTTAGAGCAGATGACAATAAATGGCCAATTGAAGTTTTGAACTGGATCACAAAAAATTGTAAATTATCTAGAAAAAGACCACATATGAGATGGATGAGGGAAATAAGAAAATTTGCTATTATGATGTGAAGCAGAGACTCTAGGATGTGGAACAATTATTGAAAATGATGAAGATGAATTTTTTGATTGTAGATTTTTCATTGAAAGATGAATTTTTTAAAAAAGGAACTTTATTTTACATTAGCCCTAAGTGGTAAAATTATATTTTGTGTTATTGTCAAGTCTGATATGCTTATCTGCTTTTTATACATTTTCTGAGAGCCAACTTTTTTCCTGATATCTGGTGAAGGAATATGTGAAAAAACAGGAAAACACTGCAGAGATTTAGACTTGAATGGAGTAATGTTTCTTATGGTAATATTTAATTACACAAAAATTTAATATAGAAATCTTTTCTCCAAACAGGACACATTATTCAGCAGCAGAATATGCTAATCCTAGGAACGCTGTTTCTAAAGTATTTGCATCATATTGCAGTACTTGCTAGCTTTTCATGAATATTATTCCTAGAATTAATTTTTCATCTAACTTTAAATAGCATGGATTAGGATTGTGTTTTTAGTCCATTATTCTCAATTGTTATGTTTAGATTATGAGATGATTTTTTATTGTTTAGATGAAAAATTGAGCATATCATCTTCATTGGATTAGATATAAAGACCAGTCTTTGAAAAAGATTTAAAATCTTTTCATTTCGTTTCTATTTTAAGAAAGGATCTTTTTTGAGAAGTCAAAGATATATCATAAATGACTTTTTTGCATTCTGTTTTGGGGATCTCTCATGGTTATTCTGTGGTAGATCATTCTGTTAAATTTTCTATCTACTACAATTATTATTTAGTGTCACTTGAAATTTTCTATTAGTGAACATTTTGGCATCAAGTAAATTAGTATTTTACCTGCATTTAAGAATTTTAGAAACTTTTTGAAGAAGTCCATTTTTCCAATTAGCAGGATGAGCTATTGTAAGATTAATAAAAGTTGCATTTATATATTGGACTATTTTCATTAACTAATATTAAATATTGAATTATTTAAAATTTTCAATTATATTCAACTGTTAGTAATAGCACACATATTAGTATAAACTCAGTGTTTCAAATGATATTATTTTCTTTTTTTTTTTCAAGCATCACTGCCCTGACCAGTGATAGTACTAGCATCTGAATCAAAGTGGGACTTTTAGATTTTTGGATGTAAAATTTTATGGTAATGTTCTAACTAACTGGGTTATTAATTCATCTATTTATTTATGAGGTTTCTTGCTGAGTTCTTCATTTTTTCCCCAAGATCAAAGTTAATTAGTAGTTTCCAGACATTATGTATAGTCACACTAGGTTGAATTATGAGATTATCTGCCATTATCATTTGAGCACCTTCTTGAATTTTCTTTTTTGTATCCCTTTCTCTTTATACAATACTGTACTTTTATATTTCCCATTTGAACATATGTTCATTGGTAAATATATGGTCTGTTACTTTAGACACACCCATTTTCTCATTTCTAATCATCAGTTTGTGCTTTTGCAGGCACTTTTCAATAGGGAAATGGATCTCACTAATGTACATTCTTCCAGATTTACATAGTATTTCGTAAAATGGAATTTTTGCTTTTTAGCATTTCAGTAGTCCAACATATAAATACAACTAAAATACCATCATCACAAATCTTCAGGCAAACATTAATAAAGTTTTGCACCAGTTTTTAATTTATTTTCAAAGTCTTTATCAATGAGAGTTGCTAAACACGAAACTTGTTTACATCAGTTTTTTCCTGTCCTAAAGCAGCTTTATCTATAAGTAGATGACTCTATTTTATTAGAAATAGTTATTAATATGATTCTTTTAAAAATTTATAGGGAATATATATTAACAAAATTGGTCAATACATTTTTGGATCATTTCTAGGATTATTTGATTTTAAGACTATTATAGTTTTTTTTTGTCAATTTTTTTCAATAGTTTCTGTATGAATAATATAAATGAATAGTTTTTCCAGTCTTGCTTGGGTGTTAGTGCTAAATTTCATAGAAATCTGGGAAAGCTTATTCTTGGGGTCTCTACTCATATATGATAAGCAAGGTCAAGTTCATCTATCTACAGATTTTATCAGATTGATGTTAGAAGAATATTGCAAAAGAGAAGCACTGCTGCTCTAATAATAATTTTCTGGGTTTAGAAGTCTGATACATAAAATTGGCTAACTTCATTAGCAATATTAATAGTAGCTTTTTAGTGGGACTTTTAAATCCATCAAATTTTTATAAAAGACATAAGCCTTATGTCTAGATCTTATAACTTTATACTTCTGCATGGTTTTCATTTTTCTTTACTGTTATCATCCAGTAATTTTGTGAGTGATTCTAGATGATTGGTAGACACAAATTGGTTTTTTTTTTCAGCTAAAATGAATTTCTATTGATATTCATGAGTTATGAAGTATCTGACAGCTATTATTATGAGTAATTAAACTTATTATAGCAAGAAGGAATTAGAAATATTTTATTCATATTCTTTTCAAGGTAACTCCATTTAATTACAGAATTGGGATTCCAAGAGTCATTGGACTAAGTTTATGTTATCTGTGGAGGAAAGAATCCAATATCAATAGTTCAGCAGATAATGGTAAACCATTTTTTGTCAAAATAAAACCTAAATCAGAGGAATTTTTTTTTGGCATGAATGAAACGCATGGCATTTTAATACATTTATTCTAAAAGTTGGCAACCTGTTTGACTCTCATTTATGCAATGTGTTTGGGGATAAAAGTAAAGGATGGCTACTGTAATAAATATGAAAATTAAATATGTGAAGTCAGTAATAAATGACACACAATGTTTTGCATAAAAAAATAAAAGATAGCATATACAATAAATAAAAACATTAAATGAGTAAATGCAAGAAAGTATTTGGATATGATTAAAAATGGTTAATTTTATTTATTAAATTAAGATACCATTAGACTGTACATAAATTGTGTACACTGATGAGAAAAACAAATTGAACTGCAATAAATATATTAGGCAGCTAAAATAAAGATAAAAAAGAACAGGTAAAAGATTTTTAATATCAATAGGTAGACGATTTTGAAAAAAAAAAGATTTATAGAAAGTGCAGGCATGGTAAGATGTACAGTGTCATAGTGATGCAGAAAGGAAGATCTGGGTACTGTTTTAAATAATATAAAATCTAAAAATAATAATAAAGAACGTTGAGAGAGTTAGAAATAAAGATAATCTATAACAATTAATCTATTTAAAAGATAAAACTTAAATTTTAGAAATTCATTATAAATGAATAACAAAGCTAATATAAAAAAGTAACATTTTGGATGTATCAAATGTTAACAAGAGCTCAGTCAAAAATAATGGAGGAAAATCGCAAGTGGCAGATGTGATACGATACACATTTGACATGAAAATGCTGTCTGCCTTAATAAAAAATATGGATACAAAACTGAAAAATATGCAGCACAATATTAACCAAGATAAAAGGGTTACAATGGAGATACTACAAAAGATGGATAGAAATTTCCAAAACTGCAAAGTATAGAAAAAGGATCTGTAATAGAGAAAATATACAACACATGAGGGGAAAAGAGTGCAAAAGTATGCAGCAGAGCATTAACCAGCAATTCATAATATGGCTGAAAAGCATCCAGATCTAATTGAAAAGGTTGAAGATATCCAGAAAAAACAATATTTACATGAAACTGTTGAGGTTATTCAAGAAAAACAGAAAAGTCTTGAGCATAAAGTCATAGAGCAGTGGCAGTGAGGGCAGTTGGCAGTCAGAGAGCAATTAACAATCAAAGATCAGTCAATAATCAGAGAGTGAGCAGAGAATGTCAATCATCAGTATTAGTGAGTAGTTGGTGATTAGACTATAGTGGAGAGAAAAAAAAGAATTCTTGGATAACTCTTGGAATTCATTTTTGATAAATAACAAAAGATGTAATGCAACTAGAAGAGTTTAATAAACTAAACAAAATGGAGTAGAAGTTCACCAAGTGCTCCATATCTAATCATCAAATAATCACTATGTGAAATGTACTGTTATGCTGAAACCCTGCCTAGCAAGAAAAGTAGCTGAATTAAAATTATCTGTTTCTCCTATTTGCTACTGCATATATCATTAGAGCTTTGTAATGAGAGCATGCCAGGGAAATTTCATTTTAGCTAAAACAAGGGGGAAATGATCATCATAGTAGCCAGCATTATGTAATGTCTTTTATGAATAAATATTGCAGATGCGTCTTTGAAATTTTTAGAGAGCAGAAATGAAGTATGTACAACCCCCTCCCCCATTAGTATAAGTAAGGAAAGAACATTTAAATTTATTATTATTGCTCTTTTTTTTTTTTTTTAAAAAAAATATTGATTTCAGAAATTAACATTTTGTCCAAATTAAGCTATATATATGCAAATGTATGTATGCATATAGAATTAGACAAAGATGTATGTGTATATATTTTGTATTTATTTAAGAAATTAATGTCTTAGCAAAATTAAACTATACATATATGAAAGTACATATGTGTAGAGAGTTAAGTAAAGATGCATATACTTTTTTTTTGTATTTATTCGTTAATGTGTAGAAAACATGAATTGAAATATATCTTGCTGATATATATATATTTCCTCTGGTGCAATATCAGTGATTAGCATAGGTATTATATATCTATATTTTTTATTTGATTATTGTTTTATATATGTGTATTATATGTTGTGGTAGGAGTGTATATAGTAAGAAACTAATAGAAGGGAGGGAATATGCCCTTATTGTGCAGTAATGAATTACAAGGGAGGGGGTATTCTCTTAATATGAGTTAGTGTATTATAGATTAGATTCGTTTTTCTTCTTATGTGATATTTTTATTATAATTATTATTATTTTTGTTTGTTTCTTTTAATATTTCTAATTAAGACTAAGAAAATACATTTTTTGTTGTATTTGATCAAGAACTGGTTTTCAATATTTCACTCACCTACACCTATTCTTGTATTTTGATTTATATCTCCAAAGATTACTCTGAGAATTGAATAGTTGAAATAGGAAGATCCCAAAGGGGGGGGGGGATATGGCCAAGTATACATTCAACATATTTACTTATTTTTTCCCTGTTTAATAACCTTAATTATAATGCTAACATGTTGAAAATATATTTGGTTTATTTATTAGATTTTATTTTTGAATCTCTGTTGCAATGTTTTAATATTATTCATAATAATGACAGAGGTTCACTCTACTACTCATCTATATGTACTTATGATAGTAAGTCTGACTATGGATGATTTGATAAATGATGAGCTAAAAATATTTACCAGCATAAAACTGAAAACAGCTTACCTGAATAACAACCCATGTATTGATACAAGTTCCAGGTTAAGCTATTATGGTATCAACCACAAGAAAATAATATGCCTGGAGAATTGTAATATTATTGGACATACATAATAAATTAAATATATATATTTATGGTCTATACAGACTGTAAGGTTCCATAAAAATAGAATGGCTTTGATGAAAGGTGTTTTATTATCCTAAAATATATATGAACATTATATCCATAAGAAATTTCAAAATCTCCTATATTGGACCAATGAATCCAATAATTTTGAACAAGCAAATGAGATATTCATCATTCACTACTATGGCTACTACTTCCATTCAAAGGAATTAAATATTTTATTATGACAACCATCAAGTTTGTCATAGCATATCCAATATAAAAAATAAATGTAAAGGACAGTATTCATACTATAAAAATGCAATAATTTATTCTGATCATGGTACCTTTTTGCATGATCTACATGGCAGAGATGGATTACAGAAATTGAGATTGTTCTTATAGTAACATACTTCAGAAACTCAAACAGATTTGCCATGCATGAACTGAGTTGATTGTTAAATGTTTATATAAATCTGTCTGTTTACACTTTTGAAATCTTAGCTCCATACCCTTACATATTTTGATCCAGACAAGAATAAAGAAAAAGCTCTGATTAGTTTGAAAAAGCCCTAAGCAGTTTATTAGTTTATAGAGAAATAAAGAAGACAGAGAATGAAAAACTCCTTGTTCAATGTCAGTGATTGGATCCAGAACAGCACACTTGCAAGTGTTTTCAAAATATGTATAAGGTCTTTAGTAGATAGTTAAGTAGTAAGAGGGAATGCAGTTTTACTAGAGAATGAGTAGAAAATAAAAAATATGTCTAAAGCTCACATTTGAAAGTGTTTTTATCAAAGATGAGCAAATAAGAGTTGCAAGATATTGCTGTTTATAAAGGAAATTAGGAATGAGAGAGAAAGGTTAATATATACATTCTTTACAATATATTGGTGAATGACAGTTTGTGTTTTGTGACATGTTTGTAAAATGTCTGGGCATTGAGGATTCCAGAGAGATATTTTGTTTTTTATATATATATTTTTTGCACTAATAAGTTGTGTATTGTCCATATATTAAATTAGAAACTTATTCTTGTGCTCATTTATATAATTTACCATTTAATTCATTTTTAGTGTTTTCTATTTTATCATGCCAGTTAAATAATTTTTGATACATTAGAAATTATTGATGGACATAACATTCTTAGTGTTTGTATATGCATGATTTATTGCTATAACCAGCTCATGAACATGTGAAACATCAAATTACTTATTAGTATTACTCATTCTGACTTGATAATCTTTTGGGAAGTGGTTTTAGGCATAAAAGTTTTATTGCTATGATGTAAGACATCAATTGAAAATGGAGTGCTTGGCAGTGAACTACCCAGCAAACAAAAAAAACCAACAATTTAAACTATATTCATTCATGAAGTATATCATAAGAAATCTTTTTTTTCGATGACCACAAAAATGACTAGATGCAAAGTGCATGATGGATACAGTATCAAGTATTCTCATAAGATGAAAAAAATAGCATTTGAAATCTTATTGATAAAAGAATATGTAGCTGCTGAAATTAAATGTTATATCAAAAAAGAACAAGTTAATTTTTAAGAACGTGAAATTAAGAAGGCTACATCGAGGTAATTTAGCAGATTTATTTAAAAATGACCCAGAAGCAAAGAAACAATAAATCATTTGTGGCGAGACTAAGAAAAAAATTAAGATTTTGTTGAAAAAATATTAAATGAATTGGAGAAAAATGGAGTATGATATAATTAAGAGATCTTAATCTTGGAAAGTTATTCATTTATTGTTTTGATTTTAGCTGGAATAAGGGTAGAATGAGATAAAATACTATATTATTAACATGATAGTTTAACAAAATGTGGAACAGAAAAAGATTAAAAATTACATTTGTTAATTTAGTGGATGTGAAGGTTAGATTCACACAGAACATGTGACATTAGATAGAATGATTTTTCTTTAAAACGTTTTATTTAAAATTTAAAGTGGAATTGAATAAGTATTATTTTTTGTGGAGTTAAAGAAAGGGGAGAAAGAAGTAAAAAAGGAGAAAATATTCTGTTTACTAAATTCATTTTAAAAGTATAAAATTATCAAACTTTAGGAAAAGATAAAATATATGAAACTTTTATCAAGACTTAAATTGTAAATAACAATTAGAAAATGTATATATGGTAATGAAATTTATATAGTATATTATAAATAAAAATTATTCAATTTTTAAGTAGTGAATATAATTAATAAATTCTTTTATAATCAACATCATTAGCTTAGCTAATTGACCCTGTTGCATGAAAGAGTTTGAGAAGTAAGATTTTAGAAAGATTTGGCTAATCAAAGCTCCAGCATTAATCAAAACAAAGGAAAACCAAAGAGAAGTTGACAGATAATAGCTACATATCATAGAAATCAAATTGTAAGTTAATCAGTAAAATTTCTCTGAATATTGATAATAGGTACATGTCTCAGAGTAGCTAGCTGAAAGTTCACTCTTTTTGATTGCTAATTTTTTTTATCTGTGCATGTAATCATGCAAGAAAAGAAAGGACATTAAACCAGTCAAACATCTGAATATATAATTGTCTGTCATTGCCTGCTAAATTTTGAGCACAATGAAGAAGGATTCTGCCTAAATTGTACGTTTTTCTTAAATAACATTGTTATATCTGAAGAAAACTATGACTAGCAAAGTATTTATGGATCCAACAGTTAAGGATCCCTATTATTATAGGGACTTAAAAGTATTGAATTAAAATTTTTATAGAAATCCAAGGTAAGTGCAAGATCTACATATATAAATTTTAAATAAAAAAATATTTTTTGTTAACCTTGGGTATATTTTAAAAGAGTTTATTAACAAAATATAATGCACGGTACATTAATATTCCAGGCTTAAATATTTTGTATGTTTTAATTAGTTTGTGCATTTAATTTTAATATTTTTATATTTTATGTTGTATAATATTTTATTTATATATGTTGAAAAATGAACATCAATTTAATGTACTAAATCAGTGTCATATCCTCATCCATCACAACAAGCATTTAAAATTAAAAATAATTATTAGTTTTCACTTTTTTCCCCAGTAAAAAGTAAGTGATGTAGACAATTGACTTTTTGGATTAATATATATGTATCTTATTGTAATTATTGTCAAATTAAATTTTGGGGGCTATAAAGTATTTGTTCTTTGAAATACATTCTTTGTTGGATAATATATTATACATGTTTAAGTGTCTAGTTATCTGAGTTAGAGTTAGGTACTGAAAAATGTGTTAGGTTTTTAGGAACTTTGAACAAGTACATCTTTGTGTAGTGAAGCTACTTCATTAAAAACGTTGGATGGTGGCACTCTCAGGAAATAACTGCAGTTTTTCAGAAAAGACATTAAGAACTGGTTTTTATTGTTAACTTTCCTTTTCTGATACACATAATTTGTCAATCTAATTTGTGTTTGAGGCATTTTATTTCTGAAGTCAAATTGACAAAAGATTTAAAAATGGCCTTTTTAATGGGCGATATTTATTAAATGATCCATGTAAATGGGAAAGTCTGGAAATCATCATTATCAATGTGATTTCTTTCTATGTATATATTAATAAGGGACTTGAATTCAGACTTTCAAAAACTCTACAGCTATCCTATTCATCTTATACAAATGATACACATGACCGCATACATGTGAAAAAGATAAATAATCTCCAATATATGTATTTTGTGTTAAATCAGCACTCATTAGTTGGTAGATCACCATCTTCTACACATGTATACAGTCATTGCTCAGTTTATATTAACATAGCAAATCTTCAAACTTTAATGGGCAAGACTTGTCTTCTCCACTCTCCAACTCTTCAGCCATCCATATCATTGCAAATCCAATGATGGAAAGCTCAAAACCCTTACTAATGCCAATATTATTGTCATACTCATGTTGACCTTAAGTCAGTCTGATCCCTCACACATAGGAACTTAATATGTTCATTTAATTACATAGAAGAGGGATGGACAGAATATAGGTTGAATATGTAATATTTAAATACATGATATTTTCTATACTAAACTTAATGTAATTATAAGGGACTTGAACTCAGACTTTCAAAGTCATTCAGCTAACCAATCCAATCATGTACTTAAATATTATATATATATATATATATATATATAAAGCCAAAACTGTCTAACACTATACTAGCAAAAATAAAAATGCAAAACCATAAAACAATACAATACTAGATTAAATTTTACCAAAATCCTTACACAACCATGGTTTCATCTACTACAAATAGACCTTCTCAAGTGAAAATCAATCTAAAGGAAAACATATATATATACATACAAACAAACCTTCCCATAATTCACTACAAATTAAGGGAAGGTGGAATTTGTAGTGAATTATGGGAAAGTTTGTTTGTGTGTATATATATATAGTTTTCCTTTAGATTGATTTTTACTTGAGAAGGTCTATTTGTAGTAGATGAAACCATGGTTGAGTAAGGATTTTGGTAAAATTTTTAAAATTTAATCTAGTATTGTATTGTTTTATGGTTTTGCATTTTTATATATATATATTAATGTTTTATGCTATAATGATAGAGTTGAACTACTGATAAACTCTAAAAATCTATTTTTTTAATATAAATCTTATATATTTTTATATCTTTTTTTTCTTCATATATCTTTAATGCTGAAAAATATTTTAATTTTAATTACATTAAATTTGAATGCAGAGTAAATAAATGATTTTTATTTTATTATTTTAAACCATCTAAATTCTTTGAATCAGATAACATGTTATAAATCTCTTAGTGACAAAAAATTTGAAGTCATATGTATAAATGTAGACAGCAGTTGAGAAAGATAGTAATAGAAATTAGAGTAGCAGCAGTAGCAGAAGAAATATCAGTGGGAATTACAATAAATGTGACAATCGGTAAACAGTCAGAGGGGGCATTGGCAGATTAGAGTATGGAATTCAGTATCTGTTGGCTGAAGTTTTTGAAGAATGAATAGCTAAGAAAAATACTTTTGGATCAATTGCAAGTATCTTATTTTTCATTTTTTTAAACAGTCTTAGACATTTGTTTATATACATCTCACAATAATTAACAGCCATGATAAAATTGTTACAAGATGTTATCAAAGTATTTGTCTTCAAACAATTATTTCTACTGATGAAACTGGTCTGGGGTTGAGGATAGTTGTTTTTAAAAATGTATAAGATTTATGACTGTTTCTACAGTGTTCTTAGAGAATATAAGATTTATATTATTGACACAGTAGCAATATTATTTTTTATCATTATGAAATAATATTAAATCTCAATATGTTTACTCTTTTCATAAAAATATGTAATTCTAAAGCACCCAATTGGCTTTGAGTGCAGATGAAAAAGTATAAATTAATGAATATAAACTAATTAATTGCACTGAGCCATCTTTCGGCAAAGCACTGCCAGAATCATAGTGTTAGTAGAAGGAAAATAATGGGAGTGGGGAGAGAATCCTAAAATCATTTAAATAGTTGATTTACGATGCAAATTTTCAAAAATTTTCCACATTTTGATTTTTTAAAAAAAATAATTAGATATTATCAAGATTATTGATATGTTTAATATTTTCTATATTTAGTTGTCTTTATAAAAAAAACTAGGGATCTTAATTAAAAGAAAAAGGAAAAAAAAAAGTTTTCTATTAAATAAAGTTAAAATTCTTTTCAAACTTTAATTTTTTTTCTAAACATTCATATACTGTATTTGTAAATTATAATTTATATTAATTATTTTTATTTAGAGTGGCTGAAGAGTTAAAAAGTGGAGAGGATTGAAACCTGTCCATTAAAGTGTGTAGATTTGCTATCTTAATATAAATCGAGCACTGGTTTTATATATATATATATATATATATATGGGAGATGATGATCCGGACCAACTGATGAGTCCTGATTCAGCATGAAATATGTTTATTGGTGATTATTTATCTATTTCACATTTATGTGGTCATGTTTATCGAGTTATATTGTATAGAATGGATGATTGAAGGGAGCTTGAAAGTCTGGGTTTACTATGTTTGTATCTTAATATTAAATTAATTATAATTATGCCTTGCCCCCTGCTTATGAGGAACATTTACATAGAGATTCGCCATAGCACAATCATCAGCTTCTACTCACTACTTTGATTAATGATCAAGTATTTGCTATAGTGATTTTTTAAAAATTGTTTTTTTTTTTTTTTAAAAACTGTTCACAGTTTTTTAAAGCTATTGACATCATTGGATATTGACATCATAAAGCAATGCCATCCTTTTCAGATAAAATGGTGATTAATTCCATAAATAGTGTAAGATTTATTTGTTATGTAATTAAAAACAAATTTAAATGTTATAAAATAATTAGTGCAATTAAAATCAATAGAAATATGACTTATTTACCTAATCTCTATTTTGTATCTTCGTATTTAAGGTGTATAATAAGATTTGTGACAGCCATAGACAATAAAGTTTTCATTATGAATGTAAACAATCTCCGCCCAAAGTATAAATTTTGTTTGCCATGTAATTAAAAATAATTTTTCACTATATACAAAATTAAGATGTAGTAAAATTAAATTTTAAAATGTATATATTATCTAAAATACAATCTTTATTTAATTCATTTTTATTTCGTATTCTTTTACCAGTGGGAATTTTTATTTTATTCCTAATGTATTTAAAAACAAACGTTTATTACATAAGTCCTAAATGGAAATAAAAAAAAGGTACGATATTTAGCTAATTTTTATTTAATATTTTAATCATAATAGAAATTCATATTTGCTTCTTCTCTCTCCATGCATACGATGCTGTGTATTGTAAGTATAAACAGTATTGACGGGAGGAGGGAGGGTGTTAATCACATATTATTAAAAATACAGTAAGCAATTGCATATTTTATTTAATTCTTATTTAATTAAGTTTGTATTTTTATAAAATAATAATAATACCAATAATAGTAACAATAAATATCAAATAATTGATTTTTATTTTTTTAAAACAGTGCTGCAAAAATAATAATAACAATAATAAAATAAAACAAAATTTTATTTGAATTATTAAAAACAACACCTATAAATATAACATAAAGTGCATCAAAAATAAATGTTAAAATGTACATTTAGTTAAATTATTATTTTTATACACACTTTATTCAATGCTTTTATTTAACTTAAAAACTATGTTTGTTTGTTTGCTTAGATAAATTTTGTAATTGAATTTTAACAACTAGCAAATGGATTGATTTTCTTCAAATTTTCTATATATCGGTAGAAATCATTGACAATGTAATATGATAATAATATGCTAATTAAATATTCTAGAGTGTTCTCCTAATTTGTTATCATAGGAATATTCATGGACTGAATTTCAAATGTATTTATATTCGTTCAGCAAGTTTCCAATGATGAGTTCAAGAGGCCAGGATTTTTTTTTTTTTTAAATAAAACAAAATAAAAATTATTAATGGTAAATTCAAATAGAAATAAAAACAAATCTTAATTTCTCTTGATTGTAAAGATAAATTTTAATGTCTCTTGATTGTAAGGTTTCTTTTTTTAAAATGCTTCTTTCATAAACAAAATATTGGAATAGATTTTTAATGTGTGATTTTGCATCCAATATTACACATACCGCAACATCTTTTTTTATTTTTCATTTTAAATAGGAATAATTACAGAAAATATCCAAGCACTAAAAAATTAAAAATTATATATATATTTTATAATAAAAATTTTCATTTTTCTTCAATTATAACTGAGATATTTATATTTATCTTAAAATAAAAGTTGTGGAGTGCCCAGAAATTAATTAATACAATGACTATTAACTGCATTTTTATTCCAAATTAAATATAAGTACCCCAATTGTGGTTGAGGAAAACAATTATTTTTTGTATTTTTGAATGTAAAAAAATAAAATTGTTATAAAATATTATATATATATTATTTTTAATATAATGAATTGTGATTAAATAAAATATCTACTGTATCTGACATAAATTCAAAATGATGACTATATTATATAAATTTATCAGTTTTATCACTGCTGCAACCAAAAATGTGTTATTATATACTATTTTTATACACATATTGGTACTTGTATTATTATTAATATGCTTAGTAAAGTATTCATTCATCACTTTTTTCAATTTTAGGCTTTGTTGTTTAATTGAATATTTTACATTATCAATGTCTCTATATAATCTAATTGTTGCTAATGTATTTTAATAAATATTATTTACAATTTGAAAATATGCTAATACTATGCCTTGATGTTTCTTTCAAAACATAAATACTTTTAAATTTAAATGTCTTTTCACAATCTACAAATGCATTAAAAATCATTAACGTGCTTATTGGTTCTTTTCATAATATTTTTTAATTCAATAATTATACTTTTTTTCTTTTGAATGTAATTCAGTATAAAAAATGTTTTTCGTATTTTTTAAAAAAGATTATTACTTATAATATCCTTCAAAGCAAAGCCTACTTTTGACTATTTGTAGTTGTATTCATAGTGTAAATAGTCTATTAAAGGTGGTCATATTTATTCTCAAGTGTCAGAGGTGATATTTAAATAAGATGTACATATAAATGATATAATTTTGATAGGAGAATGCAAGATTCTTTTTTTATTAATAGCATGGGCATTGTTAGAAATATGCCATGCTTTTTTAAATTTGCACTTCTTGTCATTTCATTCAGTTACACAAAGTTCTAACTTTTGTTGGTCAAGGGGTTGACCATGCTTGATTTCATGCTCTAAAAATATTGATTTAACATCAGAGTTGGCATTAATATCATTATATTGATATGTATCCTGTGCTATTTTAGTTCTGATATTTCATTGCCATTCCCCAAAGTAAACTGCATTGCAAACATCTAGTTGATCTTATATATGATCTGTATGGCTTGTTCTGGGAATAGCCTGTTCTTGTTGTTTATGAATTGATTTAGAAAAGGAGGGTTTCTGAAACAAATGTTGTATGTGATTGAGTAAATGTTATAGAGACTATGGGATTATACTGGAATGTATGGTAAACTAATCCAGGGTCTGTATCAGGCTGTGGTAGTCTGTGTCTAATATTATAATAAAACTTGAATATGACTACAAATAGTCAAAAGCATGCTCTAGTTTTGAAGGATATCATAAATAATATTTTTTTCTTTTAAACACAGAAAACATGTTTTATAATGAATATTATCTTATAATAATTGAATGTTATCTGTTTTGTGCTAATGGTTTTTAAATTCAGCTCAAGATTTTTAATGAAAGTAATGTTATGAGCCCTATAAATGATTCATAATAGTCTTAGTAAAGATCTGATATATAGAAGACTGATACAAAAGTATATTTTTGGTAAAATATTTTTAAACTATAGCTGTATAAGAAAATATAACTTCATAGACTTAGTGATTGAATATTGGAGGAAAAACAGCCACGAGTAATATTACTGAACACCAAATGACAAGAATTGATAGACTTTTATAAACAGTTTCTAGATAATTCATCTTCATTGATAGAAAACAAACTGGATTTACACTGCTATCTAGGAAGTTCAAGCTCTCTAAGGTTTTGAAATCAAATAGCTCATATAGGTATATAAGTCTACCCTAAGTTAGTAATTATACATTTTAGTATGCTGTTTTATACCTTTGCCTTGATGTACTGGCTGACTTAAATTAAAAGTGCTAGAATTTAAATGTTCAAGCTATTAATTTTAAATAGAAAAATAAGTAAATAGTCACAAGTAGAAAACAGTGGAAATCCAGTGTTTTCCATCTTATTTAGATAACAGTGAAGTTTATTATTCTTATCTATGGTGCATTAATTAAATCAATATATTCATGTTTTCTTGAAGGTTTGTGATGATGGTGTTTTAGTTGTATTTATATGTTGAACTATTTCAAATATCTAATATGAGTATTGAATGTCTTTAGAAAAATTAAACTTTATTTAAATATTCCAATACATTCAACTGTTAGTAAAGCTATTAACAGTTGAATGTATTTGGAATATTTAAATATAAAGTTTAATTTTTCTAAAGACATTCAATAGTCATATTAGATGATGGAAATAGTCCAACATATAAATACAATATATTCATAGTTGTCTGACAACATAAACAAATTAAAAATATATTTTATTTGATTTTTTTTTTTGTAATTTATTATTTAAAACTATAAATTTAATGACATATTCATTTTTTATATTGCTTGTGTTTTTGTTACTATATTAATATACTTTTGTGAATATTTTATTTTTATTAATTTTAGGTGAAGTTTTGGTCTCAACACATATCTTTTGTTCTGGTTGGAATTATAGTTGTTACATCAATACGAGGACTATTAATTACCCTTACCAAGGTAAATTTAGATATAGAAATTAATTATAATATATATACATGTGTGTGTCTATTGTGAAATTTTATTTCATTGTCATTGTTTATTAATTTTATTTTATATTAAAACTAAAACATTCCTCATTATTCATATGTGCATTTTTTGTTTTCACACAATTATAATTAAGCAATAATAAGAGCAATTATATAAACATCTCTATGTAGCATCTAATCTTTAAATTCTGAACTATATATATAACTTAAATATAAAACTGGAAATGGCCAAAAAAAAAAAAACATACAAAATGGTCAATAAAATGTAGATATTACTATTTTTTTTTTTTTTGGAATACGGAAGTGCCATATTAGATGTTTGTATATAATTTTTGAAGTGCATTTTCTATAATTATTATATAAAATCAGTACATTCTAAATTTAAAACAAATGCTGTGTTTATAGCTTAAATGTGAAATTAGAAGTAATCAAAAGTGATCAAAATATAGATATTTTTTGCCATTTGAAAATTCAATACATGTACATGAAACCATAAAAACATAAATTTAAAATTATAAAAATTTTAATAAGTAGCATATTGTGAATAAAAATATAATAATTTTTTTCCAGATGAAGGAGGTTTTTCATCTGTAAGATTGCATCCAAAACAAATTTTGGGTTTTAATTACTAGATAAAATTAAGTGTGTATATTTTGTTCAAGGAATGAAAGGAAAAGCAATTGGAATCTATTTTTAATTTATAATACTATAAATCTGGATAAACATGGTCAAATCTTCATTTCCAGTTATTTAAAAATGTAATAAAAAAGATACCATTCATTTTGTTAAAAAATTATAATCTTTAGAGTTTAGTATGCTTTTAAATTTGAAGATAATTTAATAATGATATAAATAATTTAATATATCAATCATATAGTTTTTCTTTCCAAAATAGTTCATAAATATCCAATATAGAAATAAAACAAACAAACTCCTTTTTAAAACTTGCTTTTTATATAGAGATGTCAGCTTTAAATGTGCATGTTTATAAAATAATTAAAGCATCTAAGTGAAAAAAAAGGAACATGTACATAATATAAATAGTAACATTTTAAGTTAAAGGTTTATTTTGAAATTCCATCAAATCAGTTTGTATGTATATGTGCCCTTCTATTAATTGCAGTGTTAAATTTTATATATGCTAGAGCTTACGTATATGCAATTGTTAAATCATTGTTAAATAGTTTGTTGTGCACTATAGCTATATAGTGGATTTATTCACAGCTTTGTTCTGTATGTTTGGGGATCACATTCAAAGGATTATCTCAGTTAATGAATTTTACTAGTAAATCAGAATTGGATTCAAAGAACCACCTTCTATAATTAATTTATGTTATTGTTAAATCTTGATTTAGACCTAAACTGGTCACTCCCTAGTTTCATCATTGTAAGAAAGGTGATTAGTTATAATTATCCCATATATATATATATATATATGACTATGTTATTAAGCTTATGATATAAATAAATGTATAATATTTGTGAAGTTTAGCCATACATATTATATTTGGGGTATATTAATGGCCAGGGATTTATTTTGTGGCAAATGTGCTTGGTCATAAAAAAAGTATTATGAGATTTAATTGAAAGATTGTTTTAAAATTAATTAACACTTTATAAACAACTATTGTTTTCTAATGTGCTGTGAAGTAAAAAAATAAGAATATATTTTGTCTGACAATTATAATTTTATATAATAAACTATTGTTTTGTTTTTGGTCTAAATAGTGTGTTAATATCTATATATGTAATATTGTCTTGTCTGCATAATTATTTCATGTCCATTTCATTGGGAGTAACTTTTATGTTATATGGGATGTAGCCTGGTATTGCAAATAGTGGCTATGTAATGATCATCATCATTATCATATGAAAGAAAATATTTTCAAAGCTTATTTTAATAAATATGTATAAAATATTTATATGCCAGCCTACTTCTGATGTTTAATGTCAGGTAGTACCCCATTAAATTAAATAAATATACCTGAAAATTATTCAAAATGTGGATAGCCAAACTTTTGCAGTTAATCTTTCAAAAAATTTTTGCTTGTGAATTTTTCCCAATTAATTTAAAATAACTAAAATTGTTCCAATTCATAAGAAAGTAAAAATAAATCTAAAAAGTATATATCAATTTTAATAATATTTATGCTCTTTAATGATTTTGAGAATTAATTTCTGAATATAAAAAGTTATAATCCAAACATCACCAATAATCATTATAGCATGGATTTATTTCAACTAAATCATGTTTAATAAATCTCTAAGAATAAATGATAATATTTATCATGTTCTTAATAATAAGAAAAGAGTCGATATAAATTGCTTAGTTTGATCTTTCTAACATTTAGTAGAGTAAATCTCCAAATTTATTACATTTAACTGTTTTAAATCTTACTTACTAAATAAAAAAAATTACATTAACCTTAACATTTAGTTTTCTGATTCCGACATTTTCCCAATACTTCAAGGAGTTTTACAAACCAACATTTAGCCATGTTACTTTTTAATAATTATATCAATGATGTAATAGATTGCATAAAACATTCAAAATTTCTTGTCATATGTTGACGATACAAAATTGTTTAAAGTAAGTATCAATTATGAAGCTTTAAATTTAATGCAAAGTAATGCGAATAATTTCACAACATGATGTAATAATATTTAATGAATAAATATTAAAAAATGTAATATTTAACAAGTTTTAAAATTTTCCAATTTGATAATAGGTAATTATTATATTAATAATGACTGTGGAAAGAAGTCCTTTTGATTTCTTTTCGAGGCCTTAAAGAAACTGAGAAAAGGAATTTTATAACATCCACTCCATACATTCTTGTTATTGCAGCAATTATTACTAGCCAGTATTGGTGAATTTATTGGTTTTTTTACCTCTAAGTTTAAGATCAAGAAATGTCATAGTCTTGTTCTTAATTGTCTGATAGTTTTTAACTGAAATCAGTTGAGTTTTTTTGAAACTAGGATGAATATGTGGAAAAGTCATTTTTCTTTAATAGTTATATACCATCATAACAGATTAAACTAAATTGTGGCTCTTATTTCTAAATGGCTGTAAAACTTCCAGATAATGCCACAGTTGGTGGCAGAAGATAGAGGCTGCTAAAAATTGCCTGATTTTGGAAAGCTAGAAAAAAAGGTAAGATGATTTAAAAACTGGAGGTGTATTTTACTATAAATGCATAAATATTGGAAGGACAAAGTGAAGGGGGATTCATTATAAATGGAATAATAACATTGTGGAGATGGTGGTATAACACACAAAGTGCAAAGATTAGTTATCATTCAGCTTAATGAATGATACTATATGTAAATAATTCAGATTTATTCTCTAACAGGTTCTCATTGTGATGAAGAAGTAGAATATTTTTATATGGATGTACAAAGTGCTTTTGACAATCCAAACAACATTTTAAAATTGTCATGGGTGACTTTAATACTAAAATTGGTAAATTATTGAAAGATGAAAGTGCTATGGGTAAATTTGGTTATGGTGGTAAAAATGAACAAAGATTAGAGGATACAGACTTGTGAAGTTTTCAGAAAAAGAAAAACTTTATATTATGGATTCTTTTTTTAAGAAAAATGCTAAATGAAAATAAACATGAAATCATCCAAATGAAACTACAGTAGATATGCATTTTATTTTGACTTACTAGAAAATATATATTTCAAGATTATAATGTTCTTAATAGATAAAGTGCAGAAAGTGATCATCTATTTGTAAAATGTAAGGTGTTTGTGAATGCAAAACCAGAAAGATAAAAACTATTAACAATGATAGTATTAGCAGTTGATATTCTTAACTTTGAAAACCACTCAAGTGAATTTAAATTAGAATTTGCAAATTATTTTAAAATATTAACAGCCTTTGAAACATGGCTCAGATTTAATTGAAATCAGTAACAAGTGACTGATATTCTCTTAAGAACCGTAAGAAAAATAATTTTGCCAGTAAATTTTTTATTAAGACAAGAAAATGTGTGGGGAAAAAATGAATATGAAAATCTTTAAACATGATCAATTAAAAAGAATTAAGTGCTTAATTTTTTTTATTTAAATAGTATGAAAAAGTGTTAATAATGATATAATTGTGAATTGGCAAGAAAAAGTAAGGAAGCAAATGAAAGTCAAATGTATAAAACATCTTGGTATTTGAAACTTTTTTCTGCAATAAGAAGAAAATATGGAACTATTGCTAAAAACAGAGATCACATCATAAAATGCATGGAAGAGTTTTATAAAGAATTATATCTCAATAAATAATAAGAAAAAATATCCCCTGCACATCTTTTTAATTGCTTGATATTTTAAATGAGATATGCAATAATGATGAAATTGTAATTGAAAAAAGCAAACGAAAAAGTAGAAAAATTTCTGTTAAAGTTATAAAGCAAATGTCTAAATAATAAAAGGGTACCAGATGATTGTAAGAATATAGTAATAATGTTGTTATTTAAGGAAGGTGATATATAAGATAATAGAAATAACAAACTTATCAGTATTTTATTATATCTATACAAAATCTTTACCAAGATAATTACAACTTAATTTCTGCAAATGTTGGATTTTAGTCAACCAAAAGAAGAAATTAGCCAAGCATTGTTAGCCGAGAAGTCATTGCAGCAACCTTGCAAGCAAGTAGTTGGTTGCAGCCGGTTGTGGGTTCGTGTCCTGGCTGATGCTATGACATATGAGAAAAAAAATAAAAAAAGAAGAAACTAGAAATAAATATGCTTTTAGAACTGCAGATCACATCCATGTATTGAGAGAGAAATTATATAAAAGGCCCAATGAGTATAAATTACCATTATGTTTTGAATTTACAGAGTAAGAAGAGGCTTTTGATTCCATAACCATTTATATATTTATTAAAGCATGAGATAGATTCATTATATTAGTATATTCTGAAGAATATTTATCAAAATACAGCAGCAATGATTAGATTACTTACTGATACTAAGAAGATTCTAATAGACTGTCCAAAAGAATGATTCTATATTTTCAAAATTTTTATAGAAGTGTTACAAAATTATTTTGTGGATTATAATATAAAGCTAACAGGGTGAAAATAAATGGAGATATTTAAGTCATCTAGATTTCGCAAATGATATGATTGTTTTTGCAAATAATACTTCAAAAGTTCCAGAAAATATTGCAAGATTTAACAGATGAAAGCAAGCAATTATGGCTAAAAGTAAATGTTAAAATGATTAAAGCGATATTCAGTGTATTTTCTCACAAGATAAAAATAAAGATTGATAATCATGAATTATAAGGAGACAAGCTGTATAAATAAAGAAGTCAGATTATTAATACTGATGGAATCATAATGGATGAAATTAATAATAGAGTTAAACTTAGATAGGGTGCTTTTGGTGGTAATAATTTAATATTGAAAGAAAATATATTTGTGTTTGAAAAGGAAGACTTTTAATATCTGTGTTTTACCAGTTTTTATGGTGAATCTGAGACTTGAACACTTAACAAAAGAGCACTCTAGAGACTTCAGGCTATTCAACAAACTAGGTGAAAATGTTATGATTAACATGAAAAAAACAAATAGGTATCATTAACATCATTGAAAGAATTAAAAGGCCGAATTGAAGCTGGAATGATGAACAGTTGATGTTTTAAAATTGGAATCCAAAAAGGTAGTAAAAGACCCAAAAAGAGGTTACATGTGAATTGGATGAATGAAATAAGGATGTTTGTTCCTGTATTATGGAGAAGTCAAACTAGGGATTGATGATATTGAAGTAAGCTTCAGGAAAACTTCATTCTGCAATAGATAAATTATAGCTGCAAATGATGATGATAATATTAATTTAAAAAAGTATAATCCAATAGATGTGGATTTGATCTTTGAATTAAATGGATTTTTAAATTTTCAAATGAAACATATCTTAGGAAATTATTAGCCAAAAAATTAGATATGGTCTAATTTTTATCAGGGGAACATTATTTTTCGTTAATGAATTGATTTTTCCAAAATTACAATATACCTCTAAATTATGGAATAGAAATAATAAAAATGGCATCTTATATTGATTTATTTTTAGAAATATTATTAAATTATTTTTCATTAGATACTTTCATCACTTTAAAAGTTTTAAGCTCTAATTTGATGTAATAAAATCAAAATAATTAAGTCACTTTATTGCTCAAGAGGTCATAAGAATGCGAGAAGAGTCAGAACTAGAATTCATCCAAGGACCTTATGCTTTATAGTCTGACAGTTTATCATTGCATTTAAACATGTAGGGCAATATAATAAATAAAAAAGTAATATTAATAGATTCCATTTTATTAATAAATATGAATACAGCCAGGAAAAAACAAAAGTTTATGAGAAATTTTGGTTCTGTAATTATCAGTTTACATAAAGTATCTTGCAAAGAATAAATGACACTTATAATAGGTCTTTCCATAAATAGTAATTGAAAATAAGTACTAAAAAGCATTTTATCAAATTGTTTAATAAAATACTATGGTTTTTGTATAAACATTACTATAATGGCAATAGCTTTTTGAAATGTTAAAAAATGAATAAAGTGTTTTTAAATAACAGAGATAAATTTTTTTTTATATTAAATGCTTTTATTGACTGTGCACTAAAAAGAAATAAAACAATTGTTTTTTCAACCACAATTGGAGTTTTTAGATTTAACTTGAAATAAAAGCATGGAAGTCCAGAAAATAGGGATTGACTTAATTTATTTGTGGACCTCTCATATTTTTATTTCAAGTTGTATCTAAAAATTCCAATTGTGGTTGAAGAAACAATTTTTTTTTAGTGCACAGTCAATAAAAGCATTGAATACAACAAAAAATTATCTCTATTAATTTTAAGTTTTTAGTATTGGCACATTTCTTGAAAATGTAACACTAAATTATACTTTAAATTGACTGGACACTTATAGTTGATATATATCAGTAGATACTTCTGTTATAAGTTAAAATATATATTTATTATTATTATATAATAATATAAATATATTAAGAGTTTAAAATAGTTTTAAAAATGTTATTAAATTAAAAGAAAATAAATGGTACTGGTGGAATAATGTACTGCCACTGATAGAGATGTCATTTCTGCTTAAACACACAGAAATATCCACAGTAGGGGCCCAAAAGCAGCAGTGATTGTTCTAGACACTAGGTGGGCTGTTCACCATGTGTAGGCACAGGAACATTTCACCAAACATCTGGTACCAAATCTTCCCGCTTGGTGGTGCTGGTTGCCATGCGTAAGCCCATTTAATTTACGTCATCTGCAACTAGCAACTACCAAGATTCTAACTCACTATGTGACGCTGTTTCTCTACGCTATGCATGGAGAAACTGCACTCTCTAACTGCAATATTATTGCAAGGTTAATGTCTATGCACATATTACTTAAAAGATACATAGCATATAATATAAAGGTGTCAATAATGTACAAGCCACATCTATTTAAATCTGCTTTGATTATTAATATTGTTACATGGAATTTCATCCTGTCATAAATCCATGTATTTTACATTCATTGTTGGTTGCAAACGACATAAGTTAAATGGGCTTACACATGGCAACCAGTGCCACCAAGCAGGCAGCTTTGGTGCCAGTTGGCTGGTGAAATGTTCCTGTGATGATGTGATGTGATGTATTATGGCTTCTCCTTAAACGAAGTCAAGAATATCTCAGCAATTATGCCCAGATAAACCTGTTAGCCACTTTATTTTACATTCCCCACTCTAAATTTACCCATAATCTGCTCTATCCCATTTCCACAACATAATCTTTGTCAACTCTATAACCTTTATATCTAAATCCCCCTTATCTTTTCCCAAACCCAGCATAAAAACCAATAATTCACTTTCTGTATAATCACTCTTTTCATATTTATTTTTCCACAACTTTATTATATGTACCCTTTCTGTTTTCAAACATTTACATTCAATTAACAAATGCCTAATATTTTCTATTCCTTCCTTACATAATTTACAAAATAAATCACCCATATTTTTCCATTTACATGTATATTCTTTTGTAGCTAAAGATCCCATTCGAGCCTTAAACAATAAACTACTTTCCTTACTATTATCATATATTAACTCACACCTAATATTCTGTTTATTTCTATATATATATTTAAACTCTTTTTACTCTCCATACTATTTCTCCATCTCTCTAACTCCTTAATCTTTATTAATAAATTTATTCTTTTATTCCATTCTTTACTACTATAACACTCAATAATCCTCTTAACACAATCATCTCATCTTTTGTACAAATATATTGATATAAATTCTTTATCCAAATCTTTTGCATACCGCATTACCTTTCTCACCCATCTTGTTACCTGCCCTTTACTCATAACCCAATTAAATACTATTTTAGCTATTCTTTTATTATCCATAAACTGCAATCTACCAAACATTTTCATTTTACTTTTTGCATCTCTCATATGAAAACTTGACCATCCCATTTCTCTTTGAATTGCCTCCTTTGCTGTCCATACTTCTGCATCCAATGCATGTCTTCCTACTTCCCTTTGAGCTTTTTTAAGTAATCTAATATCTTTTTACTAACATATAATGCATCATTACCATATGTTAATCCTGCTACTACAACTCCTTTCCATATAATCCTAGCTACATCATATTTATTATATGAAAAAACTGTTAATTTCTTTATCAACCCCTTTCTTTTCTTTGCTTCATTTATCAATTTTTTCTCCCATTCATCCAAATAATTTTTCTGATTACTTAAAATAATTCCCAAATAACTATATCTATTCACCACACTTAACTTAATATCTCCCAATAAAAATTCTACATCTTCTCTTTCCCCAGTATTAACCATCATTATATTTGATTTTTCTTCACTAAATTTAATCCCCATCTTTTTACCCACCCTTGCACATGTCCTCAACATAACTTCCATATCTTCTCTTTTTTCTGCACACAAAAATATATCATCTGCAAAAAAAAGACCTGACAAAATATATACTCCCTTACTACCTATTAACGGTATCTCTATCCCTCTTCCTAATCTTTCTATTGCTCTTTCTATTTCACTAAAATACAATACAAACAAAATAGGTGACATAGGGCATCCTTGTCTTAGTCCCACGCCATTTTTAACTTTGATTCTATATTATCTAATTGATATATATAATAATTATTTTCATATAATTTCTAATAATATCTATTAAAGCTTCATCCATTCCCAAATTTGCTAAACTTATCCATAATCTATTTCTATTTACTCTATCATATGCCTTCTCTATATTTATAAAACTCATATATAACTGTTTACCTATATTCCTACTCATATCCATAAGTTGTGTAACTACAAATAAACTATCTCCTATATGCCTATCTAATCTAAAACCTCCTTGCATTTCCCCCACTACATTATTCCCTTCCACCCAATTTACAACTTTACTAGCCACCATATATGAGAAAACTTTATATAAAACTGATGTTACCACTATCAGTCTATAATTATTCAACTTTCTATGATCCTTACCCTTTCCTTTAAATAATAACCTTACTCTTGTATTATACCTAGTGGCTGGAACAAGCACTGCTGCTTTTGGGTCCCTACTGTGGATATTTCTGCGTGTTTAAGCAGAAATGATGTCTCTAGCAGTGGCAGTACACTATCTCCACCAGTATTATTATAACTTAGTTATATATCAATTTTCAATCAATTCTATTGAATTTAAATATATTAAACTTTAATTTTAAAATTTCATTCTAACTTGAAAAAGATCAAAAGTTAACAAATAAACAGATTTTTCAAAATCAATTAAAGCATTTAAATATAAGATATTTTATTACAGTGTGATAGAATATGATGTAGCTTAATTTTTTTGAGTCACCTATCAGAAAAATATCAGCTACATATCAGAATATCTATGCCATAATATATTACTAAATAATTACTCTTGTATTTTCTCTCACAATACCATCATTCAAAATATTGCATTTTTAATTCTAAATGTATTTTTTTCTCCAACCAATTTATAGACCTTCATTCAAGTTATTTGCATTTTTTTTACTTTTTAAATTGATTATAATTTTGTTTATTCTTTATTTTCTTAAACTTACTATATGTCAACCACAAATATTTTATATATATTTTATTTTCCTTTTATAAAAATCTGCTAAATAATCCAGATTTTTCCTCTAATTGTTTTATGTGTTCTTTGTTTTTATACTTTCTACTTTTGCTTTACATATGTATGTGTAAAAAAAAAAAACAGAACAGCTTTCAAATAACCTAACACAGAGAGAAAAAAAACTTTTCCTAATTGCTATACAATACAAGCTTAATGAAGAAAAGGCATCACTCTTTATATTTACCATAGTGAGGATCTTAGTAGTCAATTGCTGCTTTATCTACTTAACTGGGAATATTACTGATCAGTTTTGCATGATTATCTGAGTGACTAACAATTCTAAGCTTGAATATGAAAAAAATTATGTTTAATCAGGCCTGATATGAATCCTAGTTTATTGATGTAATTGGCAGATGCACTAACCATTACAATATTTTATATATATAATATTAATTTTCTCTTCACTTTTATGTGTGATTATTTTGCATATGTATGTTTATATGCATAAAAAAAAGTGAGTTATTTTTTAATTTTATATCATAAAACTGAATGCTCCTCACCTAAAGCATTCAGCTGTATGATATAAAAATAAGAAAGAAACCACTTTATTATGCATCTGTATATATGTATGCAAAATAATTATATATATATATATATATATATATATATTGTGCCCTTTTGTATGGGTCACCATTTAATTTTGTGCTAATCTATTAAAAATTTTAAATTTAAGCTATATTTGAATATGTGATGTTAATTTTGCTTATGGTAATATTTCAAAGGGTTTAATTAAAGCAATCTATGAGTATTTGATATGTAAAATTGTGCTGATATTGAGAGAGACATTTTAAATGATGATGATTATAATATATAGTTGGAAAAATGGCCATAATCAATACTGCATTAATATATTTAATAAATAGGTGTTTAAAGCTAAAGGTGTTTAAAAGACAAGTAAGATTAAATACATATGTTTATTGTTGATAAAATAATATTATAAAAGAATATAAATATTTTAATTATTGTAAGTACTTAAATAAAAGACTAATATTTGATTTTAATAATATTGGATAATTATTTTAAAATCTATTATAATATCTTATTTATTTAAAAAATATTTATTTTAAAAAAATGCAATTGTTAGTTTATTTTTAGACGATGACAAGCGTTTCTTGTGTTATAAAAAAAACAGATGTTAGTTAAATATACACACACATGCTTGGAAGTTATCTAATAAAGTTGCATAACTATTTTAAAAATCATGTTATAAAATTTATAAATAATACGTGAGCTATCACGAGATAAAAATAAAGATAAATCAATGTAGAATATTAAATCTGATTTTAAAAGTATTGCTTTAAAAATATAACGTATAAAAAAGACTTAGTTTATTTTAAATAATCTTATAAAAGTTAAAATTAAAATTAAGTAAGTAAGAATATTTTAAAAGAATGTTTAGTGGATTTAAATAAACGATAAAGATTATTTTAGAAGTTTAATAATGTAATAAATATTAAATATTAAATAAGCCATTATTTATTTTTAATTTTGTGTTGTTGGTAAATATGTAAATAAGCCAGCAAGTTAATTGTTTAATCTACCAATCAAATGGGAAGTTTCTTCTGGTATAAAAGCTCAGTTCAATTGTTAGGAGAGGACTTTGTGATTGAATTTTCAAGTTAATTGTGTTATTAAAAATAGCTACGTAAATTTTTATAGACGCTTTTAAAATCATTTTTTAAAATTATAAGAGTGTCATTGTAAATAATTTATAAAAGTTTTAAATGATAGACCTGCAGTGTTAATTTAATTTTCCCTATCAGTCGTCTCTATATTAAGCTCAATTTACATGCAAATGGTCATGGGAACATCATATATAGTGAAAATATATCGGAAACTTTATACTAGAAGTATGACAAACGCTGGATTAGTTCGGAAAATTACGAGATGGAGAAAAGTAGTATTTTGGACAGTATATAATTTTAAAAGCTAATTACTATTGACTATTAGAAAATAGATATTTTAGAGAATAAAATACTTCTTTATGAAGAAAGTATTTTGCAAGCTATAAATTTAAATGTATATCTTAAGTAAAGATATTAAAAATGAAAGTAGTTTTTTAAATATTTGCCCTGTTAAGTCTTTATATTTAAGAGACTAAATGTTGACAATTTTAAAAGGCAAATAAATTGAAAATATAATTAGCTAAAAGTCTTAATATAATAAAAATTATTATATTGAAATAATTTAAACGCTGGTCGTTTATAAATAAAGAAGCTTATTCTTACCTGGATATTTTGTTAAGAAATGCGCAAGTAATATGTGGACGTCCCAGTCAATTTAAAATAATTAAATGATTATTTTTCATAAACTATAGACTAATTTAAGATAATAACTTTAAATAATATTTTTAAAGAACTGCATCCGGATCAGATAAACTATTTTAATTTTATTATATTTTATAGAAGAATTGATTAACTTTTATTTTGGTTTTAAAAGAACGTTTTCATTTTTCATAAACTTTTAAAAAACACGTGATGGACCGGAAAACGGAAATGGTGTTTTAGTGAATGTGTACCTAGGATTTAAGAACTATTATGGTTAAAAGAAAACATCGCTGGAATTATGTAATATGAATTCTGTTTATTTATCTAATATAAAATTTAAATATTATTAATCTATTAAAAATAAGATAGGTACATTTCTTAAAATAGTAACTAAAAATAATATAATGATTAATTGCATAAGTTTATTTTATAATTAATATAACACGGAATATGTTAAAGAATGATTGTGAGTGTAAATGTGAATTATTTTATGAAGCTGTAATTCCGAAGAATATTGGAAGATGGACTGTACATTAAATCATTATTGATGGTAAAAATTGTATCATAATAATAATAATTTTGATGTATTTAATATGTTTTTTTCTTTAGATCAACCAAAATGATATGTTATTGTTGAATGGATGTATAAGTATTTTAAAAATATACACACATTATATTGGCAGTGACAGTTTTATTTAAATATGCATAATTTGAATTTATGATATAAATACGATGCAACATTACATAAGAAGCTTAGAAATAATTATATGATTCTTTCGTAAATAAACTTTGATATTTCTTTTATATTATAGTATTAGAATTATATTTATTATTCATAAATAATTATTTTATTGCAAGTTAGGAAGAGATTTTAAAAGTCTATATTTTATTTTTTGTTTTATTGGATAAATTAAGTTAAGTTTTATGTAGAAGTTTATGTTTGAATTAAAGGTTTACTGAATATAGATGACGTAGTATAAATAGTTTGGATAATTAGTATTTATTTAAAGTTGAAGGTTGTTTTCCCGGAATTTTAAATAAGTTTTAGAGGATGTTTTGTAGAGAAAAGTTTATTAAGAAGGAGTAGAATAACCCATAAAGTAAAGTAATAATTTCACACAGAAAAGAATCATAAAATTTATCTAATATAGTGCTTTATGAATTTGAAATTGATGAATAATTTAAATATTATTATTTTAACAGTACATATATGTAATGCATATTTAACAAAACATGTAGCATGAATTGCAATAAGTGAAATATAAAATTATAATCAATTCTTTGTTATTACATTATAAGGATACATTAGTTTCTATATTATGCTATTCAAGTAATGCTAATAGTAAAGTGAACACATACTAGTATATGATGAAATAAGTAACAATAATATTTAAGTGATGTAGCAATTTAATTAGTAAAGTTTAATTGTTTACATATGCTATATAAACATTGTTTACATAATTTTTTCTGTGTAATAATTAAAGTTCACTGATATTTGTTTAAAGTCTAAGTTTTGAAAACACACTTCAATGTTATTAGTACAGCATTTTAAAGAATGTATAATTACTTATTAGGAGTATGAATTAATAACAGTGTAAACATATTGTATTATTATTTTCTTATTTTTATTTTCTTTGTTTTCATAATTTTGAACTGTAAATATTGTAAATAAAGTCTTAGTTGAAGTTAATGTAAATAAATTTGTTTAATTTGTTTTAAAAGTGTGTCGAGTTCATTATTTTGCACCACAGCATTTGACAGCAGATAATTTGAAGAAACATAATATTTGCACAATGTGAATTTATTAATATTATTTTAGAAATAAATACAATATTTTCCTGATTATCATTTATGAGAATTGATTGACATTATTACATCATATTACAATGGTCATAGAGTAATTATAATGCATAATATAAGAGTACAATATTATTTATTGCCACAGATTATTAAGTTGTAAGATTTTGATCTATTCTAAAATTAAGATACTATATGAAAATAAAAGATAGACATGTTATTATTATTTAATGATTGATGATATAATAGGAATAGATAAGGTTAAGTTATACCCTAAGAGTATTATTATTATTATTATTATTAAAATAAGTTAGGTGTATTTAAGTTTGATATAAAATCCCATATCATACTTATTTACATGAGTTATCATTACTTTAAGATAATTAGAAGAACCTGAGATTATTTAATTATATTTTTAAAAATTAAAAGTTAAGATTTATTTATTTTATTATTATTAAAGATAGTTTATTTTATTTAAAAGCCATAAGAATGCTGTAGATGTAGTAATAGGATAGTAAGGAGGTAATAGTATTCTTATGCCATTGAGACAATGTCTTGGAAGATATTGACTCAATGTAAATCTACTTATTGCTTTGTAACTTTACTTCACAGTCTCATGATTTTGATAGATACTTATTTAATTAGTACATACTATAGAAATATATTGATTTTGATAATTGATAATAAATTTAATTAGAATATGATAGTATAAAAGTAAATTAAAGATAGATATGCAAATTTTAATTAAGCATTATAATTTAATTGAGCTAGTTGTATTTCAAACTATATTATACATCGAGAAGTAAGGGTACAATATATATATATATATATATATATATAATACAACAAGTATGTAATTAAACAAACAAAGTCTAGAAATATGATTCTATAAGTAAAACCATTCTCGATTGTACATTGTTTCTAATAAATGATCTATATTTCATTTGTTTCTTATATTACATTATTTTGTAAGTAACATAAATACTCACTACTGATTAATAAATGTTGTTCACTCTATTATGAAAATAGTCTTGTAATTTTATCTGTTTGTGTGTATTCGTTTTCTGCTTAAAATATTTAAAATTTTTAAATAATATTGGTACACCATATTCATTATTGTAATCAAAATATAAGTGATTTTTTTTGTTCCTATCAGTTTTTATTATTCATCTGACCAAATTTTGTCCCATGACATCCATTTTTTAAAATAACATTTTATTCACAACTATATGATGATTTGCAATTTGGAAAATATTTAATTTTATAGACATTTAGTTTTTCATTAATTTTATCGTAAGAAATATCTTTCTGCTATAGAAACAAATAAGTTTTAAGCTAAAAATTTCTAGTCATTTTAAAATCTTAGTATCACTTTGAAGATGTTTTAGACTTGAATGAGTTTAATAAGGAAATTAGATACTGTATTTAAAATATCTATGCAATAAAAGGATAAATAATAACACTTTACTAGTATTTTTTGTGACAAGGTAATGTATGCAGGAAAGAAGTAATGTGAACATTAATAATGATAATTCATTTAGAAGAACTGAATAATTGAAATTTTATAAAATAGTCTGAAAATAATTAATTATTACATTAGAAAATATAACCAAAATTGCAAATAAATCTATAAAAGAAAAAGTTTCAAAAATGGAAAATCTATATTATATTGATTTACTTTTCTTACACAGTTGTAATTGATATAAACGCTAGGAAAGCTGAATAAGGAATGTTTTTCTTGCTCAGTGTTTCTAGTGCTTATATCAATTAAAAATAGAAAATATTGTTTTGATCATTATCATTTTAAACTATTCTCAATCCATTGCAAGATGGTCTTTTCAAATTTAATCCAATTTCTTTAGTAAATAGCTTTTTTTTTCTACATCATTCAACACCCATTCTTATCTCATTCATCTTGCTTGCAATTTTTCTATATGAATTTAAAATTTTTGGGGATTCAATTTAATATTTCAGTTATTCTTCTTTTATCATCATTTCTAGTAACATGCATAGGCCAATTTTATTTTAGCTTTTATGCTAGTGATACCTGATTGTATTTTTTAATCCATGCTTTTCAATACTTATGCTCACAATATGCATTTCATGCTGTGATCTGAAAAATCCAAGTCTCATATATATAAGCAAGTATTGATGAAGAACAATTATCAAAAACTTTTTTTTTGTTAAACACATAGTCCTATTTACTATTATTGCTATTTTTATTAAATGCATTCCACACAAGTCTCATTCTATGATTAATTTCACCCATCATGTTTTTTGTTTGTATTAATAATTTGATTAAAGTATTTGCAATTCCTACTTTTTCCAATTGATTAGTACCATTATTTATTTTCTCCTTTGAAAAGTCATTATATATATATATAATTCTACTTTCTTGCATTTCCTGGGTTATTTGTGAAAACAAAAACACACCACCTACAAAATTTAGAACTTCTAAATAATCTTCATTCATTTATTTGTATACTTTCTCAATTTAATCTACAAAATAAGTCATATAATTGCAATAAAATGTTTTGAAGAAATAATTAACTTAAAATATACCATCCTCATTAATGTTAATTTTCTAAGAGTGAACCTGTGATCTAATCTATGCTGTCACATTTTGATAAGAATTTTTAGTGTTTGGCAATATATTGGTTTTATTTTTTGATAATCCAAATTTTTAATCGTCTTGGAAAGTGATTGTAAAATCTGATGCATTATCATAATGTACAAATTTCCAGCTAAATAGTAAGATAATACTCATTGGTTGTTGTGATAACGTTTTTAATAGTTGGATCTGATTTACTATGAATACAGCTTGTTGTCGTGATTAATTTGAGTGTAAAGTTTTTTTGTAAATGAATTGTAATGATTTCTCTAAAAACTTTGTATAGAACTGATAAAAGATTGATAATTCTGTATTCTTCCGCATTATATGTATCAACTATTAATATTACAACTATATTTTTTCACCTGGCTCCTTAACTTTTAAATAATTATTATATAGCTTTGATTACAATTTCTTTATTTTTGTGTTTGCTTCTTTTCATTTTTATTCTTCATAATTTTTTATTCAGCTCTATTTAAAATATTTGAAATTTAAAAATATTTTGCCACAATATTAGGGATTAATTTGTTTTCCTTTGTTTACTACTATGCAATTGTTGTTTTTTTTAAAATTATCTGTAGACTTAATTATGTCACCATTTGATTTTTTTAATAGTTTTTTTTTATTGTTAAAACAACTTTTTTTTTTTTTATAAAACCAAAATATTCTTTCTTAATTTAAGATTTGTTTTTTCTAGCTTTTCTTTCACCGTACAGTTCTATTTTGTTATATCAATATTTATTCTTTTCTGTATTATTTTTCAGAATTCAAAATATTCAATTCTTCTAAATGGATCATATAATAAATATTGTCATACTTCTTTTCTATATATATTATTTTATCTCTGTTGAAAATTTATTGAACATTTCTTTTTTATATGTATCTGAGTTATTATATAGCCTTAATTTACAGAGTATCAATTTTTTTGCTATTAATCTCATTCACGTCTGAGTCATCTTTGAAGTCTATGCAATAAATGATTTAATTAGAATTTGTAAATCGTTATAAAATATTACAAGATCTAATTTAAATTCCTTTAAGTATTTCTAAAGATTTAAAATATAAAATATTATCATGTCTTTGTCTGAAGGTGTAATGATGGTATATTATAAGATGTGATATGTTGGACTATTTCCATCATTTATGAGTGAGTGTTGAATGTATATAATATTTTAAACTTTATTTAAACTTTCCCAATACAGACAACTTGTTAGTAATAACACACAAATAGACAGTAAGGTTAGTAATGTATTGTGTATTTGTGTGTTATTACTAACAAGTTGTTTGTATTTGGAAAGTTTAAATAAAGTTTAAAATTTTCTATACATTCAACATTCACTCATAAATGATGGAAATAGTCCAACATATCACATCTTATTATCATGTCTTTTTTAATAGCTTTTGTCTCTGTAGTTTTGCATTACGATTAACCCTGTATTTTATTAATTTCATTAATTACATTGCAGCTTGAAATTACATAATTATAGTGGTCAAAATACAACCTATCTCTGCATCATTTTCACTTGCATGTGTCCTATGCCCATTTCCATTTTAAATTTTTACCAGAAAAAAAATCATAACAATCTTTTTTTTTTTCCTACAGGTTTCACAAGTTTGTGTCTTCTCTTATTTCTGTTGCAATAATCTCATTTATGCATCTTTTTATGGCTTTCCAATTCTAGCATTAAAATCTTCTATGACAATTTTCCTATACATCTTTATAAAATCCATCACTTTTTCATTACAAGAATAATTTTTTGATGCATAAATCTGAATTATTTGTTTGGTATCTTTCATTAAATATGTAAGTATTCTTGTCACTCTGTCTGATATATCATCAATATTCGCAATACTGTTCAGTCTTTATTTACAATGTCTTCCACTTCACTTGTGTTTGCAAAATGTATAGTTTTATAGTGTAATATTTTTCAGATTAAGTACCTCTATTTTACAAATTCTGACAGTTTTTTTTCAATATGTACTGTCTTTCTTCATTTGAAAGTAATCTACAGTTTGTATTTGCTAAATGAAGTCATTCTTATATGATATTCTAGATCCATAATTAAAAAAATTCTTAGTATTCTCTGCTTACAAATCACTGATCTGATTGTTTATTTTGTAACCTTGGGATAAAATGATCATAATTTATTTTTTGTCTGTCATGATTATAAATTTAAAAGAGAGTAAGCATTCACATAAACATTTCCATATTCATTTCCATTTTTCATGTAATACAGGTATTTATTTATTTATTTTCATTTCCTAAAAATCCTTCCAATTATTGTAGTTTTTCTTAATGTTTGTCAGATGGCTTTTTTAGATTTTTTACTTATCACTTGGACCAGGCAATCCTGACTTACTCTGAGGTCTCATTTGATATTCCACACAATTTGTTTCTGGCTCCCCACAGGCATATCTATTATCTCCCTTTTTTGGACTACCAGATTCTCTAACCTAGGGGTGGGCAATTGTTTTGGCTCAGGAACTGCAGAGATTGCTGGAGGGCCACATCAGGAGCCACTTTGTGGAAGCGAAGGTTAGCAGAGGGCTAACCTTTTTTTCACAACACAATAAACACACTGCTTTATTCCCTGTATTACCAAAGAAATGTTTATTTGTCCATTCTTCATTAAACACATGACATTCATCACTGATTTTACATTTTTTCGAAGGGTTCATGATTTCACTACAGTTAAAAATGTATATATTTGCTAATGCAAAGACAAAATTGAAATTAACCAGATCAACTGGAAAAGTACTACATGTGTGTGTGTATTGACATGGCCATCCTAGTGGAAAATACAAGATGAATCTTCAGTCATGCACATGAAGGAAATCTCAGTTCAAGGCAGATTTTCCTGATTTTTTTGGTGGGCCACATAAAAACTCTTAGCGGACCACATGTGGCCCTTGGGCTACTATTTGTCCACTCCTGCTCTTATCCTTTCTCTTTTGTCTTACTCATTATCATTGTAGTCAATATTCACAACATTTATCCTTTTCTTCCTTTCTCTAGGTCTGAATTCCCTTTCCTTACTTTCATTCATTGGTCTAGCATCATTAAATGCTCTAAGTAACTCGGCCATTTACTCCACAGTTTACCATTTCATTCAATTAACATCTGTTTCACATTATGAGGGAAACTGTTTCTTACCATATGAATAATTTGCTGTTCAGATAATAGTTTGGCCATTATTGACCTTAACTTTGCCACTTGTCAGTGAAAAAATATCATTAATGGGTCCCTAGGCTGCCATTTGTTTTGTGCCACTTGGTGCTTAAGGTTCTCCTGATACTCTTCATTTTAATAGCTTACCAATAATAACAGCTTATATTCTCTGAATGTCACTGGTTTTGAGAATAGAGAATCCCACCAGAATTGAGCATTGCCTTGATTATGACTACAAGCTATGGCAAGCATGATTTCCTCACTCAATTTGTTTGATGCAAAATAGTGTTCCAAGCTGCCAAGGTGCTCTGTCAGAGCCTCCTGTGCATACCCTGAAAATACTTTTATTTTTAAAAACTGGTTTATCGTATTTGACCCATTCACATATGTGTATATGTCTATGCTTTTCTCCTTCATACTGTCAATATTTATGCTCTACTTGATTTCCAGTTTAACTGTAACCCCTTTCCTTTTTAATTTTTACTACTTCGACTTCTTCTATTGATTTACTTATATCTGATTTTCTTTTTTTTATTCTTTTCCTGTTCACTTTTCAATTTATCTACTCTCTCTATTAGCTTCTCCATTATCTCTTATGTCTTCTATTATTTTCCTATCCTCTCATTGTACTATAGTCATTTTCCAACATCCACTGTTCTATTTCTTTTTTCACCATTTCTGTTTTTTCCATTTTTTCCTCTTGCAATCTTATGATTTCTTTTATGTTTATATTTCCTTTTTCTATTTCCTCATTTGCCTCTTCTTTCTCACTGTTCATGTTTTCTTCTTTTATTTTGAGCCTCCATTTTTGCTTTGGCCCTAGTCTGTATTAATTTCTAGTTTTTCGTTTATATTTTAATTTACTATATATTCTTTTTTCTTTAAAAACAACTTAAATTGAATGAAGTATTTAACCAACTCCAAACACTTTAGTCCTTTTTAACTTTGACCTGACCACCAATACTTCAATGTGTAAAAAAATATTTCTCTCTAGTCTTTCTCCTTTTTATTTACATTTCATATGTACTTTATATTCTTAATACTATGATTTGTTTGCTTTGGTCTGTTCTTTTCTCATACTGCTTAATAATTTCATTTTCATTATTACTATTATAAACTTTTGTGTTTATCTGGATTTCTAGTTTTTATCTTTTCAGTTTTATTATTTTAATCTAAGATTTTAATTCTGCTGGTAATTTGTGGCACTTTGCACCCACATTGGATGACATTTGAACCATGTCCACCAAATAAACTGTTTTAATTCGGTTTAAATATCTTTCATAATTTTTAAACATAACTTTAATATCTTTGGGAATCTAAAGCTTTAGTAAGTTTTAATATCTTGTTTATGTGTCTTTAATACTATTGGAACAGACCAGCCCTTCAAGCAGAGGGGAAAACACCATTGATAGCACAACCATCAATGATACCCATGGCCAGATCGAGCTATACAACATATAACACAATCACATTTTCTGATCATGGCTCAACCTCGACTGCTGGACTCAAACCCTGCTATCCAAAGAACTTTATTTGTTTTGAACCAAAGCTCAGGTACTGTCTGAATATATAAGTTTAGTATATAATCTGGCATGCTCTGGTGACAGGCCCACCATCCAGCACTTGACATATCCCAAGTTAGCTCTTCTTCTCAGTTGTGAGGGGGGGATCTTTGGAACATTTACCCAATATATATAACTGTTTAGAATCTAATTTACTGGTGACACAGTTACAATAGAGAGAGAAAATTGACCAAGTAACAATAAAGCAAATCAATATTTCTTTTACACACACATAAATGAGTATAACATAATATAATAAGTTTACATAAGAATGTTAAAGATTACTTTAGGCTATAATTATGATAGTCCATTAAAGTTTATTTCATTAATATGTACATGTGTACACATTTATAAAGGAATATAAAAAGCATATTTACCTAGGTTGTATAAAAGCACATGACACTTTCATTGGTTCAGTTTTCCTATTTGTTTTCTTTTCTCTTGTTGACTACCACTGGATGGTGTTTTAATTTCCATCAATGGTTTCTTGTTTCCTTTCCATACTTCAGGTTGACAAGAAGAGAGAGAGAATCTACAGCTTACATATCACAGGTCAGGTATTAGGTCCAGATTGAGGACATCTACTGAGGACTTGGGCTTGAAGACTAGCCAAACACTCCTATTCTTCTTTAGCACCACATGTTGCTAAGTTGGCTTTCAGTGATGAATGAATCAAGGAATGAGCATATTGGAAATATGGATTGTTTTTCCAATGACCTTTTCTGATCGTCTTCTCTTTTTTATTTTTCATAATAATATCACAGCTGAACATAATAATAATAGCAATAATACTTATACCCTGAAACTATATAATTATCTGCCTAATAATTTCTGTCTCTTCTCTCATTTATAATTTTTTCTCCCATTGTTTTATCTTGATCATGACTTAGATCAAATTTAATTAATTTTTGCATTTTTCTGCTATCTAATCTTATTTTGAGATTAATCTAACTATGTCATTGTTTTATATTGATGAAATAGTTTGTATGGTTTTAATTAATTTAATTGTTAGTTTTAATTTTTTTTTATCAGCCAGTAATGTTTTACTAATTACATTTAAAAGTTTTTTCCTTTTCAAATTCCTTTTGTTTTGATTTTTACATTTACTTATTATTATATATGTTTTTCATACATACATTTTTCTTTTTTTTTCTTCTATAATTTATAAAAAGGAGAACTAATTTCAATTTCAACCTTTATTTAAGAATTATCCCCCCCCCTCTAACTCCAATCCTAAATTTTTAATCTCTTTAATCATTTACTTTTGATATAATTATGTTTCCTAAAAAGAAAGTTGTTTACATCTTTTTTATTTTCTCTATTTCATTTTATTAATATTTTTTTTTCTTAAAATAAGAATATGTAACATGGTTATATATGTTGCTTTAACATATATATTTTGCTAGCATTACAATATATTGTAACCTAAAAGAAAAGATGGTAAAGAGATATGAGATAAACAATCCTTCATGAAAAGCCAAAATAAAATAAGCGGACAATACTATTGGCTAAATAGTAGTACTGGATAAATGCTAACATTGACTAATATCAGTGAGTTATGAATGCCATTAGCCACAATATCAAGAAATGGGGTAAATAATAATAATAATAATCAACATTATTAAGATAAAGACAATATTGATAAATCAAGAGGAGGAGACTTTTCATACTCTATCTTATAAAATATAATAGCTCTTAATACTGAAAGCATATGTCATCAAAGGTTAGATTATTTTACAAAGTTTCTCTTCACAATATATCTTCTATACAATCTCTTACAACTATAGTAAGCATCTTATTTCCATGATCAGATTTAATATTAAGTTTTATAAAATTGGAATAAGTTTTCTTATGTCTTTATCAAATTAATTTTTTCTTTTAAAATATCACTTCTCAAGTAAAATAATTTCTTTAATAAGATTGTATGTAAAATGAAATGGGTATCTCAGGGTTAATATTACTAATATTTTGCAATTCTAAATTTCTTTTTAATTATTGAGGACTGTTGACAAAGAATAAGATCCTAGTAAGAAGATGTAAGATATACTCTCACTGCTAAGATAATGTTTCCCTAATACTTTAATAATTATACTTTTAAAATTTTAAAACAAACATTATAAATTCTTAATTTTGAATAATATAAAATCATCTACCAGGAAAACATTCAGATATAATGAGTAGATAAGGGATTTACTCCAAATATTACACCAATAAACTTACTTAAAATATTTTCTGAATTTGAACAAAACAATTGAATTCCATTATTTACATTTATGATGAATCAATAAAATAATCTTATAAATACAATTAAGTAATCTCAACAAGCACAGTGATCTTGAATAATAAATAATTAATTGTAACTATTATCTTCAATGAATTTATCTCTTTCTTAGATGCATCTTAAAGGTAAATTCAGTAAAGTGATATATCAAAATTTTAATATTCATGTTTTCTCAATGTGCAAAATTAAAGAAAGTTTATAATAAGCTTTGTAACATTTAGATATCTAAAAGTTTGTGGATGATGATGAAAAATACTAAGAAAATTCAATTAATAATAAAATAATATTAATTTTAACATTAAACATATAACAAATAACTCTGTTATCTTACAGTGCCATCAAACAAAATGTTCTCCAGATACTTTAAACAAAACTTTAAAATATCATAAAATTGCAGTTTACAATCTTATTATACAAAGAAAAATAAATAAACAATATGGTTGCTTAATAAAACATTCTATAATTTTGATGTGACTAAGTTCTCACACTTATATATAATAGGCTTACTGTTATAGTTTTCCTTATGAATGTATTTAATACCTCTTATAGACCATAAACTTACCAAGCCATTGGTAAGGTAAATCCTGAAGAAAATGTATAATATTTATTAATGCCATATACAATTAAAAATTTTTTAAATATTAAATATTATTGGATGTACATCTATAGGTGCTGGCAAAGCACAGCTATAGGATCTACATTCAGATATACTAAAAGTACAACTATAGATAAGGATGGCATTTCTTAATACCTATGAAAAACTTATCAATTGGTAGGATAAAGTTATGGTAAAACACTACACATGGGTTTATACAAAATATACTACAAAGAAAATCCACATTTGGGATGATAAAGTAAAGGCAAAGTAAAAATCATGATATGAACTCAAAAGGCTACATTTGAGGGTCGTAAATGAACTAGGATTTAATCTCTAGTCATAAAAATAATGAGAATGAGCCATCAGAGAACAATAATAATAAATTGGAATTGCCTTAAATAAAGCATTATATGCTTACATTCAATAAAAAGCAATATTATTCATTGGAACAAATATTGTAATAATATGAGATAATGTAATAACAATTTTTATTTCACCTTCACTTTGTAATTAATAATACGCTGATGCGTTGTGGTGAATCTTTTAATGTAATAATTTGTAGTCTGCAAATTATTACATAAAAAAAGTTTCACCACAATGCATCAGCATATTAATATGAGATAATTTAATCTACAATCTTTATCAAAATACACTGACAACATAAGAGAGAGACTTTTAAAATACACTGGAAAGATAAGAACATTCTTAAATCAAGAGAGACTTCTGCTATAGCTAACTGATATCGGATAATTAATGTTAATTACAGCTCAATTAAATTAGGCATAAAATAATCAAAAATATATACATCAACTTCTACTTTATTCAGCATAAGCATATACATTTAAAAATAAATTACTTTACAAAGGGTCATCCATAATACTTTTAACATATAATATCGAATGATAATATTCTGAGAACTTTGACAACATAATTTATCAATACCATTTAAAATTATATCAAATAAAATTGCATATAAAATAATAATAGCATTTTAACAAGAAACATGAATATTAAAAAAATTAAAACAACCTTTTTATTGATTATAACAAAATGAAAGTCCTTCATGTTGGTTCAAACCATTTAACAGGATACAGTTAATAAAGTAAAGTTCTGAAGACACTGAAGATATCCAGCTTACAATAACAGCATTAACAAGTTTTATGAGCAGTGTTTTATACACTAAAATTAAACACAAAATATTTAAGAATGCTACCGAAATATATATGGCCAGAAATTTTAAAAATAATAATGACAAGAGAGTGAGAGAGCAGACTTTTATAATAAATGCAGAATAGTTCATATTAAATTTGTCTAAAGATAATAATTCAAGAATATTCATATTTTTCAGTTAATATTTGATGGATATCTTAATTGGAAAATACTTTATAGCATATAATAAGTTTCATAAAAACAATAAAAGTAATTTTAATTTCAATGGAGTAAAGAGAAATATATTTCTTTACTCTAACATGAAATAGACATAACAAGTATATGATAGAAAGTAAAATTATTGTAATGCTGCTGCTACAAACAATACCGAATGTCTATTAAGATAATAGCATAAATAATATGTGTCTGAGTAATATAAGTTGAATAAATTAAATATTTTTCTTATTAAAGTATGTGTAGCTTCATTAAGAAATTTATATAATAATTTTTATTATTATAATTTAGGTTTTAACATCTGGAATTGAAAGTTCTTTATTTAAAAAAAAAAAAAATGGAACAAATTTTAAAATAACTTTGCTTTGAAGTGATGAGAATTTTAAGAAAAACATTTTAAAATAAATATTTCTCACAACAATTATATAATTCAAAGTCATTATGTTAATAATTTGGAAGTATATTAAATTAAGCTTGAAATATCAGCTGTTTATCATATGAGTATTTGAATTAATTAAAGTTCTTACATAACAGGACTGTATTTTGAATTCCAATGAAGAGCAAAATTCAAATAAAAATGATTTAAACATTGTAGAATACTCAACAGGCTTTTCCATAATGTTTTCCCAGTAATGCAAATCTTGAGCATTTGAAGTTATCAATTCAGAATTTAAGCCTGGATGAGATTCGTTTCCTAGCAATTTAAAAGGAAATTAAAACTTAGCAAATTAAACAGTTAAGTGATTTTAAACAAGCAAGAAAGTGTGATTGTCTAATTTCAAGCAAGGGTGTGCAAGTATGTCTTATTTATAACCCAAGTCATATGACCATTTTTTGATGAGTGAAATTGACATTTTAATTTACTCCCACTTCACCTCCATTAATTTGAATTTACAAACTTATTATTTTTTTTATGAAAGATTTTAAAAATAAACTCATTTACATATTCCAGATTTTTTTGAAAAATAATTACATCTATAACATATTATTTATAAATTAAGACCCCATAATATTTTTAAACTATCTTTTAAAATAAAGATGTTAAAAAATAATTTTAACCTTAACTCAAACAAGTATGTTTTTAGAAATTAAAGTTTTTATGGCCATGCAAGCATATATATACACATCCTATTCTCTACTTTTAAAATTATTAGCTTCACTATTATATCTTTAACTAATTAAATTTGAAATTATTTAATTAAAATATTTTTATACTATAATTAAAATTGAATAAGACATTTTAACAGTTAATTTGAATATTAGCAGCCCACTCTTAATGGTTTGAATTTAGTTTTCAAATTCTCAAATTAATATTGAATCATTAAGACCCTTCAATAACCTTATTATCCACAATTAACTTAACAATTTAGCTTTATAGTATCATTAAAACTAAGCTTTTAAAGTTAGAAAGACATACTTTTGGAATTTAAAACATTATAAACAGGCTACTATCATTATTTTTGAAGTTCTAAACATTACGAAAATTTGATAAATTGGGTTGTCATATAACTAAACACATAACTATTAGACACTGATAAAGTTTATCTATCCTAGAAATTAAATTACTGAATATATAGCTCAGTATTTAGCTTCATGTGAAAGCTAAAAGATTACAATATATATTATACCAACAGAAATTAAGTTTAATCTCAATAAAAGCTGTAATATCATGTGTAATGTTTTTTTTTTTTTAAGTTTTAAAAGGTATGCATTAATCTAGAGAATGTTAAAATAATTCCTACGACAACAAAGTGCTAAAATAAAAAAAACATTATTATTATAACATAAAGTTAGTAAATTAATCTTATTCTTTTAAGAATGTGTATAAATAATGAAACAGTAATGTTAAATAATAAAATTAATAACTTTATTAATTTTTTTATTATAGTCATAACTGGCATTACATGACACTACAAATGAAATATTTAATATCTTAAACATACATATTTTTATGTTTACATTATTTGTGATATTTAAGTTAGGATATTATGTAAATTATATATTTCCAAAACAATATTATGAATGTGTAAGTTAAATTGTTTTAGTTTGTATCGATTTAAAGGATGTAATGTTTATTTTCAAAATGTAAATATTTTTATATATAATTATTTATGAAATATTATTTTATTCTTTCTGTTAGGAAGAAAAACTTTGATTTTGAAATGCAGGACAAATCTAATTTTAATATTTAAGTGATAAATTTGAGATATCCTTGGTTTCAGGGATAAGTATTACACCAATCATAACAAAATTATAAATAGGTCTGAACAATTTAAAATTGCTCTCTGATATTTTAGCCTTAGTGTAAACAAATCTGAACACTCACCGATATATTTTATTTCTAAGTATTTAATTTACTAACTGTCAAATAATGGAGTAGAAAAGAAATATATTTCTTCAGTAAACCAAACCAGTTATTTGCAATATTTGCAAAAGAAGGAAAGAAAACCTAAAATTTGTTTTAAAATTCTTTGCAAAAGGATTATCACAATGGATCAATGAAATATTTTAATTTTCAAATATATATATTGTGAGGGCAGGTTACAAGCTTGACCAAACCAACCCATGACTAGTCATATAACCAATTATGCACATTCCAAACTTAAGCTTAGCTTAAATAATGTTTTATTTATTATACACATATTAGATGTGTTATTTTACTATTTCATTACATAACTATATGTGGTTATGTGATATTTATATATTTTATCTTCAACAAATAATAAAAAGATTGTCACGAAAAACTTTTTTTTTTGTCGTTTTACATATATATATATAAATAATGAGGGAAATCCAAATTAATGGAAACATACAAAATTAAGCACTTCAAAAAAAATTAGTACATATATATATATCAACTAATAATGAACTTGTCTTTATTGTCATCACTAGTTCGAACAGTATATCGACATGGACTAACGTTTATTAACTACGGTAATGAACTAAGGTCAAAGCAATCACTATGTAAATAAGTATGAGAATAAAATGATATTTTTATTACATGACTTCTAACTCAATTATTATTGATATAACATGCACAACAATGAGAAACTATGGCAATAAAAATGAAATTAAAATTTTAATGCATTAGGATATGGAAACCATGTTGGATATAAAAACGAAATCAATTTATATACATCATCTTTGTGAATTACATATGTGCTACAGAAAGCCAATATCTTTAGAAAAATGTTTAGAATGCCATAGAAAATGGACATGCTGTTCCAGAAAACTGATATTTTCAGATATATAATTGTAATATAAGACTGCAACAAGTCAAAGAAGTATTTGAAGTGAAGGAGTATAGAAAATTTCATGTGGTTGAATAAAATTGGAGAATTGTTTTAAACTGATATTAAATAAAATAATTATAAGAATTCTATTCAAACATGAACTGAAGAATAAGAAAGATTGTCAGTATTTGAAGTAGAACTATGAAATAATCTTTTATTGCATGACAGTGTTTTCTGGCTAAATTGCCAATGTCATAGGTGGATTGTTGTTTTTACTGTCATGGAAGTGTGAGAATTTCCTTTACCTACTCTTGAAATGCTGAAGAAACATCTTTTGTTCCACACGAAGTGCTTACTTATGGATCTGTGGAAAGTCTGAGTGAATACCATTGCAGAATTGTTCCAAGTGTACAATGAACAGATGTCAATGAGTGACCTGCACTTTGGTTAAGGCTGTTTGTGATGCATGAACTATATATGTATATGAAGAACTTTTGCTAGCTCAACAACTTTAATCAAATCGATTTAAAGAAATTCTGAATGTTTGATTACGTGTTCTAATTTTATGACTAATTTTGTAAATATTTTTTTTGACATTTCATTTTTTTTTTCATACTTGGAAATGGAAAACTTTTGTGATTTAGTTTTTTGGGATAATCCATTTTAAATAGGTCAAAAGTAGATGAGGGATGGTTAATTTTAGTTGAAATTTTCTTTTGTAAATAAAGTTTAGATTAGCCTTTCTCCACTCATAGCAATGTGACATTTGATCATTAATCACATAGTATTAAGGTAAGATTTTATTATGGTATCACATTAAATACACACACTATAATAGGACAGAATTTATGTTGCTTGTTACATGGATTTGGGGGGGAGGGCAGTTCCAAGAAAATCAAACTTAGACCACTGGATTTGCACTATGACGCAAACATAGATATACCAATGGAAAAAAATAACTTAGCTATATAGATTCACTTTTATGCTTAATCAATCTTTTTTTTTTTGTTTTATTTTTGTTTGAACTTTGTAAATAATTGGTGTCATTAGCATGAATTTATTTCAAGGGTATTATGGGGATGGCAACATAAACTTGTTAAATTACTGATATGATAGAAGTCCATTGTTGAGATCCATAATTATAATTTTTTTTATATATATTGTTAAAACATTTTTGAGCTTATTTTGTTTTTTTTTTGTTCTCAAATAAATGTTAATGAATTTGTTCATCTCAATTCGGTATCTTTAGTTTATTAAATCAACTTTGTATTCAGTCATTAATCTACAGCCTTAAACATACACACTCATGCACCATACTTATATAATAGAATTAAAAATTAGTTGGGTGATTACTATATACATCGTACTAATTGTAAACTATATAAAGGTGCGGTAGTTGTCAGCTGATCTTAGTGCATCCTTGTTACGAGAGTCAAAAGCAAATTTCCCTGAATTTGAATACTGCCACATAACAGAACCAGAAAGGTGTGAGATGTGGATGAACTAACCTAAATTGTACCAAAATTCAGTAAATAGGTTTAGACCTAGCCAATTGGAGGAGGATACAATCATTGGTTATGTACTTTATCAAACCATTCCCAGCATTCTATCTGAAGACCCCAAGTTCAATTGTAGACAGATGTGACCCTTTCTCTGAAACAGCCTCATCTGGACTATTACATCTGGTGCCCATACTTTAGGGGCATGAAAATAAAAGTTTCAAAGGAGGTCCACCCATTGGACTGGTGATTAAAAAAATTCTTTGAATTATATCAAATTTCTATAACCTAAAACTTCTGTTGTACTTATGTACCTGATGAACAATTAGTGCACCCAATTATGAAGAGTGAACATTAATAATTTAAACCAGTTATAAATAAATGTATCACTAAAAAATTATATATGAAGCAGTGAATACAGGTTTAATAAACTGAGACCAAAGCAAATAAATACATAATAAATAAAGCTAAAATATGTGTATTGGGCAAAATAAAATTTAGACTAAAGAGTAGGCATAATAAAAAAAGAGAGAGAAAGTTCAATATTTGCATAAAATAATTGGGATTGGCATGTGTCCCTATGACCCACATCTAATTATATCTTTAAAAGAGAAAGTTAAATATATGCATAAAGTGGTTGGAATTGGCATGAAATCCTATGACACACATCCAATTATATCTTTAAAAGAAGAAGTTAACCTTATATTCAACTATTAAAAATATTTTTAATGATAACTAGAAGAGGAAGAAAATTACTAATTATGGAAATGAAATGTTTTGAAGAAACATTAAGTACTAGTGAAATGGGAGATACTGCAGCCAGGATTGAGGAAGAGTCATTGTATACACAAATACCTGGGGGTCTGTAGTTGAGGTTGATGACTTTTGAAAGATACATGTAACCAACCTAGTGACACCTCAAATCTCACCTGAAGGAGATGTGGACCAATCAGACAGAATCGAGATAGCTCAGACTATAAGAAATCAAATCAACAATGAGAAAATACTCCAAGCAATTTTGAGAATGAAAAGCAGAAAAAAAGAAGATATGAATAATGAAATGGACAGTATGGAAACAAGTTTGAAAGCAGACATGAATGATATGGAAACAAAGATGAATAGTAAGATTGATAAATGCAAAGATGAATAGTAAGATTGATAATATGAACTCTACTATGGTAACAAAGGCTGATGTGGATGACATGGAAATAAAACTGAAAGAATATATAAGTTCTTAAAAGAAGATTTGAAAAGAGACAGATGAGGCAAAAAAACTGAAAATAGAAATTAAGGATGTTGAAGCTAAATTATCTGAGGATATGGAACAACTATTTATAGAGTTAATGTTCAAAAGGATAATGCAGAAGTGAAACAAACAATGAGGGAAGTAAGAAGGGAGATGGATAAGAGAGACTTACAATGTCAGTGACATTTTGAAGAGTTTAGCTGCAATGTAGCCAACCAACTTGGCATAGAGTATGAAGAGGTGTGCCAAAACTACAAAGCTTTAAGGAATGAAGTCTGTACAAACCAAGAAAGACATGAGGGAAAAGTTCAAAAGTTACTTCAAGACATTCACACAAAAGTAGATCAATTTTGTGTAAGATAGAGTACTGAAGTAGAAATGCATGAAGAAGCTAGGGAAACAAATAGACCAAAATCTAAGGCACCTGAGAGATAAAGTCACTTCAAATGAAGCAGAAATTATTTATAACTAAAATGGCTTTAGAAAAGTCATAGAAATCACAAATGGAACACAGGATCAGATTGGTTGCTTAGACAAGGTCATCACCCAAATATTCATGTACATTCAATCTCAACTATGCGAAAACACACAACCAACCAAGATGGGGCAAAGGACTCAAGATGATAAGGATAGATGGAATGAGACAGGGAAAAGCCTGAAGACTGCTGCTCAGGAGCTTAATAGGACAACTGACCCCTGATTAGAATCTACCCTTTCACATCAAACAATGCCTGGGATCACAGATTATCCTCTTCATTTTACTTTTGAATGGACAGTCCCAATTGCACATCAAATTAACCCGAAAAGTACCAATATTGACTTCCACAGATAGACCCTATGGTATCAGGCTGAGCATATGGTCACACAACACAAATGAGTGCCATTAACTAACTTGTGTGACTCAAAGTTTTCTAGGGATCAGCCAGTGAAGCACCCATAGAAAAATCACTTTTAGATATGAAGGCCAAAAGCATAAAAGCAATTGCTACAATAGTGGACAATGGGAAGGGTGAAGAAACTATGCCAGAAAACAAAGAAAATTTTATCTGGTGAACCTTATCATTTGTGTGACTGGTATATTACTTGTGATCAATATTGTCTGTATTTTTGGAGGGATTCTGTGTTCTTGGAGCTTTCTGATGGTAGTATTGACTGTTTTCAATTTATTATAAGTGGGAAATTTATTATCATGTATACTAGTGGTAGCCTGAAGGATACAACAAGTGATTCAGAAAGTGTGAGCAATTTCTAAAGAAACTGCAGAGTGCATGAGTCAACCTATTTTATCTTCACCCGGTTCAACATGTTTGGTTTTTGAGAAGTGGTCTCTCATGTGTAAAAGGGGTGGTGAAATAACTGTTCCCACTCAGATGAACCATGACAAGCAATTATTTTATGAAGAGACTTGTCTGGCTTTATTTTCAAATCCAATCGAGGTACGAAACATTCTCTTACTATTAAAACTACGGTTTTTTCTTCTGGTTGGAGTTCTCCAGGGTTCAAAGATGGTGTAATAGGTAATCATCTCAGTGTCAGTTTGAAAGAGACCATACCAAATGAAGATGCAATCAACCTACGTACTCAGGTATCAACCATACAAATACCTACCCAGCTAACAAACCTCAAAAAGATATTATTAATACTGATAGAAAAGGAATTTCATGAGATCAGGTAGAGGGTTTGGACTATTCAACAAACCTACCTCTAGATAATGTAGTGTTTAAAATAGATAGTATATCTCTGAAGTTCAAGGGAGAACAATCAAGTGATCCACCCAAATAGCAAGTGAGGGCTGAGTTAGTGAGACTCCATGGCCAACCATGAATTAGAAGTTAGACCCATGAAAGTGGAGATGACCTCACACCCTAAAGATACCATGGGAGAATATGAGAAAATAGGTATGATGGTAAACAAATCAGATACATATTTGAAGTCATCCCGACACATTCATATTAACCATTAAAGAAGTCATCCCGACACATTCATATTAACCATCAAAACAATGCTAAAATATTCTTCAGACTATATTGATGATCTGAATGATAGCCACCAGACTAGAACCCTATTCACTCATATGGCTGTCATAAAAGAAAATTGTCAAGATAGGAAGACCAGTTCTGAAAAGACTAAGGAGATCAATGAACTTGATCATATCTGTAAGGAAGTGGATGGTCTAATTGTAGAAGTTAAGCATGTTAATTAAAGTGCTTAAAATGAAAAGCACATATACAAGGAAGGACTTTAAAGATTTCAACCTTGGAACATGACAATGTACCTTCTAGAAGAGAATAAATAAATGTATATATATATATTATAACAGAACCTGCTACCCTGAAGTTGATAGTGCCAGATATACCAGAACCACCGGGTACATCATACGACTATGATTTGGATGAAAATGTGTCAACCAACCTACAACATATCCAAAATTCATGATTCAATGATGCATTTAGGTGCATCATATGTTTCTAAATCAAGAATGGAATCTAACAAAGGGAATGCATCTCACTACTGTCAGATCTAGGCCTTCAAATAGGATGCTAAAGATGTCATAATGAAATTCCCAGTTCCAAGTAACATCTACTTACAATATACTAACTTATAATTTACTAACAATATTTCAATGTAACTTAGATCAGTGCAAATTCATTACACCTCCTTTTTTAGGCCCCATTACACCACGGAATTTGAACTCAGGGAGTTCTTGCAGTCAGCTCTCTTCAGGGATGGACCTACTCAATTATAAACCAAATATGCTTATATATAAGCATAGATATAGAAAATACTGATGATGATAATTACAATGATGATGATCATCATCTAACCTTTAATGGTGAAAATTCATAATGTGATGATGATCAAACATCTAGTGAAATAAAAGCACAGTGATGATGGTGATGATAAAACAGAGATCAGATTGATTTAAACAACTTAATTTATTAATAACATATAAAATAAATATTTACAAACAAGAAATAATAAAATAACTAAATATTCGATTATCAAGACTGGTTTTTTTATCATCTTGATAACTTCATACAACAGTTAACAAAATAATTTTCAGTATATTATTTACAAAATTATACTATATAATTGTTAAATATATACATAAAACAAAATAAAGAAAAGCATAATGGAAGTTCTGTAATTATAAAACTACCCCATTAAAATAATTATAATATATTTAGGCTAGAGGAAATATATTATAATTATAACTGCCCCACTCCCATTAATTTATATGTAGGTATAAGTCATGGTAGAAATTAATGACAGCTAAAAACCATTTACTCAATGGATTAATTGTGCATTGAGAATAAACAAAGTTTCAAGTAAATGTTAATAGATTATTTAGTCTTGTTGTCCTAAAGTCTTACTCTTAATATTAAACATATGAAAAACCTTACTTGAAATGAGGTCATCTTGATGGATCAATGTTGAGAGGAATCTGAAAATTTAATTTTATTAAAAAAATAAATAATAATACATATTAATAGTAGTGGATTCCTTTTTTTAAAATATTTCAACATATGATATCTATCCATCCATTGCCCCCACTTTTAAATTGCAGGTGATCGAATTTGAAAAATGAATTTTAAGTACACAATAAAAAAATTATAATATATTATATAAACTTTCAAATAAAAATGACAAAAGCAAAAAAAAAATAATCATCACTTGAATAAGATATATAATTTATCTTGAGTAAAGCAAGCACTCAGTCCAAAAAATGTCAATATCCATGGCAACTCTGTTGTTATTTATATACCTCATGCTCCTTGATTAAAACAAATGCATATGAAATATTTTTCTTGACCATATGAATCCATGGAAAATGGTGGTACAACAGCATTCTTGAGATAGACATTGGATGGTGAAATTTTATAATCTTATAATTCCATAATTTCCTAAATGACATCGAAGTTAGCTGGAAATCTCCACAGCACTGTTTTTTTACCCCAAATACATTATAATTTTCTTTTATTATAAGCTATTATTTACAACTTGGCTTAATTATATAAAAATAACTTTTAAAAACAACAGTTAATTTTTAGTAGTTTCAGATTTCTTTTCCATCATTTATATAATAATTAATTCCAGTTTGCAGAATAAATTAAAGTTTAACTACTTGAAACTAATATTAAAATTCTACTGTTGTTTTAGATGCCAAAAGTTTTTTTCTTTTTTTTAAAAGAAATAAAAACTTAATTTTTTGCTGTTGGTTCAATTCCAGATTTCTTCTTTTTTTTTAAAACCCGAACACTAGTCTGCTGTCCATTCAATTGTAGATTTTTCCAGTCAAGAGAAACACTGCATTGTCATGCGCCTGTTAAAAACCCTATTATTTCAATATGATAATAAAAAAAAAACAATTTATAAAATATTCTTATTTTCATTATTTTTCACTCTCTCAACAACTTTGATCTCATATAAATTTAATCTTTATTTCTGTTTTATAAGTCAGTCAATTAGTATTTTTAGTTCACGAAAAAAAAAAAATAGAAAAACAATTAATTTCTACCAATAGACGAACATATTAGTTTACATGCATTTATTTGCTTTCTCACAATAATTAAAAAAAAGAGAATTAATTTCCCAAACATATTAATTTACCTGTATGTTTATACATAGATATATATCATGTAGAAGACAAATTTATTTGTTTTCTCACAATAGATAAAAAAAAAATTAACTTATCAAACATATTAGTCTACATGTAGGTCTTTAAATGTATATACTACATTTGTCTAAGCAATTATATAAGATATTTTATTTCAAACACATTAATTTATCTATATGTTTATATACTACATTGATATAAGCAAGTATGTAGATATTTACTTGCCTACCACTTGGTCTGAATTGATATATTGAAAAAGAAATTGGGTGAGGTGTGTAGGCCAGTTGTAAGCCATCTCTTACAATATATATATATGTGTATATGTGTGTGAAACAATTGATCATGACATGGATATCAATAGAAAACATTTAAAGTCAACCAGGGCATAAGGGAATATACCTACATGTTCACTGGATATAACTTACAGTCACCTAATCAAACACCAGACATAGGTCAACTAAATGGTGCAAAAGGGTGATGAAAACACTATTTGTAGAATATAAATCCATTGTTATACACTCTGAGATAGATACAGAAAATGAGAGAATAAAAGCATATGAGCAACTCATGAATATGGCCAATCGGAGGAATAAAGATGTGAAGAAAAATCCACGCAACTTTAAAATAGGAGATCAAGTTTTTATAAAGACTCCTCACATGAACAAGCCCTAAGAAAACAAATATCACAAATTTTACTATCAGTTTGAAAGGCCGTATATCATTAAAAAGCACGCAGGTCCCAATGCATTTTGGATAGAGATAAAGGGAGAAATCAAGGGCACTTATAATGCTCAGATCTTGAAACCATATTTTAGTCAATCAAAGTAACTAAACGATTGCCACATCCCATATGTGTATAAACAAAGAGATAGAAAGAAATGATAGATAAGCAAGGAGAAGGGGAATTTACATCATATATCATCGTCACCAACCATTATCAATCCACTGCAAGATGATTCTCTCCAAGTTTAATTCATCTTCTCCAATCTTTAGCTTCTCTTCTCTACATCACTGCACTATTTTTTATTTCATCCATTCATCTCACATGTGGTCCTTTCTGGGTTTTTTATAACTCTTGGAATCCAGTTTAAGATTTCAATTGTGCATCTATTATTATCTCTTCTAGCAATATGTCCAGCCCCACTTATATTTCAGTCTTAATTTTTTTAATGAGGTTAGTAACACCTGTTTGTTCTCTTACCCATAAATTGCATTTTTGATCTCTTCTTGTTACTCCCAACATGCATCTCTCCATACTTTTTTGAGTGGTCTGAAGTTTCTGTATTGCTCTTCTATTAAGTTTCCAAATCTCAGATTCATAAGTAAGAAGTGGTAAAACACATTTATTAAAAACCTTTCTTTTAAACATGTAAGCATATTTTCTTTTAGTATCAAGTTATTTCTACCGAAAGCACTCTAACCAAGTTTAATTCTATTATTATTATTATTATTATTATTATTATTATTATTATTATTATTATTATTATTATTATTATTATTATTATTATTATTATTATTATTATTATTATTATTATAATAATAATAATAATAATAATAATAATAATAATAATAATAATAATAAATTGTTATGGGTGACTTTAATGCTAGAATTGGTAAACAAATGAAAGATGAAAGTGCTGTAGGTAATTTTGGTTATAGTAATAGAAATGAGAGAGGACATAGACTTGTGGAGTTTGCAGAAAAAGAAAAACTTTATATTATGAATACTTCTTTTGACAAAATTGTTAAAAGGAAATGGACATGGAACCATCAAAATGAAGGTATGGCAAAATTGGATTATATTTTGACTAACATAAAATACATATTTCAAGATTGTAATGTTCTTAATAAATTTAACACAGGAAGTGATCATTGATTAGTAAGATGTAAGATATGTATTAATGCAAAACAAGAGGGACAAATATTAATAAGAATAATATTTCCAGTTGATATTTCTAATCTTCAGAAACATTCTAATGAATTTAAGTTAGAACTTACAAATCGGTTTTAAGTATTAGTAGATTTTGAACATGATTCAGATTTAAATGAAATTAATATTAAATAACTGATACACTTTTAAAAACTGCAACAAAAATAGCTGGTAGAAAAAAGCAACACTTGACCAACAAAATTTCTACTGAGACTAGAGAATTTATGAAGAAAAGAATGAATATGAAGATATATAAAAATGATGCATTAAAAAGGATTGAATATCTTACATTTTGTAAATGGTGTAAAAAAGAATTGAAAATGATATAAGAAAGTATAACTGTGAACTAGCAAGGAAATCTGTAGAAGAGAATAAGTCTATAGTGTAAAACAACATTTTGATATTGGTATGAAATTTATATGTGCAATAGGAAAAAAAGATGGAATTATTGCTAAAAAGAGAGATGACATCATGAAATGGATAAAAGAACAAGTACCTCCTATATTATATCTTCTGAATTGCCCAGAATTTTTAATAAAGAAGTAAGGCATGCAATTAAATTTATGAATAAAGGAATGGTTCCAGGTAATGATGGAATTATAATTGATATATTAAAAGAAGCAGGTGAAGAAATATAATTTTTTTAGCAAAGTTATATACCAAATGTCTTGATGCTAAAGATGCACTAGATGATTGGAAGAATGCAATATTAATATTAGTATTTTAAGAAGGTAATAAAGAAGATATTTGAAATTACAGACTTATCAGCCTTTTATCAGTTTTATACAAAATGTTTACCAAGATAATTACAACTTGTCTTATAGAGAACATTGGATTTCCACCAACCAAGAGAACAGCTGGATTTGAAAATGGTTTCAGTACAGTAGATCATATCCAGGTATTGAGAGAAGATATAGACAGGACAAATGAATATGAGTTGCCATTATGCTTTGGATTTGTAGATTACAAAAGACATTTGATTCTATGAACATTTCTTCAGTGATTAAAGCATCGAATCATCAAGGTATAGATTCAGTATATTGTCATATTTCAAAAAATGTTTATAAAAATGCAACAGCAACAATTATGTTACATAATGATATTAGGAAAGTCAAGATTGATAAGGGTGTAAGATAGGGTGACTCCATATCTCCAAACCTTTTTACAGCAGTGCTGCATGAAGCATTTTGTGTATTAAAATGGGAAGGTAAAGGATTGAAAGTAAATGGAGTTTATTTAAGTCATTTAGATTTTTCAGGTGATGTAGTTTTTGCAAATAATGCTTTAGAGTTGCAGGAAATGTTGCAGGAGTTATCAGATGAAAGTAGTACAGTAGAACTAACGATAAATGTTAAACAGATTAAAGTAATGTTTAATGGATTTTCTCGAAACATGAAAATAGAGATTGATTATGATGAGTTAGAAGTTAACAGCTGCAAATATCTTGGTCAGATTATTAATACAGTTGGAAACATCAAATATATATGTATGCATATATGTACATATTAATGAAAAGGATTAGTAATTTTTTTGATGAAGGTATGTCTTATTAAGTGATTAAAAACAATCACTGGGATACCTGAAAATTAAAGTAGTTATAAGAGTTAATCCTTGCTGAATGATTGATGCTCACATACTTACATAGTCCTCAAAAGGTCTAATGTATCTTGAAAGAAGAGCAGGATAGAGGCTAACAAATAAATATATGTGCCATCTATAAAAGGGACACATTACAATAAAGCCATGAAAAGAAAAAAAGGGGAGAAGAACTATATATGAATCTCCTTTTTGATAGGATGTTATTTAATAGAAAGAGGGGGGAAAGGTTAGAAAAGAGTGCAGACAGTAAGGAGTTATAAAAATTATAAAGGTAGACTCCATGACATATATAGAGAAATAAAATACCCAGCTTTAAATGTATATGTATACATTCACTAAGTGTTAAAATTTTAATTGTAAAGTAAAGTTTTAACCCTGTAAGGAAAGGGGGAGTTGTGAGGGCAGCTTACAAACTTGACTAAACCAGCTCATAACTTTATTCATTTATCCAATTGTACTCATTCCAAACTTACACGTAGCTTAAAAATAAGTTTTATTTGATATACATATATGCATTATTTTACTATCTCAAAACATAATTATATGTGGTTGTGTGATATGTATATATTTTTTGTTTCAACAAATAAAAAGCTTAATTTGCAAGAAACTATTTTTTGTCATTTCACATTTATATACAAATAATGAGGGAAATCCCAATTAATGAAAAGATACAAAATTAAATACTTCAAAAAAGTAGTACATATGTATATCAACTAATAATGAACTTGTCTTTATTGTCTTGTACATCAGCAGTTTGAACAGTATGATGATGGGGGCTGACATTTATTAACTATGGTAATGAACTAAGGTCAAAGCATTCACTATGTAAACAAGTATGAGAATGAAATGATATATTTATTACATGACTTTTAAATCAATTATCATTGGTACAACATGCACAACAATGAACAACTATGGCAATAAAAAAGGAAATGATAATTTTAATACCCTAGGCAACAGAATTCACACTGGATATAAAAATGAAATCAATTTATATACATTGTCTTTGTGAATCACATATGCACTACAGAAATCCAATATCTTTAGAAAAATGTTATGAAAACTATAGAAAATGGATGTGCCATTCCAGAGAACTGATGTTTTCAGATATGTAACTTTAATGTAAGACTGCAGCAAGTCAAAGAAATATTTGAAGTAAAGAAGAATTGAGAATTTCATGTGATTGAATAAAATCAGTGAATTGTTTCAAATTGATATTAAATAAAATAATTATAACCAATTCTTTTGAACATGAACTGAAGAATAAGAAATATCACCACTATTTGAAGTAGAACTATGAAATGATCTTTTATTGCATGTAAAATTTATAAAATGCAAACTATAGCTGATTTAAAATGTTATATATAATTAATCACCACACAATGTTTTCTGGTTCAATTACCGATGTCAAATGTAGATCATTGTTTTCCTTGCCATGAAAGTATGAGAATTTTCTTTGCCTACAATTGAAATGCTGAAGAAACATTTTTTGCTTCACATGAATTGCTTACTTATGGATCTTTTGATAGAGTGAGTATGGGCAAATGCAGAATTGTTCCAAGTGTACAATGAACAGTTGACAATGAGGACCTGCATTTTGGTTAAAAATAATTATTTGTAATGCATGAACTATACATATATGTGGAGGGCTTTTGCCAGTCCATCAACTTTAATCAAATCTATTTAAAAGAATTCTGAATTTTTGATTACATGTTATAATTTTATGACTACTTTTGTAAATATTTTTTTTACATTGCATTTTTTTCTTTACCCATGGTGATGTAAAATATTTGTGATGTAGTTTTTTGGGAAAGTCCATTTTAAATAGAAGCTGAAAGTAAAAGGGGCTGGTAGTTAATTTTAGTTGAAATTTTCTTTTGTAAATAAAGTTTAGATTAGCCTTTTTTTACTCATAATAGTATCCTTGACATTTGTTCATTAACCACACGGTACTAAGGTAAGATTTTATTATGATACCACATTAAATACTTACACTATAACAGGACAGTTTATGTTTCTTGTTACATGTTAATTAATGGTCATTTCATTTATTCTTTTGTATAAATGACTAATCTTCTCGAATGAATGACCATTACTATCACATTAGGAATTGTATGTAGATTTGGGGAGTCCCAAGGAAATCAAGTGCAGACCACTGGATTTGGACTACAGTGCAAAAGTAAACATACCGATGGAAAAATTTAACTTAGCTATTTACATTCACATTTATGCTTAATCAATCTTCTTTTTCTTTTTTTTTTTGTTTCAACTTTGTAAATAATTGATGTCATTAGCATGAATTTCTATCAAGGGTATTATGGGTTTAATGACATAAACTTGTTAAATTACTGATATGATAGAAGTCCATTATTGACACTCATAATTATAATTTTTTATATATACTGTTACAACATTAGTGAGCTCATTTTGTTTTTTGTTCTCAAATAAATATTAATGAATTTGTTAATCTCAATTCAGTATTTCTAGTTTATTAAATCAACTTTGTATTCACTCATTAATCTACAGCCTCAAATATTCACACACACGCACAATACTTATATAATAGAATTGAAAATTAGTTGGGTGATTACTATATACATCATAGTAATTATAACCTATGTAAAGGGGTGTAGTTGTCAGCTGACATTAGTGCATCCTTGTTAAGAGAGTCAAAAGTGAATTTCCCTGAATTCGAATACTGTGGCATAACAGAACCAGAAAGGTGTGAGAAGTGGATGAACTAACCTAAATTGTATCTAAATTCAGTAAATGTAAATGCCTATTATCCAACCTGAGATGTACACAGGAGAATCAAAGGACAAGTGAGCTCAGGATCGACACACTTATGTCCTAAATGATGCAAGGAGCCATCACTATGTGCACAATCCTTCAGCAGAGAAAGATGATATGGAGAATTGAACTGTCTTATCAAAGACTTTCATGCCAAAACTCATGAACTATTGTCAGGATGATTTGATGAACTTGGATTCAACTATTGAATTTTATCATATGATTATTATTGTAAATTTCTCTTTATTTATTTTTTAAATCATTATTTTGTGTTCATACTCAGGTATCTGAACTTCACAGGTTGTGCCTTGGGAGATTCCATCATTAATGATGAGAGAAAAGAGAAGGGGATGGTTATGTTTAGTTATAATTTTTATTATTTTTTGTCAATAACGTTTAGGCCGATTATTCCCTTATAGCAACCTGACACCCGATCATCTATATGAATGGAGGTAAGATCTTCATTTATTATCTCAAATACAGATACTCTATACAGGACAGAGTTACAAGTTATTTTTTTGTTGATTAACAATTATTATATGTTATTTTTTGGTATGAATGACTAACTATCTTGTATATATATATATATGTTGTTATCTATGACAAAAGTGATTTATACTTTAGTTTTGGAGGGACCTAATCGAGTGATATCTCTTCAATCAAGGATAAACACCGATGTTTCTGTAAATATATAAAAATGGATATCTAATTTAGATAATCAGCGTCATGATTATTTTGGAGTATTAATATATATATATATAGTTTTATCATTGTTTTTTTCAATAATCATATGAATGGCTAGTGTCATAATGGATTTCTACCATTGGGTAAAGGAGTTTGAACTATAAGATTAGTTAATTGATGATGTGGTAGAGGTTCATGCTTGATGCATATAATTATTTTTTTTTGTTGTCATTAAAATATTTTATTTTTAATTCATTATGTTATAATAAATAAATGTTAAACACTATTTCCATTATTATCGTCTCTGATTTATTGATTCAATTTTGCATTCAACAGCCAACTATTAGCCTTAATATACTGTAACGGGCACATACGTACATTACATTATTGTTTATTAGTAAACATAAAAAAAAAAAGTTCGCCAATAAAAATTTCTTTTTTAAGAATTAAAAACTGAAAATTAAAAAATCATCTTAAACTCGCATATATATAAAATCGCACAGATAAATATTTATTAAAATAAAACTTTATTAAAAAAAGAGTAGTTTAAAACTAAATTTTCAGAAAAGATTTAGAGATAAAAATATATGTTTAAGTTTGAAAACAAATTAATTAATCTTTTGTAAAATGGAAATGATTATTTTAATTAGTAAACTAGCCTTTGGGCATTTAAATGTATAAGCATCGGTCAGATAGGAAAACAATAGAAACTTTTAGCAAATGAAAGAAATCCATCGGGAAATCGGACCTCAACGAAAAGGTTTTCACCATCATGATGTAATGTTGAGTTAATCCACAAAATTATTATAAAAGGAAAGGTTTGAAAATAAAAGAATTAATTAGTTATTATGATGTGACTATATGTGTTAGTGTGGAGTTGAAGGAGAAGGGATTGAAAAGACGCACTCTTCAATTCCTTCAGTTCTGCTAGGAAGAAAGAGAAATAAACTATCGTTTTCTACATTGAGGACCATCTGGAGTAAAAAACCTCCGGATGAATAAAACACCAACAGGCGTGGGAATTCACATTCAAATGGCAAGCAACAGATAAAGATGAACTGTTTTAAACCATAAGAACTTTATAATTAATGATCATTAAATTCAAAACTTTCAGTATTTAAATAATACAAATAGAATCCTATCTGACCAACGTTAGTTATTAATTAGTTATAATTTTATTTAATGTATTTCTTTTGTAAAATCATTTCTATTTATTTATTTATTTGTTCTTTAAGTTTTATTATGATTTCTGTTTTTCATTAAACTAGTTATATAAATATTAAACTTAAGTCGGGCGTGAATGGCTATATAGATTTGTAAAGTTATATTAGGGAGGGTAATCTTAGGTTATCCATTTCGTAGTTGAATTAGGTCAATGGATTGGATATATTGGTGTAATTAGTAGATGTAGTACGAGATTCGCTATGGGCAGAATCGCTATTATATGCCGCACACTTCCATTTTGCCTATGGAAGGGATTATAAGATGTAGAACGCTGTTCCTTTCGATGGAGTTTTTTTTTATTGCTCTTCTTGTCTGATAGATGTAATATTCCTATCTGACGAGAAGCAGTTTCTTCACTTAACCTAATTGTGCTGCCGTATTCATATTACATTGAACACATCAATATATCAGATGGATTGAAGTTTGGTTTGACTGCGAATCTTTGGCCTAAGGTTAAACAAGGATTGAATATTTTCTTTTCAAATGCAAATCTATGTAGTCCATTCATACTCGACACCCATAAATAAAATTGCATTAAATTTAAGTTCGTATAGACGCTTGCATGGGTTCATTACCGGTTAATTATGTTTTTGGTTTTCATAGGTGATCAAAATATATAGACATTCGGTAAATACTGATACCTTACGGTGAGTATCTAAGATGTATTTATTCACATGTCTTTTAAGTTACTGGTGTTAATGCGGTGTTTTATGATGAACACCATTGGGTTTCTTGTATTCCCTATGCAATTGACGGTATCAATGATTTTGTATTTTGATAATTTATGTTTACTTTGAAATGTTTTTAACCGTGTAATCTATGTAACCGATCTATACTCAACATTATAAAACAAACTTTCATAAATCTATCTGTGCGAACTTAATTAAAATGTAAACTTATAATATTATAAAAATTAAAATGTAAATTTAAATTATAAAATCAAATTAAAATCTAAAATAAACATACTAAAATAATAAAGTTAAATTATATATATATATATATGTGCGTAAATAAATGTTTGTATGTTAATTACTGGCAGTGGCTTATTTTATTCTTTTTTAAAATTATTCTTAGATAAGAATTTTTTTTTCATGAATATAAATCTCTTCTACTCCTTGAGCTAGTGACTTGGGCTAACGACCGGAATCAAAATTTAAAAAAAAAAAAAAAAATTTTTTTTTGACTTATGTATCTGCCTACTTTATAAATTTTTCTAGGTTCAAATGCTTAGATGGTGCCCTGTAGTGCAGATAATACACACAGATAAATTTCACTCTCATATAATAGTTCTACAATAAATTGAATACTAATAATGCTAGTTAAACCCATATAAATATGCAGAAGTTGCTACATGTATATGTTTATCCCTGTTAAGAAAGTCAAAGGCAAATACTTCTTGGGTTCACATACTGGGATATAATGGAGCCAAAGAAAGAGGTGGTGAGATGGGTGAAGTAACCTAAATTGTATCAAGATTTAATAAATAGGTTTAGAGCTAGTCAGTTAAGAATGAATGCAATCATTAGTTATGTACTTCATCGCATGATCTCCAGCATCCTACCTGAAGACCCTGGTCCGACTGTAGACAGATGCGGAGGCCGATAGCGTATGGACCATTACAATATATTATTTCTACTTTAAAATATCACTAACAGTTTTGATGGATTATTTATTTATGTTATAAAAAATGTTAGTGCTCACTTGTTTTAAGCAACAACATTTATAACATTAATTGTATTGTTATTCAAAGGATTATAAAACAATAATTGGAATTTACTGGGAATTGGAGTTTATATTTTATTGTGGATAATCATCTGGAATATATTTTATACTCAACAAATTAATGAATTTAATTGGATTATTTGAAGCTTACAAAATGTAAAAATTCAAACTATTGTGTTTCTCTAAAATATATATAAGGATTTTATACAGGTCATATGTAAAGCTACATTTTATGTATATTATTGTTATTATTGGTTATTATCTCGTGCATTAATAAATTAACCATTTACATATAAAAGTAGAAGAAAGTTTAAATCTTAATTTAAGTAAGGTTATATTCTAAGTTTATTTTTTAGAAATCTAATTTAAAGTCCAATATGTATAGTTGTTAACTGTATATTATTTCAATATATATATATACTGTGAGTATTGAAAGTCTAAATGATTATATTACAAGAGTAATTTATTGACGTCATTATTTTTAAATAAGGTAAGCAAATAAACATACATAGTCTTTTTTTTAAAGTAAATTATCATATAGTATAAATATTATTAGCTTTCTTTTATTTTAGCTGTGTATTTGTTTAACAACACTTTCATTTTTTTTTTTTCACGTGTCAAAGCATCGGCCGGGAAGCGAACGCGGGACAACTGCTTGTAAGGCGGTTGTGCAGACCACTCGGTCACCAACGTTTAACTTTCAATTATACATGAATTTTATTATATTACCTATGAAAGATATATTTAATTAAAATGCGTATAACAATATATTTCATTATTAATTTATGATTTTATTATTATTAATAAATATTGATTTAATTGAATAAATAAATTCGATTCAGTGATCATTTTAATTAGGCATGCCCACTTATTAAATTATGTGGATAATTTAATTATACTTCTTGCATTAAATGATTATGAAACAAACAAGTAATCAGTAATTGGATTGGTAAGTGCGTATATAGTTATATATTACTATCTTTTATATATTTGCTATATTTAACTATTATTTAACTAGGTGCAACTATATTTAATAAATCACTATTTGGTTATCTCAACTAGTACATATTTAAATATATAAATATAAAGTTCTTATACCGATTGACTTTATTTAAATTGATTTTGTTAATATGACTTAATTTAATTAAATGACAGGAAAATCCTAAATGCTATTTTAATACTTTATATATAATATGTTGATAAATAAATTTAAAGAAAAATCACTTTTTTTTTAGTTTATTTAAATTATTTTAATATAGAAGTAAATAATTCCATTGGACGAATGTAAATTTAAGGGATATTAGTATTATTAGTATTATTAGTAGTAGATATAATATTATATAAATTCATAGTGAGTTAATATAACCTATAGACATTATGATAACCATTTATCTAGTATTATTTTAGATAGGATATTTCAACAAGAAATACATATTTTAAATTATTCGATCTTGAATTATAGTTAAGGTGTTATTTTGGATTGAGATAGATTAAGTGATTGATTATAGTTGAGGTTTGTTAACTGATCATAAAACCATTATCAATATTTTAAATAGTCATTTTCAGCATAAATATAATTTGAGCTACTCTAATTAATTTTAGGACACATATATTTTGGTACATTCACAGTAAATAAGGCCTATTATAATTAGATGTTATTCTATAATTATTATTTGTCAGATATCATAAAATCATTATCAATATTTTAAATAGTCATTTACAGCATAAATATAATTTGAGCTACTGTAATAAATTTTATGGCACATATATTTTGGTACATTTACAGTAAATAAGGACTATTATAATTAGATGTTATTCTATAATTATTATTTGTCAGATATCTGTTATTATAATTTGCTATTTAACTAAGGAGAAAATAGTTTTATATTGTAACAAAATTAATAACCCTGTGAGTTAAGATTGATATTTGATCATATTAACTATTATGACTTAGTTCGTTCAAACTTGAGAATTATTAATGTAGTAAATGTTTAATTAAAAAATTGAGCTTCTGATATACACAACTGCTTAAGAATAGATTTTTGACACTACAATGCATATTATAGTCAGTTATAGTCAGATGCAATTTGATGTCCAATGTCTAAGCTTTAATGAGTAAAATATAATCTGTTACAATATATATATATATATATATATATATATATATATATAACAGATATATATATATATATATAATGAACACAAATAGCTCTTAACAAGCTTTTCCAAATATCCCTATCCCCATACCGGTTTTTAATTGTTGGCTGTCATCAGTGAGGCACTAGGATATTCAGACATCACATCTAAAAATACCAGCTTAATCCCAGCATTTATCTAATAGCTAACTATTAAGTAGAAAATCTGAAATTTTCAGACATCTATTTATCTTCAAATCCAGCACTGTATAATAAAAAAATAGCCATGTGGGACTGTATTAAGTTCAGATATACCATGTATTAACAGTTTTAACAATATAACATCACCAAAGTCTCAAGAGCAAAACTATAATTGCAAGGAAATCAAGTCATACATCACATGACTTAATTTAATAAGTTTGTACTACAAATGAATTGCTCTTAACAAGCTTTTCTGAATATCTCTATCCACAGACCAGTTTCTAGCTGTTGGCTATTGTCAGTAAGGTGCTAGAATATTTAGACATTAGATCTAAAAATATCAGGTTAAGCCCAGCATTTATCTAATAGTTAGCTGTAAAATAGAAAATCTTAAATTTTCAGATATCTATATGTCTTAAAATTCAACTGTCTATGTTAAATAGCCATATGACATGACTGAAGTAAGTTCACATATCCATATATTAACAACTTTAACAATATAACATCACCAAAGCCTCAAGAGCAGAACTATAATTGCAAGAAAATCAAGTCATATACCATGTGACTTAATTTAATCAGCTTGTAAAAACTCTTACCATGCTTTTCTGAATATCCCTATCACTAGACCAGTTTCTAGTTGTTGTCTGGTGATAGGGATATTTGGAAAAGTTTTTTAAGAGCTATTCACACTCATTGTATAACATTTGTAGTACAAGTTTATTAAATTATGTCACATGATGTATGACTTGATTTTCTTGCAATTATAGTTTTTCTCTTGAGGCTTTGGCAATGTTATATTGCTAAAGCTGTTAATATATGGTGTATCTGAACTTAGTTCAGTCCCATAAGGTTATTTAAATTAGACAGCTGGACTTGAAGACATTTAGATGTTTGAAAATGTCAGATTTTCTACTTAATAGTTAACTATTAGATAAATGCTGGGCTATAATGTCTGAATATCCTAGTGTCTCACTGATGAAAGACAACAGCTAGAAACTGATCTGGGGATAGGGATATTCAGAAAATCTTGTTAAGATATGTAGTAGAAGTTTATTAAATTAAATCATGTGATGTATGACTTGATTTCCTTGCAATGTATATATATATAAAAGGGTCTTAAACTTAACTTTCAAGCTCCTTATATCTATCCAATCCATCTTATACAACTGATATACATGGACACATATATGTAAAAAAAATAAATGATCTCCCATATATGTATTTCATGTTGAACCAGCACTCATCAGTTAGTCTAGATCACCGTTTTCCACACACACACACACATATATATATATTGAACTGGATATTTTATCTGATTCAATGGTTCTATCATGTAAATTAGAAAAAAAGAAAAACCAAGTTTTATATGTGCAATAACACACATACTTATTTATTTTGAAATCTTATATTTTCAATTCTAAGTTGATTTTAGTATAAAATTTTTTTTTTATGATGCTTGTTTTCTTTTAAAATAATTAAAAGCAAACAAAGTTTAATTAGTGCTCTTATATGTATTTTATTTAAAATAATAAAAAAAAAAAATTAATGTTGATGTATTTTAAAGCTGAGATTTAGTTTTGTATTTTTTTTTATATAAAAAATAATAATAATAATTTTTGTAAGATAAAGCCCTGTAAGATATTGTTTTTCTAATTAAGATTGAGCGGGAGATAGAGATTTACCTTGGTTGAAAGTTGCAAAAAAAAAAGATTGTGCAGGAGATAACAAAGGACATAAATAGCTGGGTAATTTTTTTTTTTTTTAAGAGAGAGGAGGAATCAAAGAGACTATTCTGTTCATTCAGTTTTTATTGCTCAGCTTATTCAGCTTCTTCTTATTGAGGATCTATCCAGATTTTAGATGTTATTGAACTGTTTGCATTGTGAAAGTGACTAAATTATTTTTTTTATATTGGTGCCATGGGAATCACCAAGTTGAATTTCCATTGACTGACAATAACTCTATTTGCTGCGATACTAGCAGTCATTCAGATGCTATGACTGTAATATACACCACGAAGAATTTCCACAACATGATGGGCTGAGCCTTTCCAAAGATGAACCTCCGGAACTCCAAATTGTGACTTCAATCATGACCTAGCTGTCAAGTCCAGAGTGGATCCCGATAATGCCTCCAGACTTCTGAACCTGTAGTAAATGACATCTGTTGTAGAGGACTCTATAAACTGAACTTTGTGTGAACAACAGAAATTAATATTATCTCGAGGTAACTTACCTTTCCATATCAAAATCAGGGCTAAATCTCTAATTAAGTCTCCCACAAATCTCAACTTAATCTTAAAAAGAAAGTATATTTATGATGTATAATTTATCAATTTAAATATTAATGTATTTTTGTTTATTTTACATTATAATCTTAGTAGCAAGATTTTCAATCTTAAAATGTTGCTTGTTCGAGAATGTAGGGCGAGTGATATTTTATATGCTTAATTTCTCAGTTTTATGATTAACCCTTGTTAAATGCTCAGACTGACCTTAGTAGTTTTCTTTTATTTTTGTTTGTTTGTTTGCTTTGGCGTTAAACTAAATCAAACTTGGCTTTGGCTAGCGATTTCTAGGATATATGATTTATTTATTTTTTTGGTAGAGATTTATTTGCTATAATTCAGATTACGTAGTTCATGTTTCTTTCTTGTGTGAGACTAACCTTGGCTCGTTTCAATGTACTTGTCCATGAGCGTTTTGCAGAATTATGACATTCTTGGTTCCAACATTTTTTATCTGGACTAAGAAAAGCTCGTCTGCGCTGTCCCATTATTCTCCACAAACATCCATCTTACTAAGTCTCCATAGGGAAAAGGGAATTGGTTGGGCGAACTGCTAGCAAGAAGATATAAGCCATTATTGTGTTATAGATAAGAAATGAACTTGTCTGCCTGGGTGTTTAACGTAGTTCTGCTCACATACACTCAATGTTAAGATCTGCTAAGCAAATGTAGAGCAAGTTTCATGTTTATTTTGTTATTATGTTTAATAAATTTAAAAAGTTCTTATAAGTATTTTGGCTGACATTTGTCTCAGTCTTTTCTCAATTGTCTGAACCACATTCATTAGCTTTTGCTCTCCCTGGGTTTAGTCCGGCGCATTCGATTCACATATCCTGTAACCCCTTAAAAATAAATGTCTAGTTCCAAATTTCAGACTAGTGGCGCCCTGGCAGTCAGTATATGTGAGTCTAAAGCTTTTGTCCGGTATATAGGATAGTAATTTTAGCGCAACTAACGTGGGCCTTCGATTTTAAATCCCACGTGAGATTTTGTTTGGACAATTGAGGAATATTTCAGTGTTGGAGGCAAGATTCAGTAGGTAGGGATCAGTTTGTGCTAAATGGTAGAAAGCAGTTTGGAGTAGGGGGTTCATCTTTTCAATATAAATAATTAATATATATAGTTAATTAAACAGCGTTCTTTAGAGTGGTCAGACAAAAAGATATTAAGAAGTTATATATTTATTTTGTTTATTAACAAAAAAAAAGTTATTAGTTATACGTTCGTAAAATAATAATAATAATAAAAAACAAAGAGTTTCGGTTCGCGTTTTAGAAATAACAAAATATAAAATTTTTTTTTTTTTAAAGTTAAAAATTAGCTGTTACATTCATTAAAAAAAAAAAAAAAAGCAAGCAAAGAGTTTAGGTTCGCGTTTAAAGAAAAAAGTAAACAGTTTAACTTATGTGCTTTAAATATATATATAATAAATAGCAGTTGAAGATTAAAAAAAATAAATAAATTTCATAAATAGACAGAAGTTGCATTGGGAATTTAAATAAAGTTAGAGAAGAGGCTGAAGATAGACTAGCTAGCATCGTGGCCGAAATAGATTGACAAATAAAATCTTTTACGGCTGATATTTGGGAAAGCCCATTAGAGCATTTGGAGAGCCTGCAAGAAATGTTTCGATGTCATAATTGGCAGGAGACTGAACAAGTGGCAATTGCATGCCACTATTTACAAGGAATGGCTGAGGATTGGTGGCATAGCTTAAAGATCAAGCCACAGACTTTTTGGGATTACAGATGCAAATTATTGCACACTTTTTGGGGTGAAGAAAAGCAGTATCATATCTTCATTAATATATCACACGAAAGATATATTAGGGGTAATTGAGAAACTTACACCCAGTTTTTCTGCAAACAAGCAGCAAGACTGAAGTCATTGATAGCTTTCTCATTGACTGAGAGGCTGATATGCTGAATAGTATTGGGCAATATGCCAAGGGATATACAGCAGATCATGTTGTGCAGTAGCAACATTCACTTGGAAGAAATGATTAACCTGCTAAATGAAATTGAACATAATCAGGCCCAAGAAGAAGTGGAGAAAAGAACAAGGCAGGGCGATCAGATAATTTCGATAGAAAAAGGTCAAAAGAGTCAATTATCAGCTCCAATTAAAAAAAGTAAAGAAAGCCATAGGACTGTAGCTAATGTGATGGTGGATCAAGAAGAACCATCATGGAATGGAGCTATGCAGACTTGCCCAATTGCCAGTATAAAGACTGGAGACATCATTACAGAAGCATTGGTTGATTCAGGAAGTCAAATGTCATTGCTCTCTAGTAAGTTTTATGTGAAAATAAAGAAAGACCAGCCACGTTTGTATACACTGCCAATAAAAAGAATGCAGGTGACACTGGCCAATGGCAAGAAGGCAAATATTGAAACCAAACAGGTGTGGTTACATTTGCATCTGGGTAACATAGAGTTAGACCATGTCTTTTTGATAATGCCTGGTCTCATACAAGATGTTATAATTGGGACTGATTTTTTGTACAGGCATAAATGTGTTTTGGATTATGACAAATGTTTATTTCTTTGCCAAGAAGTTTTGATGCCATTTGAAGGGCTAAAGAGTTATAAGCCACTTCAGGTACAGTGTGTTCAGCAAGTGAGCGATACCATGGAAATGCAAAATAAAGTGTCGCAATCCATGTTAAAAGGAATGGAAGAACAACACCCTCTAATGGAACTGTTGAGGAAGTTCTATTCAGTTTTTTTGAATAGGCCTAAGATCATTGAGGGGTATGTGCATCGCATTCAAGTTAAGGATGAAAGCCATTTCCAGAGTCGTTCGTATCCCATTCCGTTTCAATATAAGGCTGAAGTAGATCTTCAAATACAGCAAATGATTGAATGGGGAGTTATTGAAAAGCACACATCTTTATATGTTAACCCATTAGTAGTGGTAAAGAAAAAAGATGGATCTGTCAGAATATGTTTCGATGCCGGGCAGTTAAATGCCATTACCGTTCCTGAAAGAAACATTCACCTACAATAACAGAACTTCTCTCAAAATTTCAAGGGAAAACCATTTTTTCTACATTGGACTTGACATCCAGTCATTGTCAGATCCCTCTACATCCATTTGACCACAAATATACTGCCTTCCCTATGAAAACATATGCATTTAAGCATATGCTTTTATTATCAATAGTGGTTCAGGATTTCTAAAGTGTTTGGATCAAGTGTTATCAGACAAAATCAAGAGTCTGATTGTGATATATATGGATGACATAGTCATCACATCTAAAAATATGGAAGAACATATGGAACACTTGAAAATGTTCTTAATGGAGTGTTACCAGAAAAACATTACCATCAATTTACAAAAAAGTTGCCTGGTCCAGGAGGAGGTTACATTTTTAGGCTTTTTAATTGGGAAAGAGGGTATTAAACCTTATCCCGAGAAACTAACAGTGATACAACATTTTCCCACACCCACTAATAGGCATCAGGTACAGTCTTTTCTGGGATTATGCAATTTTTATCATAAATTCTATGAAAATTTTGCATTAGATGCTGCAAATTTGGTTCAGTTATTGACAAAAGACCAAAAATGGGTATGGGAGTACAAACAGGAGCAGGAATTTCAACACATTAAAAACAAGTTTTTGGAACAGGTGGTTCTAGCCTACCCTGACTTTTCACAAACTTTTTATGTTCAGACCGACAGCAGTGGGCAAGGGCTTGGAGTCATGTTATTTCAAACTGACAAACAAAAACATCACAGAGTGTTGTATTTTTGTAGCTGCAAGCTAAAAGGGGTGGAAAATAATTACACGACAACAGAAAAGGAAGCTTTGGCCATTGTTTGGGCTTTCAGTAAATTCAAACAATTCCTGCTTGGGTCAGAGATTGTTGTAATTATGGATCATAAGAGCTTGGAATTTCTTAATAGCAGTTATTTATCAAATGATCGATTGATACGTTGGAGTCTTACGCTACAGAAATTCCAATATAAAGTTCTATATTGTAAAGGAAAGGAAAATATTGTGGCGGATATTTTGAGTCGCCATCCTGTAGATCTGATCCCACATCATCTTGAGCCCAACTATATAAGTATTGCAGCATTCACATTGACCATAGATGAGTCCATAGAACAACAATTACTAAGGCTATCTGAAATACAGGAGACCAGCCCAGAGTATGCACAAATCATGACATATAAGAAAGGAATAGGAACTTCAGACCCCAGTGACACAGCAACATTGGAAAAATACAAAGCCTATAGAATAAAAGATGGTGTATTGCAATAAAGAGTCACCACAGAAGAAGACTCATGGAGAATTCTTATACCCCAAACACTCAGGAACAAACTTATAGAGTATATACATTGCCTTTATGGACACTACGGACCACGTAAAGTAGAACATGTGCTCAGGGAAGTATTTTACTGGCCAAGTTTATATTCAAATGTTGTATCAGTTTTGGGAAAATGTCATGTGTGTTCACAAACTAAATATGTAAATAAGAGATTTACTGGGATCTTGCAGCCTATTTTAGCACACTACCCTAATGAAATGTTGGCCATAGATTTTTATGGGTCTTTACCTGCCTATAAACGCTACCGATATTTAATCGTAATGTACAACATATTTTCTAAGTATGTAACTGCATATCCATTAAGAAAGGCGGATACATGAAGTACTATCCGGATCTTACAAGAGCATCAATTTCTTAAGATTGGTAGGCCCCTCACCACTGGAAAAAGTGGATTCAGCAACAGGGCATTCAGCATGTATTAACATCTATTTGTAATTTTCAATCGAATCCCTGTGAGAGAGTCATGAGGGAGTTAAACCGTTTATTTCAGCTTTATTTCAGCAAAAATCACCGTGGATGGGTGAATCAGACGGGAAACATCACTAACTACATAAATTGGACACAGAATGAATCTACAGGGTTTGCCCCCATCAGATTATATTTTGGACAGAATTATCCAATGCTGATAAAGGCTCCCTTGCCTATAGATCGGGACAAAATTGATAAAGAAATGGATAGAAGAAAGGCTCGAATAAAGTTCATATGGCTGAAGTACGCATAAAGCAGGGAAATCCACGACCATGTAGATTCGAGGTAGGGGACTTGGTTTTTGTACGAAAACCTCATGTCAGCAATCCAACCCAGCATCAATATAAGAAAATTTTTTCAGTATATGAGAGACCCTTCACTATACAAAAGAAAAGTGGTTCGAATGCCTTTGTATTGGAAGATGAGCGTGGGGTTTATGGATCTTATAATGCACGAAGCCTTAGGCCAGCCACCTAAAAGATAGGAGGTATACTTAAGAAATTGGTCTCAGGGCAAATGTTCAGCCAGGGGGAGGGGATTTAAAAGTTTTAAATGTTGGGGTTTAAAGTTTGAAAAAAAAAAAAGAAATAGCAAATAGATGCTTTTATTTTTTTTTGTTGGCATGAAGGGGCAGTTGAACTGGATACTTTATCCGATTCAAGGGTTCTATCGTGTAAATTAGAAAAAAAGAAAAACCAAGTTTTATATGTGCAATAACATACATACTTATTTATTTTGAAATCTTATATTTTCAATTCTAAGTTGATTTTAGTATAAAATTTTTTTTTTATGACGCTTGTTTTCTTTTAAAATAATTAAAAGCAAACAAAGTTTAATTAGTGCTCTTATATGTATTTTATTTAAAAAAAAAAAAAAATTAATGTTGATGTATTTTAAAGCTGAGATTTAGTTTTGTATTTTTTTATATGTAAAAAAAAATAATAATCATTTTTGTAAGATAAAGCCCTGTAAGATATTGTTTTTCTAATTAAGATTGAGTGGGAGATAGAGATTTACCTTGGTTGAAAGTTGCAAAAAAAAGATTGCGCGGGAGATAACAAAGGACATAAATAGCTGGGTAATTTTTTTTTTTTAAGAGAGAGGAGGAATCAAAGAGACTATTCTGTTCATTCAGTTTTTATTGCTCAGCTTATTCAGCTTCTTCTTATTGAGGATCGATCCAGATTTTAGCTGTTATTGAACTGTTTGCATTGTGAAAGTGACTAAATTATTTTTTTTATATTGGTGCCACGGGAATCACCAAGTTGAATTTCCGTTGACCGACAATAACTTTATTTGCCGCGATACTAGCAGTCATTCAGATGCTATGCCTGTAATATACACCACGAAGAATCTCCACAACATGATGGGCTGAGCCTTTCCAAAGATGAACCTCCAGAATTCCAAATTGTGACTTCAATCATGACCTAACTGTCAAGTCCACAGTGGATCCTGATAATGCCTCCAGACTTCTGAACCTGTAGTAAATGACATCCGTTGTAGAGGACTCTATAAACCAAACTTTGTGTGAACAACAGAAATTAATATTATCTCGAGGTAACTTACCTTTCCATATCAAAATCAGGGCTAAATCTCTAATTAAGTCTCCCACAAATCTCAACTTAATCTTAAAAAGAAAGTATATTTATGATGTATAATTTATCAATTTAAATATTAATGTATTTTTGTTTATTTTACATTATAATCTTAGTAGCAAGATTTTCAATCTTAAAATGTTGCTTGTTCGAGAGTGTAGGGCGAGTGATATTTTATATGCTTAATTTCTCAGTTTTATGATTAACCCTTGTTAAATGCTCAGACCGACCTTAGTAGTTTTCTTTTATTTTTGTTTGTTTGTTTGCTTTGGCGTTAAACTAAATCAAACTTGGCTTTGGCTAGCGATTTCTAGGATATATGATTTATTTATTTTTTTGGTAGAGATTTATTTGCTATAATTCAGATTACGTAGTTCATGTTTCTTTCTTGTGTGAGACTAACCTTGGCTCGTTTCAATGTACTTGTCCATGAGCGTTTTGCAGAATTATGACATTCTTGGTTCCAACATTTCTTATCTGGACTAAGAAAAGCTCATCTGTGCTGTCCCGTTATTCTCCACAAACATCCATCTTACTAAGTCTCTATAGGGAAAAGGGAATTGGTTGGGCGAACCGCTAGCAAGAAGATATAAGCCATTATTGTGTTATAGATAAGAAATGAACTTGTCTGCCTGGGTATTTAATGTAGTTCTACTCACCTACACTCAATGTTAAGATCTGCTAAGCAAATGTAGAGCAAGTTTCATGTTTATTTTGTTATTATGTTTAATAAATTTAAAAAGTTCTTATAAGTATTTTGGCTGACATTTGTCTCAGTCTTTTCTCAATTGTCTGAACCACATTCATTAGCTTTTGCTCTCCCTGGGTTTAGTCCGGTGCATTCGATTCGCATATCCTGTAACCCCTTAAAAATAAATGTCTAGTTCCAAATTTTGGACTAGTGGCGCCCTAGCAGTCAGTATATGCGAGTCTAAAGCTTTTGTCTCGTATAATATATATATATAATCAATGCTCAGTTATATTAATATAGCAAATCTTAAAACTTTGATGGACAAGCTCTAATCTTCTCCACTCAACAAACTTTCAGCTATTAATTTGAAAGCATTTGTTGATTCCAATATTATTGTCATACCCATGTTGACCTTAAGTTAATATGTCTCCTGAGCTGTAGGACTTTAATATATCCAATTAATTATACAGATAGGCAGCATACAGGCTGAAAATATAGTATTTAAATATATGTATATTGTTTGTACTTGACTTAACATAATTTTAAGGGACATGAACGCAGACTTTCAAGTTTCCCACATGTATCCAATCCATCTTATACAATTGATGCACATAAACACATACATGTGAAAAATATTTTGTGCTGAACCAGAACTTATCATCATCTCTAATAGATATATACAATCAGTGCTCAGTTTATATTAAGATAGCAAATCTTAAAACTTTAATGGTCAAGCTTCAATATTCTCCATTCAACAACTCTTCAGTCATCCATTTCATTGAAAATCTGACAATGGAATGCATATTTTCAGTCTGTATTCTGCCCATTCCTCTTCTGTATAATTAAATAGATAAGTAAAGTCCTAGATGTGAGGGTCAGATTGACTTAAGGTCAACATGAGTATGACAATAATATTGGCTTCAACAAGAGCTTTGAGAATTTCATCCTTCAACAAAATGGATGGCCGAAGAGTTGTTGAGTGGAGAAGATTGAAGCGTGTTCTTAAACTTTTAAGATTTGCTATCTTACCATAAACTGAGCACGGTTTGTATATATGTGTGGAAGATACTGATTTGGATCAACTGATGGTTCAGCATGAAATACGAATATTCAAGATCATTTCTTTTTTTCACGTGTATGTTGTCATGGGTATCAGTTGTATAAGATAAATTGGATAAATGTCGAGAGCTTGAAAGTGTGAAATCAAGTTGGCTAAAATTATATTAAGGCAAATATAGACAATATACATATGTTTGTTTTATATTTAGTATTTGTAAAATGTATACATTGAATTATTTATATGTCATATTTTTATAACAGTGGGGCCATAAGCCAGAAACTAGTCTGGGGATATTGGATGAGTAGGCACTAGATGGGGATTTTATGCACAAGCCTTCTGGCATCCATTGATTACTCTAGCTTACTGTGTGTGGCAATATATATAGTGGGTTTTACCTGTTTTAGCAACAGTTATATACAAGCATAAGAGGAGATGGTCATGTGATCTCTATTGGCTTATATAGTGTTTTGTTTTTATTTTCATAAATTTACGAATATTATCAATATGTATTTTGGACATTGTATTTTATATAATACAATAATTTGGTTTTGTGATTACCATCATCTCTCTTGTAAAGTTTATTACATAATAAAGTTTCATTTTAATTATTTGCTCCATACAATTATATTCTTTTTTATTCTATAAATTATTATGCTATATTTTTTCAGAATATAGTCTTTTTAGCCAATTCTTTTTTATGTTTGTATATTATTTTTATTGTGCTACATTTATTGTTATTGAGCGTATCATTACAGATTAATTTTTCATTATAACAATTGCAAAATAAATTTTTTGTTTATAATTTTTATTTAAATTAAAAGTTAGGAAATCTTTTTTCATTAAAATTCCTAATTATTTCTAATATTTGACAGAATAGCTGTATGGAATCAGTTCTTTCTATTCTTGTAAAATCGTCTTTTTTATAGTTTTATAATTAAACAAAATTATGAATAAAATAAGCAATTAATATAGACCAGTCTGTGTGCCACAAAATGTAGTATGCATCATTTCATTTTGTTTTATTTTTTAAAAATTTAATTATTACCTATTTTAATGATGATTACTTATATGGCTGTATTGATTTTTAAATTACATATATATATATTTCTGAGTATAATTCTGAATTGGATGTGTCCAGATTTTGTTTAGAGATTATATATATATATATATATATATATATATAATTAACTATTTTCATGAATTTTTAATTTGATAAAGAATGGAAATTAAGAGATTATATCCACATAAACATAGTTAACTTTAGCTTTTTCCATCACTTATTGATTGATAGTTCCATGGCAAAATAAGTTTTTTTCTATTTATCTATATCATAAATTTTTTGTCTTGGGTTTAGGAGGCTTTCTTCTATTTCAAACCCATGTTGTCATAGGTATTTAATCCCAGAGGGCTATTTTCATATGTATGAGAATGTAGAAGACTAACCTCTTCTTTGACATTCTGTAAATGATAATTAAATTAAATATTTTCATTGATTTTTAATTTAATAAAAAATAAAAATTAAGAAATTATATCCATGTAAACAGAGATAAATTTATCTTTTTGATGTTGCCAGGAAACCATCAATTATTAATTAACTATCCTAAGGATAAACAAGTTTTTTTTATTAACTTATATAACAGCTCTTTTGTCTTGGTCTTAGATGAAATAAAAGGTTTTCTATTTCAAACCAAATTTATTATAAGGATTTAATCTCAGACTGCTGTTTTTATAGATATAAATATATTTATATATTGTAACAATATATATATATATATATATATATATATATATATATATTGTAACCATATATTTTAGTATAAAATATATTAATTGATGTAACTGGTATAAAAATTTCTCTTTCTTCTTTTGGTGATTTGATTGGCTTGATTTGCACTTTGAACAGATTACTCTCTTATATTATTTTAATAAATTTAAATTTGCTTCGTTCCATATACTAACTCATATCAAAATGTTTAACTTTTAAAAAATTTGACAACACATTAAAATTTGGTAAAATATTATTAAAAATAATATTTTATTTTTATTTGTTTAAAATGATCTTAAATTATTATTTCCATTGAATTAAAAAACCATTTGTTCAATTAAAATTAATTATTAAAAATAAATACAGTAATTACGTATGCGTCTCAATGTAATAAAAGAAAAGAGCGCGAATTTAAGAGGAGATCGTCTGTTAGTTTGCTTTTGGAGGGAGAAAGAAAAGAAAATGGTAAAGGCAAATGGTGTAAATTTGATAAGCTTATTTTAAAATAGTTAATAAGTAAACGGATTACCACAAAATTTGCTATAAACGTAAAAATAACCTAGTGGTATTTAATTAAGATGAATTGCTAAATTTAAAAAGTCTGTTCAAGTCGGCTGGCCAAGTGGATCAAATCACCGGTAACAATTTTCCAATATTACATTTTTAAAATGTCGGAGCTTCCCAGTTTAAAAGAATTAATTGCAAGAGTTTGGTATGTTTTAAAATGTTTATTATTCTACAATTTGGAAAAATTAAATAAGTATTTTAATTACAGAAGTTTTATGAATATGAAAATTTGCTTTTTAAAAAAGAAGAAGTTTAAATTAAAGTAAAATGTTAAAGTTATCAATATAGTTTAATATTTCCATTTCTAATTCTAATAAAAATATAGTATTGATTGATATTTAACTTTACAATGCCAGTAATATATTTGCTAGTTAATTTGTTTAACATTTGGATAATAAACAGTCTTCAAATAATTAATCAAAGCTATTTTCTAATTTTATCGTCAGTTTGGAATGATTGAATTAATTGCTATAATTGGTATTCCTAGATTTAAGCGTGGATAAATAAATATTAGCATGGATGTGATAAACTTGGAACATTTTTAATAGAGAAATGTAGAGATTAATAACTTATGAAAAACATTTTCATTTAAGTTCTGCGTGTCATGTTTTGAAATTGTTTCTTGTTTATGGAGCCACGTAAAATCGTTAATCTAATAGTGATTATAATAACTAACACAAATGGATAAAATTACATGTATGGAATTCAACTATAATTATAGCTATTACTTCGTACATTTATTGTTCAACACATCGTACATGGATTCCACGGATCATATTTGGAGTTATAAAATGCTATACAATCCAATTTGTGATACACACACCTGCTAAAATTCATGTATTGAACTATAAAATGCTATACATTTAATTTATATCATACACACACCTGTTAAATTTTATGTATTTGATGAATAATGCATTGCTTTAATTTTATCGTTATATGAACTTGCATGTGAAGTTCATAAGTTATATTTTATTAAGTTTAAATTAATAGGGGTTGAATAAAATATTTATTCAAGAGAATAGCGCTTGCGAAAAAGCTTAAAAAGTACTAAATGAATTCATGAGATGTATCAATCTTTATGAGTTATTTTGTTAGTCTTTCCAGATTTATATTCCTATACTAATATTACTTATATTATATTACACATGTTTTATTTTAAGAAAGATAAGTTAGTACATTAGTTGTCCTGATTAGCGTAACATTTATTATGCAAGAACCCACATTTGCTAAAGTGTTAGTGTATTCTGAATGGTCAGAATAACTGAGGGGGATGATTTTGCACTTTAATGTGAAGTAAATAGTAATGTTGTTTTAGAATGTAAAGGGCATTAATCTGTGCTGGTGGTTAATCCGCAGATTACTTTATTGCCATTTTTGTATTTTACACTCATTCCTGCGCTGGTGGTTAATCCGCGGAATGGTGTACTTGTACTTATTGCTTTATGATGGTGTATAAATCCACAAAACGTTTAGTGTTATTTAATTCCTCCGTGTAGATGAATACATCCACAGGAATATGTTTTACTTCATAGATATAAGTTGGGCAAAGTATTTTAGTTAATCTGCTAAATCATCTTCTTTCATTTGTAAGCATAATTTATAAGTTAGATCATCAACTTGTAGCAGGACATTCTATTCAAGTTACTTCATAATAATTAACTGTTGGTTGATTATTATTTACCGGAGTGTAAGTTTAAATTATCACTTTATTTAATGATTGCATTGTAGCTAAATCCTACAGACATAATATTATTTATTATATTATTATAAGTTTACGGTATGGATTTATTGAATCTGGAAATGACGTTAAATATTTCATGAGTTGATGCTGAATTTAGTATAATTTTCTCAATATTCATTGTATCAAATTGAAATATAAGGTATGATTAGGTTCTTAAAAACTGTACCTATGAGATGTTATTGAAGAAAGTCGATGGAATTATAATTTATTTATTTTATTTGTTTATTTATGTCTTTAATTATAACATTGGAATTAATTACTTATTATTCATAATTTTGTAAATAAAAGTTGATTTATAATTAAACTTACTGTGCCGTTGCTATGTGTCATTCGTAAAATCAGAAATCATAAACCTTGGATAGAGCATACATTGAAGTACATACTATCGTCAACATGATATAAGAGTTTATTGATATTTTTGAGAAATCATTTAGATGCTTTTCGTCTTTGGTAGTTTATGATGTGTAAGGTACAATAAAATCCCATTTACCTTTTCCATCATTTTGGCTTTGCGTAGTTGATTCTAGTATACAATATAAATTAATTATTAAACTTGTAAACAGATTTACCAAATAATAACATGATTGAATATATTTACTTAACGTTTTTAAATTGTCATTTGTCAATATAATAAGAGTCTCAATGATATAGTAAACTATAAAAAAAAGAACCCAAGTATTTATGTTTATTTATTGCAAAGCTTTACCTGGACTAGCATCTGTATTAGAAATCATATAGATGGTTTAAAATTTCATAATCTTATGTAATTCCACAAATTATGCCATCTTGTACATGGTCGGCCATCGGGTCTCATACAATAAAAATTGCAAATTAAGGTTTGAAAATAATAACATTACACTTATAATTTGATTAAAGTATTTTATCATAATACTATGGTAGTTCTTCGCGGTACACCCTGGCTGCGATCAAATTAAATCATAAAAAGTTTAGGTTAGATCATTAGTTTGGTCTGTGGTAAGTTGCCCCAGATGTTGATTGTGGTCTTTCGTGCATAAAATAGATAGCATGATATGCTTTTGGATACAGCTCTTAATAGCTGACAATGTGCAATGGGAATTGATCAGTGATAGAAGTTACGATTCTTAGTGCATTTGCGTTTCTGTAGTTGGGACCACACAATTTACGGTTACAATTTTGAGTGCCGCAGCGGGTTCGGCACGATGGGTAGTTGAAGGGGCGAGCGGATGGTTACAATTTTTGGCGCCACAACGTGATCGGCCCGATATGTTGAGGTTATACAGTCATTATAAGTGTGCAATTACAGTTTTTAGCACTTTATAAACATGCGACTTGATTAATTGATTGTTGCATAGTACAATATGGTAATGTGTGAACTGAATTAATTAATGATTGTTGATTACAATTTTAATTTCCCATATTACAAGAATATTATCATGTGACAAATGCTCTATCATGGTGATAAAATATTGTATATTTTATTGCTATATATTTCTCCAAGTTACTTATATAGATTTCTGATGACCATAGCAATCGTATTCCAAGATATACCAATATTTATGATTGAATTGGGAGAAGTTGAAATTATCAAGGGTTTATAAAGTAGTTGTTATAATACTGCAAATATTTAAAGTGGGGGTTCAGATTATTTTAGTGTGAATGTGATATATACCATCTGGGATAGATTATTGGTGGTGAGGATTTAGTGGTTGGTCGGCTTGAACAAGATTTTAATTGATCATTGTTATTAAAACACATATTTTAGGAAAGTAAAAATTTGGTTTCACAAAATATTGAAATAGTTGTTATAAAATACTCAAAATGAGTGATTCTGAAGAACTTAATTATCCTGAGAGAACTCAAGAAGTTCCTGATCTTGATTTCCAACAACGGTTTATGTTGATGCTTCAACGCATAGAGATTGGAATGAATGAACAGTCTCTAAAATTGAATGAACAATCTCTTTCCCAAAAAGAGATGTTAGAGTCTCACAAAGAGATGACTGAAAAAATGAATGAACAGTCTCTAAAAATGAATGAACAGTCTGAAAAATTAAATGAACAATCTCTTTCCCAAAAAGAGATGTTAGAGTCTCACAAAGAGATGACTGAAAAAATGAATGAACAGTCTGAAAAATTAAATGAACAATCTCTTTCCCAAAAAGAGATGTTAGAGTCTCAAAAAGAGATGACTGAAAAATTAAATGAACAGTCTATTTCTCAAAAAGAGATGACTGAAAAATTAAATGAACAGACTGAAAAATTAGATAGTTTTGAGAATAAAATGGCTGAAGTTCAGGAATTTGTGAAAGAAAAAATAGAAGCTGCTAGAGTAAAAACAGTAGAGGAATTTAACCAAAAATTTCAATCCTTAGAGAGTAGTTGTAAGGCAGCTAAAGGGGAGTCCGATATCAAATTAGAAGAAATTAAAGCTAATTTCTTCGATTATAAAAAGCACTTAGAAGTTCAGATAGAAGAAATTGGAAATAAGTTTATAACCCACGAGGAGAATTTGGACACTAAACTGAAGGTGCTTGATGTGGCAATGGGAGACTCAAAGAGTCAGTTGGCACAAATAGTTAGTGAAATGAACTATAAAGTTCAAGAAGTAGAGTCTCAATCTGCTAAATCTATCGATAAAATTAAATCCATGAGTGAATCTGTAACAGAGAGCAGAGCAGAATTGGGTAGCATTAAAAAGATTTTGGAGGAAACTATCAATAGGTCTAAAGTAGAAAATAAAGAATTAAAAAAGACTAATGCTAAATTTAGTGGAGATTTAGAAATGATGCAAAAAGAGTGGAAGGAAATGAGGGATAAATGTCAAGAGTGGCCAAATGAGTCAAATGAGTTTAAAGAAGGACAGAAGCTAGAGGCAAAGATTGAAAATCTTCAGCTAAAAATGTTAGAAATTCAAAAGGCTCAAGAGAAAAATGATAATTTCATTGGTCAAAACACCAAGTATTATGTGGATGGGACAGAGACCTCTGTTAAAGAAGTAGTTGTATCTGATGGTAATTTTACTGGTATCCGCACAACTCCCATTCTCCAAAAACCATTAGGAATTGGATCTGTAGCCAATGATGTCAAGAACACAGATATGTCTATGGGTGGATCTACAGCTCTTAAATTTCTAAAGATTAAGCCATTTAAAGGGGAGTATTTGGAAAACCCTCTAGAATTTCTTCAAAATTTGGAGGAATTGTTTACTTTATGTGCATTTTCAGAAAGAGAAAAACTGGCTATCTCCAGCAACCATCTTTATGCTGCTGCAAAAGATTGGTGGCAGTCTTTGTTTGATTGTCCTCAAACATATGGAGATTTTAAACATTTAATAATGTCAAGTTTCTGGGGTGAAGATCGTCAGGATAACATGCGTTATCAAATCACTCGAGAAAAGTACAATGCTAATAAAGGTAGCTATACTCAATTTTTTCGTGGACAGGCGGTCAAACTTAAAACTTTAACTGCTTTTCCATTATCTGAGCATCATATAGTCAGGATCTTAAGACATAACTTACCTCGACAGATTGAACAAGTTTTGATTGCTGCGGATAAGTATACAATTGATGAGGTGTCAGAGATCTTAGATGCACTTGAGACAAGTGAATGTGACCTGGAAAACAGATATAGAGGTGGAAAGGAGGCTAGAGCTTCTCATAACTGTTCCATTGCTAATGTTAATGTTGCTCCAATAAGAAGTCCTTATCGTGATAAAAGATACCAGAGTAGGAGTCGTAGTTATAAACGACCAAAATTTTATCATAGAGTTAATGGTCAACCTAGTCTAATTAATAAGACCCAAGATAGAGATCAACCTTCTGTTAGTGGAATTAAACCACTTCGCACAAAGGATATTAAGACAAATGTTAAAAGTAGTACATTAAACTAGAGGGGGCCTCATGGAAAAGTTCCTCGCTGTGGGTGCCTGTTGCTAACTTGGGGAGGAACCATATAGACAATGAAGAAGCATATGTAAATAGTATAGACCTTAATATTGATCTGTTGGAGCCTTATGAGGTTGTGGACCCTCCTATATTATATAGTTGTCCTATTATCAAAATTTATATTGAAGGTGTTCTTGTTAATGCTTTGGTAGACTCTGGAAGTCAGGCATCAATATTGTCCTCGATTGTTTATGATAAAATTTGTAGATGCAAATAAATCTGTACCTTTGCTTCCTGTAAAACCAATTCAGGTTACGCTTGCAAATGGGAGAAAAGCAAAACTTATGAATAAGCAAACCTGGCTTAACGTAAAAATTGGTGAATCTGAATTTGGACATGTTTTCCTAATAATGCCTGATCTTATTCATGAAGTTATCATTGGTTCTGACTTCATGAGTTTAAATAAATGCAATATTGATTTTAAAAACAAACTTTTTGCCTTTAATAATGATTCTTGTCAATTTTATGATAATATAGATGTTCAATTGAATCAGTTAATGGTCATACACGATACATCAGTTGAATTGAACATAAAAATTAAATTAGATGATTCTAACATTTTGGATATTGATTATAAAGAACAATTACATCAATTGATGATCCAGTACAAGGATATATTTTCAAAGATACCAGGTATTATTGGAGGATACGTCCATCGAATCAAACTCAGGAATGAAGCACCATTCCAGCAGCGATCATACCCCATTCCATACCAATACCAGGCAGAAGTACAGCAGCAAATCAATAAAATGATTGAATGGCATATTGTCAAGAAAAGCCCTTCAGCCTATGTCAATCCTCTTGTGATTGTAAGAAAAAGAAATGGATCAGTTCGGGTGTGCCTAGATGCACGTGTGCTTAACCAATTAACCATTCCAGAACGTGATGTGCCTCCACCTATTCACGAACTTTTGATCAAATTCAAGGGCAAATATATTTTTTCAACTTTTGACTTGACGGCCAGTTACTGGCAAATTCCATTGCATACTGATGACCAAAAGTACACTGCTTTCCGTTTTGAAGGCCAATCCTATGTTTTTGAAAGGATGCCTTTTGGTTTGATTAACAGTGGAGCAGGACTTATTAGGTGTTTGGATAGAATTTTTTCCACTCAATTAAAGAAGAAAATAATTATGTATGTGGATGATATCGTTATTGCGTCTGCAGACATCTATGAACATTTAAATGATTTGGGTTTATTCTTTTTTGAATGTCACACTAATAATATAAAAATTAATTTGGAAAAATGTACATTGGCAGCCACTGAAATCACTTTTCTGGGGCATCTGGTCAGTGATCAGGGAATTAAACCCCATCCGGATAAAGTGACAGCCATTCAAAATTTTCCTATCCCTAAAACTAAGAAACAGCTTAAATCATTCCTAGGCTTGTGTAACTATTATCACAAATTTTACCAAGATTTTTCCAATGATACCATGTCACTGTCATTATTATTAAAAGGAAATGTGAAATGGAAGTGGAACAATGAGCATACATTAGAATTTAATAAGATAAAGGCTACATTCCTAAAAAAGGTCATTTTGGCTTATCCAGATTTTGGCAAGATATTTTACTTACAGACTGACAGCAGTAATTTTGGATTAGGAGTAGTTCTATACCAATTAGATGATTTTCAGAAACCTCAAATTTTGTACTTTTTGAGCAGGCGTCTAAAGGGGCCTGAACTAAATTACTCCATTACCGAAAAGGAAGCCTTAGCTGTAGTCTGGGCTTTCCAGAAACTCCGTCAATTTTTGCTGGGATCAGAGGTTGTGGTTTTAAGTGATCATAGGAGCTTAGAGTTCCTTAATAAAAGTTATTTAAACAACGAAAGGTTGGTAAGATGGAGTCTTTATCTCCAGCAGTTTCAATACAAAATTCAATATTATGAGGGAGGTAAAAATGTCATAGCAGATGCTTTGAGCCGTAACCCTGTAGATTCATTGTCTTTTCATCCCAACCATCACAATATTGTAATTACAAATATTGAGTTGGTTACAGATGAAACTATTGAAGGTGATTATAAGAACCTTGCAGTAGAACAGTCTCAAGATGTGAAATTTGGAAGAATAATTAAATTACTATCTGATCCTATTGTACCCATAGGCCAGAATAGGAATATTACCCGAATTAAAAGTAGATACAAATTATATCAGGGTATGTTGATGTATCAGACTATACCTAACAATGATAGCTCGTGGAAGGTAGTGATACCTAGGTCTATGACTAATCGGCTAATCTCTTATGTTCATTGCAAATATGGTCATTATGGCTCACCAAAATTAGAGCACATATTGAAAAAGTATTTTTACTGGTCAAACATGTATGCATCAATTGTAAGTCAGTTAAGACACTGTGAGATTTGTCTGAAGTCAAAACATTCTGGAAAATCATATGCTGGGGTACTTCAACCTATTCTTCCAGGGGGACCTAATGAGATATTATCATTAGACTTCTATGGACCTCTTCCACCCTTTAATAAACAAAAATTCATCCTAGTTACCTATGATTTATTTACTAAATATGTATGTGCATATCCTGTTCCTAAGACTGATGCAAAAAATGTCATTAAAAGTCTTAGCAATAGTCAATTTCCTTTGGTGGGAAAACCTATGTCTATTCTTACGGATCATGCTACTGCTTTTATTTCCAGCACATGGAGAAAATGGATTAGAAGACAGAATATCCGACATATAATGAGTTCTATAAGAAATCCGCAATCCAATCCGTGTGAAAGGGTGATGAGGGAATTGAGTAGGCTATTTCGTGTCTATGTGAAGGATAATCACCGGTTGTGGGTAAATAAGTTGCCTGAAGTTATCAATTACATAAACATTACCATGAATGAATCCACAAAATTTGCTCCTATTAGGCTTCAATTTGGAATACAGGAGCCATTACTAATTAAAACTCCTTTACCCATCATTCTAGAAGAAATAAATAGTGATCTTGATATAGAAAAAGCCAGACGGAATTTAAGAAAAATGGGCCAAAAGCGCTCTAAACAGTATAAAGGTAAACCACATCCTTTTAAGGTCGGAGATTTTGTATTTGTCCGTACTCCTCATGTTAGCAACTTAAAGAAAAACGAATTTAGAAAATTTTTAAGCCTATATAATGGACCTTTCATGATTGAAAGCCAGGTGGGAGAGAATGCATTTATGCTCTCAACCCCTGAGGGAATCCGAGGCACCTACAATGCACATAGTTTGAAACCTGTACCTTCAATAAATTAGGGGATTTATATTGTAAAATGTTATACCATATTCAGATTGATGATAAATTATAGATAGGATAATAAAAATAGTGACTTATGATGTACCTTAGTAGAATTTGATTAAATGGAATTCTAAAGAAAGATAAATTTTTTCCATAGGGGGATGTAAACTGTAACCATATATTTTAGTATAAAATATATTAATTGATGTAACTGGTATAAAAATTTCTCTTTCTTCTTTTGGTGATTTGATTGGCTTGATTTGCACTTTGAACAGATTACTCTCTTATATTATTTTAATAAATTTAAATTTGCTTCTTTCCATATACTAACTCATATCAAAACGTTTAACTTTTAAAAAATTTGACAACACATTAAAATTTGGTAAAATATTATTAAAAATAATATTTTATTTTTATTTGTTTAAAATGATCTTAAATTATTATTTCCATTGAATTAAAAAACCATTTGTTCAATTAAAATTAATTATTAAAAATAAATACAGTAATTACGTATGCGTCTCAATGTAATAAAAGAAAAGAGCGCGAATTTAAGAGGAGATCGTCTGTTAGTTTGCTTTTGGAGGGAGAAAGAAAAGAAAATGGTAAAGGCAAATGGTGTAAATTTGATAAGCTTATTTTAAAATAGTTAATAAGTAAACGGATTACCACAAAATTTGCTATAAACGTAAAATAACGGAAGAGTATTTAATTAAGATGAATTGCTAAATTTAAAAAGTCTGTTCAAGTCGGCTGGCCAAGTGGATCAAATCACCGGTAACAATTTTCCAATATTACATTTTTAAAATGTCGGAGCTTCCCAGTTTAAAAGAATTAATTGCAAGAGTTTGGTATGTTTTAAAATGTTTATTATTCTACAATTTGGAAAAATTAAATAAGTATTTTAATTACAGAAGTTTTATGAATATGAAAATTTGCTTTTTAAAAAAGAAGAAGTTTAAATTAAAGTAAAATGTTAAAGTTATCAATATAGTTTAATATTTCCATTTCCAATTCTAATAAAAATATAGTATTGATTGATATTTAACTTTACAATGCCAGTAATATATTTGCTAGTTAATTTGTTTAACATTTGGATAATAAACCGTCTTCAAATAATTAATCAAAGCTATTTTCTAATTTTATCGTCAGTTTGGAATGAGTGAATTAATTGCTATAATTGGTATTCCTAGATTTAAGCGTGGATAAATAAATATTAGCATGGATGTGATAAACTTGGAACATTTTTAATAGAGAAATGTAGAGATTAATAACTTATGAAAAACATTTTCATTTAAGTTCTGCATGTCATGTTTTGAAATTGTTTCTTGTTTATGGAGCCACGTAAAATCGTTCATCTAATAGTGATTATAATAACTAATACAAATGGATAAAATTGCATGTATGGAATTCAACTATAATTATAGCTATTACTTCGTACATTTATTGTTCGACACATCGTACATGGATTCCACGGATCATATTTGGAGTTATAAAATGCTATACAATCCAATTTGTGATACACACACCTGCTAAAATTCATGTATTGAACTATAAAATGCTATACATTTAATTTATATCATACACACACCTGTTAAATTTTATGTATTTGATGAATAATGCATTGCTTTAATTTTATCGTTATATGAACTTGCATGTGAAGTTCATAAGTTATATTTTATTAAGTTTAAATTAATAGGGGTTGAATAAAATATTTATTCAAGAGAATAGCGCTTGCGAAAAAGCTTGAAAAGTACTAAATGAATTCATGAGATGTATTAATCTTTATGAGGTATTTTGTTAGTCTTTCCAGATTTATATTCCTATACTAATATTACTTATATTATATTACACATGTTTTATTTTAAGAAAGATAAGTTAGTACATTAGTTGTCCTGATTAGCGTAACATTTATTATGCAAGAACCCACATTTGCTAAAGTGTTAGTGTATTCTGAATGGTCAGAATAACTGAGGGGGATGATTTTGCACTTTAATGTGAAGTAAATAGTAATGTTGTTTTAGAATGTAAAGGGCATTAATCTGTGCTGGTGGTTAATCCACAGATTACTTTATTGCCATTTTTGTATTTTACACTCATTCCTGCGCTGGTGGTTAATCCGCAGAATGGTGTACTTGTACTTATTGCTTTATGATGGTGTATAAATCCACAAAACGTTTAGTGTTATTTAATTCCTCCGTGTAGATGAATACATCCACAGGAATATGTTTTACTTCATAGATATAAGTTGGGCAAAGTATTTTAGTTAATCTGCTAAATCATCTTCTTTCATTTGTAAGCATAATTTATAAGTTAGATCATCAACTTGTAGCAGGACATTCTATTCAAGTTACTTCATAATAATTAACTGTTGGTTGATTATTATTTACCGGAGTGTAAGTTTAAATTATCACTTTATTTAATGATTGCATTGTAGCTAAATCCTACAGACATAATATTATTTATTATATTATTATAAGTTTACGGTATGGATTTATTGAATCTGGAAATGACGTTAAATATTTCATGAGTTGATGCTGAATTTAGTATAATTTTCTCAATATTCATTGTATCAAATTGAAATATAAGGTATGATTAGGTTTTTAAAAACTGTACCTATGAGATGTTATTGAAGAAAGTCGATGGAATTATAATTTATTTATTTTATTTGTTTATTTATGTCTTTAATTATAACATTGGAATTAATTACTTATTATTCATAATTTTGTAAATAAAAGTTGATTTATAATTAAACTTACTGTGCCGTTGCTATGTGTCATTCTTCAAATCAGAAATCATAAACCTGGGATAGAGCATACATTGAAGTACATACTATCGTCAACATGATATAAGAGTTTATTGATATTTTTGAGAAATCATTTAGATGCTTTTCGTCTTTGGTAATTTATGATGTGTAGGGTACAATAAAATCCCATTTACCTTTTCCATCATTTTGGCTTTGCGTAGTTGATTCTAGTATACAATATAAATTAATTATTAAACTTGTAAACAGATTTACCAAATAATAACATGATTGAATATATTTACTTAACGTTTTTAAATTGTCATTTGTCAATATAATAAGAGTCTCAATGATATAGTAAACTATAAAAAAAAAGAACCCAAGTATTTATGTTTATTTATTGCAAAGCTTTACCTGGACTAGCATCTGTATTAGAAATCATATAGATGGTTTAAAAATTCATAATCTTATGTAATTCCACAAATTATGCCATCTTGTACATGGTCGGCCATCGGGTCTCATACAATAAAAATTGCAAATTAAGGTTTGAAAATAATAACATTACACTTATAATTTGATTAAAGTATTTTATCATAATACTATGGTAGTTCTTCGCGGTACACCCTGGCTGCGATCAAATTAAATCATAAAAAGTTTATGTTAGATCATTAGTTTGGTCTGTGGTAAGTTGCCCCAGATGTTGATTGTGGTCTTTCGTGCATAAAATAGATAGCATGATATGCTTTTGGATACAGCTCTTAATAGCTGACAATGTGCAATGGGAATTGATCAGTGATAGAAGTTACGATTCTTAGTGCATTTGCGTTTCTGTAGTTGGGACCACACAATTTACGGTTACAATTTTGAGCCGCAGCGGGTTCGGCATGATGGGTAGTTGAAGGGGCGAGCGGATGGTTACAATATATATATATATATATATATAATGGGGTAGCATAGGGAGATGGGAAACATCATCATTCACAGTGAATAGTCACAGTCAATTAATTGTTAATGAACAATCATCAACAAATATAAAATGAGCATAAAAAGCAGCACAAACAAAAGTATAAGTAGTGATAATAATAGTAATTTATATTAATGACAAATTACCTCACCAGCATTAAACAGTAATAATCAACAGTCATCCATTGTGATTGGATTTAAAAGGGATTCAGTAGTTAATGTCAAACTTAGAGTATGATATACAACAAACTCTGGATGCACATACTTAAGAATTAAAGTATATATCATAAAAATAATGTTGGGATCCTTTTACATACTGATCATCATCAATGTTCATGGCCATCTGTTTAAGCATCTGGCCATCAATAAAATAATAATTGACGTAGAGTGGGTGAACTTTATCTTTGTGACATCCAGAGAAATATCTGAATATCCAAACACAAGCACATACCTCTACATCTATATAAACTAATTCTTATTGCTCATGACTACATTGGGATGCAAGGACCCTGGAAACTGTGATTCTAAACAAGAGAAAATAAAACCATATAATACTTTAAATTTATTTTACTATTAAATAACTTCGCTAGAAATAACCTAACACAATGATAGATAAAATTTATTAATTAGAAATAGTAACAATAAAAATAAAATTATAAATCTATTAAGTACTTTATGGATATAAATACATCATTCTGATTTTGATTTACAAATACTAGAAAATATATTATAGCAATATAATTTACATATATATCAATATAGATTTGCATGACACACATATATAAGTTCATAGACATACCCTTGTAATAATATAAAATTATCAAATTCTAATTGTTAGTAACTAATAAAAATTATTCCATATTAATAAAATATTCATAATGGCCGACTTTACATTTATGGGTTTGCAATTAAATATGTGCACACACTTTATATCCTAATGATATTTTATTTTTTATTTGTCGATAATAAATTTATTAAATCCATATATCTGTATTATTATATTTTTACTAGGCATAATTAATTCAACATTGAAAGTACACGTGAAACAAATAAATGTACGCATATGTGCGCTGTCTAATATAAAATAAAATATTTGGTATTAAATTTTAAACATTATCATCTTATAAATCGGGTTATTAGTATATTGCTTTTAATTGTAAATAAAAGTTTCTAAAAACATTATTTTTAACATTCCAGTTTGAAAGTTCTTTTAAAACTTAATTTACTTTTCTAATTCCAAAATAAAATCTTTTATGAACGATAACTGAAAGAAATCATCTGGAGACAAACTGGTCATTTACTCTTTTTTTCTTCCCATATTTTCTTTTTAGTTGGATAATTTAATCAAAAGTTATTAACTTTTAAAGTGTTTGAAATATATCATTTTCAATACATATATTCTACTCACCAGCTATGTTCGTGAATTAGATATTCTGTATGTGCTATATATGTGTATATGACTATAATAACTTTATCTTGTACTTTTTTGCATATATTGCAAATGTATAAAACATAGCATGGTACTCTCTCAATGAGCTATCAACCAATGAAATCTTGCATTAGGCTTGCCTATTACTATCATGTCCATGATAGAGCAGTAGATTGATCCATTGACATTTTCTGTATGGGCACATATCAGATAAATGTTGGCAGTTGAGCAGCCATTTAATGAATTTCAGGCAGGCAAGATATCTAGAACACACATATGAGCTATAAATCACAGATTAGCTATCTGTTACTTCCATGTGAGTTCAAACTAGACCTAAGTGAAATAGTAGCAGTTGGCTTACCCTCTATATCTGCATTGTCTTTATAATTTAATAACGTAGTTTTTTTTTTTCAAATTCTCTTTTTATAGTTTATGCAGGAATTTGAAAACGGGATAACTAAGTTCTTTTTTAATCTTGATCAAAAAAAAAAAAAACTTTTTAAAATTTACAACAATCAAAAGCAATTTTTATCTAATTTTTTTTTCGTGATATATAAAAAAAAAAAACATTATAGAATTTAAAGTGCAAGAATATTATATATATATAAACAGTTCTTCAAAATAATTTATATTTATCAAAAGTAGTTTTAATTAAGAAAAAGTTTCTTACTTAATCCAATTAAAAATAGATAGGAAACTTTTATAATTACTATTTATTTCAAACTGAAAACAAACTTGTTTTAGATTTTTTTTTAATTATCAGAATTAGAATTAAGTAAAACATTAAATAGACATTTTTTTTTACTTTTGATTTAAATTAATTTATAATACTTGTAAATATCAACATTATTATTTAACCCATTAATGTGTTAATCCAGTACATGTATTTTAAATAAATATCTACAAGAAATTTTGTGTTTATATCTATTTTTTCTTTCAAACTTTATATATATTAATTCTAATATTCTCACGTATAAATGAATTCATAGTATTATTTTCCGGAGCTTCCTTGTGGTAAAAATATAACAGCTAAATAGCTGATGTTTCAGTACAATAACAAATACTTTCCTCAGAGTTTCTTTTTTCTCAAATCATAATAATATGTGTGGTGAGATTTAAAATCGTTATTTTTTTTCCTTTGTTATTTTCTCTTCATTCTCAAATTCTATTGGTTGAGACGTTTTAACAATATTTTATCCTCCAATAGCTTTTTCCAAATATTGTTAATTTTGTTCAATTCACATTTTTTATTTATGCTCTTAGGCCTTTTAAAAATTAGATTTTTTTCTAACTGCCAAAATGTGGTTTTTCTTTCTTATGTTTATTCTACATTAGTCTGTCCAATGTATGAATGTGAACAAATTCCACATGGAATTTCATATACACCATGACACTTCAAAGGAATTTTATCTTTAGGGTGTGGAAATACTAAATATATTTATGTAATATGCACGTATGAGAGTACACATTACTATGTCTAATGGCACATAACATAGTAATGTGTGTTCTCATACGCGCATAATACATAAATGTATTTAGTATTATTTTCAGGAGGTTATACTACATTTAAAAAAATTAATGAAGTATTTCCACACCCTAAAGATAAAATTCCTTTGAAATGTCATGGTGTATATGAAATTCCATGTGGAATTTGTTCGCATTCATACATTGGACAGACTAATGTAGAATAAACATAAGAAAGAAAAACCACATTTTGGCAGTTAGAATATATATATATATATATATATATATATATATATAAGTACATTTTGTCAGTTATAATATATATATATATATATATATATATATATATATAAGTAGATTTGTCAAATAATAAATGTTTCATATGTTAAATTAAAATATATATCCAACAAGTAGCAGGGATGGGATATTGATTTCTACATAGTTTATGAGTATGAATTTAGAAAATAAGAATAGGATAGAATAGATTTTTATATTTGAAGGTAGCAATAATAATTTTAATGTTCTATTTGAATGCATTACTACATGAATTTGGTTAGATAAGTTATGAAATCTACTAGAACTGTAAATAAACTAAGTGTAAAAGCAATTTTTTTTTTTAAAAAAATCCCTCACTATAAATGCAATTTAAGAATTAAGTTGTTTGTTTTTTTTTATAAAATTTTATAAAAATCCCTGATGTTTATTTTCATTTTTTAATTTATTATATTAATTATTTAAATAGAGAGATTTGACCTCAGAATTTTTCAGTTCATTCATCCAGCATTGAAAAATCCTGAGTTCTAGTCCCTCTATTTTCATATATAGGAAACATTCACTGTAGGCAAATGACATACTGCCTTAGAATTATATATTAATTATTATGTTTTAATTTTATTAATAAGTATGATTTTATTAAAAATTAAATTTTTAATGCAATCTTTTTATTTTTTATAGCAATTTACATTTTTTTATTGCTTCATACACAAAAAGAATATTATTTCATGAATTTTGTAAGTCTAATAAATAATGTCTTATTTCATCATTATCATTTATTATCCTTTTTTAAATTTTTTTTTACAATATATATGTATATGCTATTACTCTATTATATAGATAATGAATTTATTTTTCATTTATATTAGTTTTCTTAATAATTAACATTTATGTATTATTTATATTTCATTATAATTTCCTTTTAAATGTTTTTTGCTATAAAAGTTTTCAAACTTGAAAATTTTATTAAGATAAAAACTCATCTTCATTAAATGTAATTTTTGTAAATTGCATATAATATTAGATATATTTAAATATGTTAGATATTTTCTTTAAAATTAAATCTTGAGGCTATATTTATGAATGATTAACTTTGCCACATAATTAATTATATTAGGTCATTTGTTTTTAGGTAAAATTGTAAGCACCAACACTAAGGATAATTTTTTTTTCTTATTCAGGAATAAAGGAAAAGAAAAATAAATTAATTACTTAATCAGTAAAAAAACTTGCATTAATTAATTTTTAAAGCTTTATTGTTAAGATTATTTGGCAGATGTTTACTGATATCCCAGCTATTACCAACAATTTAATATTTAAAGAAGGGGATGAAATATAAAGTTTAATTTACTTATCTAAATTTTTAATAAAGATTTAATTTAAAAGATTTAAATTAAAGAATAAATTATTCAAATCACTAAAGTCTACTAGTTATCTTTGATAATCAAAATCTTTACAAGAAAATTAAAAATATGATTTTCACTGAGCAGCGTATTTCTTTTTGAATATGGCAAGCACGCACTTTTCAAATTTAGAATTAATTATAATTAGATAAAGAATATTCACCATTATCTTTTAAAAAAAAGAAAATAATAATGAAAAAAATTAATGATTTATGAGTTCATTAAAAATAAGCATTTAAGATGAATACAGTTTTAAAATATAAAATTGAGTTTAATTACATCTATCTCTGATGGATTTAATGTTTTTTGATGCTTAATAAGTAAATATAAGATAACTTTACATTTTGATATATTGTTTTATTATGTACTTTTGTAGATAATTTTCATCTTTTAAGGACATTAGTTTTTATGCCACCACTTTTATGATTAGTTTTACTATGTGTTTTGCAAAAAATCATGGAATTTGTATTGCTTTTAAAACAATTATAAATTAAAGCTTAATTTAATATATAGTTAGTTCATTTATAAATTTTTTTTATAATGTTTATCATTTAGTTTACATATATTTTTATAGTTTTCTAAATTTATATAAATAATTAGTTTTTATATTTGTGAGCTATGGATTTAATATTAATTTTTTGTTTTTGTAATTATATAGTATCAAATGACTCAATTTTTGCATAATCTTCCTTTTCTTATAAATTGTTTTTTTTTTTTTTTTTGGAAATATATTGTGTTGATTGGGTTTAGATGCATTTCATCTAATTTTGTAGAAAAAAATCTCACTTTTATCAATAGGATCGAATTATTGTACTTAAGTTACTACTCCCAAGAAACTGATATTATGATTATGTAGCACTGTGTATTTTAGTAATTTTAATAGTAATAATTAGTTATGCAAAATGTTAAAAAGAAAATCAATATTTCAAAATATTATATAAGATTAATAGTCTTTTTTTTTTTTTTTTAAAAAAAAAAAAGAAAACATTTTATTATCTAATTATAATCAAAATATAATGATCTGATTCTGCTTTTTATTTTATGATTAATACAAAATTTTTAATCTATCTTTTGAAACAATAAATGCCCTCATTTATGATAAAAATAAGAGACATATTAATACATATAATTTTTTTCCCAATTTCTTTTTGAATAATTGGTGTAATTCACTTTTTATATGAAATACCAATAAGAAGTTACTTTTTAAATTTTATGTTATTTATATTTAAAGTAATAATTAAACTCTAATTGTAAATGTTTTACATATTTTATTAATTTTAATTACTAATAACACACACAAATTCTTAAAAAGAAAACCATTATTTTAATATATTACATATATATATATATTTTTTATGAAAAAGATGTCAGTTCTGAAATGTGTGTGTATAACATATTTATACTTTTTTATGTTTATAATATTTTTCGAAAAAATCCAATATTGTTTGCAGAATGTAAAAAAAAAAAAATACTTATTTAATTTTGGTAAAAAGAAAGCAAAATTAGGATTGTAAAACGAAAATAAAATTAATTACCAAAATAACATCTATTATATACTTTTTTTTATTTTTTTAAAAAAAAATGATAATGCAATATACTTTATCAAAGATATTTTGTAAACATTTTTTATGAGTATTAAAAATTTATTATTTTTTAAAACTGTTAATAATTTTTTTAATTAAAAAAAAACAATATGAAAAAAAAATGAAAGAATTTAGATTTTTATTAATTACTTTTTCCTTAATTTATTTTTTTTTTAATATTGCCACTTGATGACTCTACTTTATTCAAACTGATTTACATTGTTTATATATATGTGGCAAATATGTGTGTATTTGTATATGGTAACTTTAAGATTGCAAAAGTATTAAAATATTGTTGTTGTAATGGGTTAAAATAAAAAGAAAGTTTCTTATTTTTTGTTTTGTAAAAGTATATCCGAATATGAGGTCATAAATAAGCCTCAAAAGTGCTAAGGTTGATTCGAAACACATTTATTATAAACTTTTCTTAGCACAGCATCCAAGTACTCAAAAGTCGAATTTATATCAGAAGTAGTAAATTCAAAATAAAATATTGTTCATATTTTAATTTTATAATGATGGGACATAATAGCAGCAGTGACAGAACAGATGTAATTAACTGTTAATTGAAACATGCATGGTTAGTTTTCTTTTTCAGAAGTCATGAGGAAAATATTGACATATTAATGAGATTTTGCTACATATTAATAATAGAAAAAATTAAAGTTTAGTAGATTGTAATGTTTAGGTCACATTCTGTTTTAGTTTAGAACTATGTTCATTTAAATTGTTTTTTTAAGTTCTAGATTAAATTCATTTGAATATTTATGAAGTAATTTAAACTTATTATTATAAAGTGCAGAAAACTTTGAAATTATTCAAACAGAAGTCAATCTCTGATAATGTGCTATTTTTTAAATATTATAAATGTCCGCTCACTCTTCCACTGATAAGAGTTTAAAAAACTTAAGTGAATCACTTGTTTAGAGCGTACATTCTTTATACACTATCTCTTACAGACCATGCTTAAATCAGGGCTTGAGTCTATTGTGTGCCTGATGTTATAATCAAATATGGTTAAATACATTTGTACCATTGAATATTTGTTTATAACATCAGGCACACAATGGACTCAAACCCTGATTTAAGCATGGTCTGTAAAAGTTAGTGTATATAGAATGTATGATCTAAACTTAAGTGATTCGCTTAAGTTTTTTAAACTTTTACCATCAGGAGAGTGCATGGAGATTTATAATGTTTAAGAAATAGTGCATTATTGGAGATTAACTTCTGTTTGAATAATTATGAAGTAATTGTATATGCTATGAAATTTATTAAGACTCAAATATAAGAATCTGTCATATTGTCACTAATGATTAAGTGATTATCCATGTTTTGATACTAGAATCAGTTACCATAATACTGGGAAATTAATAAATATATAACATACCATTTAAATTTTTTTTTTCAGGTTTCAATCAAGTCTAAGATTTTTTTTTTGCACATAGCTGTCTCACAACTATTTAAGATAACCATTTAATATTAGTCAATATAAGAATATCTGGCTAATTTTAACTAGAGAATGAAAGAAGAGAGGAAAATTTTTCACATCCTCACCATATGGAAATTGGAAAATCTTGTAAATAATGTATTTTGCTTTGTTATTTTTTTATAAGATGTTGGAAATATCTTTATCTTTGCCACACAGTGTGCTATTTAAAATAACAAAAGAAAAAAATCACTCTCAAAGCCTGAGAACAAAAAATCTACCAATCAATGGTAGTCAGTTTTTTGTTTTATGATACAACCAATCAGTGACCTAGTTGGCTCTTTTGAATTTTGAAATCTTTATGATATTTATATGATATTGACACCTTCAGAATTTATCTTAAATTAATAAATTTAATTTCAATTTCTGCTGTTAAATAAATGTGAACCAGCATTATGATAGCTGTAATATACAGGATTTGAACCCAGACTTTCAAGCTTCAGTCATACACTCCATCTTATATAATCAATACACATGATGACATGTATGTGAAAAAGATAAATGATCCCCATGTGTGTCAGTTGTATGACATGGAGTGTATGACTGAAGCTTGAAAGTCTGGGTTCATATATCTTATATCTAGTTTAAATATATATATATAAGTATAAAATAATTTAGATATATATATATATATATATATATATATATATATATCTTATATCTAGTTTAAATATATATATATAAGTATAAAATAATTTAATATATCAAGCACATAGTTCTTCTTTTCAAAATAGTTCATAAAATCCAAAATAGAAATAAAACAAACTAACTCCTTTTTAAAACTTGTTTTTTATATGACTATTACATGGAAAAAAATATCCAACGTTTCCACTATTTTATATAGTCATTTTCAAGGCACACTAAAATAAAATAATATATATAACAAATAACACATATTCCATAAAAAAAAAATAAAAAAAAAAAATAAACAAAAAATTACAAAATATATTCATAACCAAAAATATAACTTATCTCACTCCCCTTTCCTATTTACCAACAAACACAACTCAAAGAGAACAATTTCCTTTTATTAAAAAAAAATAAAAAAATAAATAAATCTATATATATCTTTTAAAACATTTAATTAAAAACCTATTATTTTCTTTTCTGTTTATCTATTAACATCCTATTTAAAAAGAAGGAGTTAGTTTGTTTTATTTATATTTAAGTATAATAGATAGTTTTAAAATAGTGAGGAAAAAAGCCAAAAGCATAGTAGTGCCATCATAACACTCCAGAATACGTTGAAGACACACTCATGCTTGTTCAATAGATAATTAAATTAAAATGCAGTATGCATAAAAATGTTTAAGTTAATGTACATTTTTAAATTCAATTTTGTTTCACTTTATGGTCTGTTATAAATATGTTTATAATTACATATTTAATAAAATTTTGAATTTTTTTTCAGCACTGTTAAAAAAAAAGTCTTTAAAAATTAACTGTCTGCTATTTCTTTGTGTGTGTTTTTTTTTTTATTATGAAAACGCAGTCTTAATTAAATAAAAATTACATCAAAAATATGGTACTCTTTATTGCTATAGTTTTAATAATGTAAATGGTTAAATTGTGTTGCTGTTTTTTTTACCAATATTGTTTATCTTCATGATGACAGACATCTTTCCCTGGAAGAAATTACATTTTTTAGAGCTCTAAAAATATATTGCTAAATAAAAATTATTTTTAGATAATATACACATTTTTTGACTTATTATTAGAGCACAGTTATTTGGTACATAATGAAAGTTTATTTTTAATTATGTGGTGAATAAAATTTGTAATTTTTTTTCAGACATTGTTTATATTCATAAATAAAATTATCCTTACTTTTAGTGTGCCAGAAATTTTATAAATCCTACTACAGAAAGCAGTACAATGTTAATGAATAGAAATAATATGTTATATATTCTAGATATAATAAGCACCTCCATACTTTACCCACCATTCTTTTTAAATTCACTTAAATAAAGATATAATAAAAGACAAATGACCCCCAAGATGCATTTTGTGCTGAACCAGCACTCATCAGTTGGCCCAGGTCACCTTCTCTCATATACATTTTTATTGTATGAAAAGTATTTATCTAGAACAAATTGTTACATTTTCATTTACCATTGTCAAACTCCCTCCACTCACAACTCCGATGCCATCCATTTCAGATAAATACAATAATGACCATTACTAATCATTATCGAAACTAGAGATTATCTCTAGCACAGATATATAAACTTTAAACCTCTGTTAAAGATTAATATATCTGATTTTTTTTATTTATTTTACACACACTGAGTTATTAACTTTTCTCTTTCCCGTGTGTAATATATTATAGATATAATAAACACCTCCATACTTCTTATATATTCTATTTATTATAATTGCAATTTACAATATTATTACACAATATCAATACTTATGCGCTTATAACGCTAAAATAAAGAAGTTATATGTTATTAAATTTATTTAAAGCTTAGCGCTTTCAATCAAGTATAAGATATTTTTTTTGCACATAGCTGTCTCACAATTATTTAAGATAACCATTTAATATTAGTCAATATAAGAATATTTGGCTAATTTTAACTAGAGAATGAAAGAAGAGAGGAAAATTTTTCACATCCTCACCATATGGAAATTGGAAAATCTTGCAAATAATGTATTTTGCTTTGCTATTTTTTTATGAGATGTTGGAAATATCTTTATCTTTGCCGCATAGACTTTTACATTTATATATTTGAATTTAAGGTTCACAGAATAACTCATTTGGTTAGAACATTATCTTAAACTTAATATAAATAAATCTAAAGATGTATGTTTAATTTCCAAACTATTACTGTCACCCCTCAGGCTGGCAACATCTAAAGAAGAGAAGATAAATATACCACTTGAAACAATGTTTTATATACTAACTTGTGCCCTATTATTAACAATTTAATGTATTTGAAGTTTAAATAAAGTTTAAAATTTTTCTGAAGACATTTAATGATTAATATCGTATTTATAATGTTGAAAAAATGAACGTATGAAATAGAAAAGTAAGTTCTCCAGTTCCAAATAGATGTTTTCAATGATAATCACATATTGCCCTGGATTTCTGTATATTCTAAAGCTTCCCAGTTTAACCTTTTTATATCATTAAAACTTTTTTTATTAGAAATTATGTAATTGTAGTAATAGTATGGATTAAAACACAACGAATTTTGTTATAAATTTAGGAGCATGCTCTCAGAGGTGTTGTTAGAAGACTTCATTTTTTTAAGCATGTTGATGTCATTAGTTGGTCCTGTGATTTTGTTTTGCATGGTGAATTTTAGAGTGCATATATTGATTTTTTATAGATTTGTATTTGATTTGTTAAAATATTTTTTTTACCTTATTTTTATATAAATGTCTATATTATTAAAATTATATTTTTAATTAATAATGTGGATGTTCTGTAGTGAGTGTTTTCATTGTTAAAGATGAAATTAATACTAAACAGGCTTTGGACAACTATCCAGACTGATACGGATCAGAATATTGCAACTCTTTCAAAGATTCTGAGTCCAAAGGAAATAAAAATTCCTAGCAGAAGTAACTAGCCAATATTTCAATCTTTTTTTTTCTCGAGGCTAATCAATCCTTGAAATCTATTATAACAATTTGTATCAATGATTGTGTTTGCCCTTATAATTCATTACTCATTCCTTATCTCATCCTTCATCATTTTTTCTCTAACCACTGATCTTTTATTAATTTTATTTTTTAAAGAATTTATCATCTGCTCACTATAAATATTTTTTATTCGGCTTAAATTCCTAGATGATTCAATTTTTATATAGTCTTCAAGAACTGATGCTTTGCATTTTCTTTGTTTATTTTTAGCCTCCATGAATTTCACATAAAGTTTACCATGGAAGTTGAAACAAATAAACATGTCTTTTTTGGATCTTGCAATTATATGAAAATCTATTCTCTTGTCACATGCTCTTTTTAGAATGAAAACACACAAAAGCAGATATATGAATTTTCATTGGCATCACTATCTTTATATTTTGTATATTTTCATAGCAAAAAAGACTTAATTTTTCTGTAATCACAATTATTTTTAAAGTATATGTCAGTGATTAAATATAGTCATGAAATATTTATGAAGCTTCATATAGAAATGATCACATTGTTTTAAAAAACAAAGAGAATGAAAAAAAAATTATGAACATACAGATCAACTTCAACAATCAGCTGGTTCGACTACAATGTATAATCAACTTACATCAAATCTAAAAGTGCTAGTACACCTATCTTTCATATCCTAAAGTTGATAGTGCCAAATACTACAGTCTGGTCCATCTAGTATATAGGAGAAAGAGAGCAATCTCACATCTAACTACTGTTGGACCTAGGGTCTTCATGTAGAATGCATGATGAAGTGCCTGACTCATGATTACATCTATCTTTAATAGACTAGCCTAAGCATTATCCATCAAATCTACATGTAACTCAGATCAGTTCATCTTACATCTCACCATTCTTTTTCAAAATCGGTGCCTCAGATATTTGAACTCAGGAAGAATTCGCATTCGACTCTCTTAACAGGTATGTATCTATGTAAACTATTAATCAACAACTAAAATAATACATCCTATTTATTAGAAAGAAATAACCTTTATTTAATATTCTCTCACATGCTTATCAAATATTATTGTGTGTATGTGCATGTGTATAATATGGGTTATAGGATGGAATGCTGGATCAACAAAACTATAGAGACCTTGTTAATTAACAAAACTTCATAATATTTATTTAGAAAAATATATATATTGTAACCGGACCGCTATACAACCCTTTTATTACATCAGTTGTAACAATTTTCTGATGAGCATGCTGTAGGAAGGAACTATCAATTGACATTCCTAATGCAGATGTTAATGCCTCCTACAACAATATTTCCTGCTCATCAGAGGATGTAGTTTTATAGAGACTGGAAACATCTAAATATTTATATGTTTGGTTTCCCAAAAAGCGCCATTAGAGTTCCATCTCACTACAACCTGACTGGCCTAGGTCAAGTTATGTCAGACGTAGCTCAGAGAACATGAGATTCTCATGAACCAATGCTATAACTGATGAGTGATGCATTAAAACAAAACTGGACAACTGGATAACCAATTTAATTTTTAGTAACAACAACAAAAAAAAATTTATTAAATAACAATTAATTTGCAATTTCAACAATAGTTCATTTCGAATTCATTTAATAGTTCATTTTGAATTCATTTAAAAGTTCATTTTGAATTCATTTAAGAGAAGAAGCTTGGGAATATTCTAATTCAATAATAGTTCATTTTTGTATTCCTTTATGAGAAGAAGTTTGGTAGCAGTTAAGTATTTATGATTTATATAACATTTCGTTATTTTATGAATCATTACTGATTGGTAAATATTTGAACTCAACAATTCTTGGTTTGTAGAGCATTTATCATTTGATAATTGAGGCATTTATACTTTAGCCAAGTATAGAAGTATATTTTTACACATAAACTTTGTTACATTATAATAAGCTTAGAAGCAGTTAAGTATTTATGATTTATAGAGCATTTCATCATTTTATGAATTATTACCGATTGGTAGACATTTAAATTCAACAATTCTTGGCTTGTGGAGCATTCATCATTTGGTAATTAAAGCATTTATAATTTAGTCAAATATAAAGGTATATTCATCTACATAAATTCTGTTTGGCTTGTGGAGCACTTATCATTTAGTAATTAAAGCATTTATAATTTAGTCAAATATAAAGCTATATTCATATGCATAAACTCTGTTTGGCTTGTGGAGCATTTATAATTCAGTCAAACATAAAGCTATATTCATATACATAAACTCTGTTTGGCTTGTGGAGCATTTATAATTCGGTCAAACATAAAGCTATATTCATATACATAAACTCTGTTTGGCTTGTGGAGCATTTATAATTTGGTCAAACATAAAGCTATATTCATATACATAAACTCTGTTTGGCTTGTGGAGCATTTATAATTCGGTTAAACATAAAGCTATATTCATATACATAAACTCTGTTTGGCTTGTGGAGCATTTATAATTTGGTCAAACATAAAGCTATATTCATATACATAAACTCTGTTTGGCTTGTGGAGCATTTATAATTTGGTTAAACATAAAGCTATATTCATATACATAAACTCTGTTTGGCTTGTGGAGCATTTATAATTTGGTCAAACATAAAGCTATATTCATATACATAAACTCTGTTTGGCTTGTGGAGCATTTATAATTTGGTCAAACATAAAGCTATATTCATATACATAAACTCTGTTTGGCTTGTGGAGCATTTATAATTTGGTCAAACATAAAGCTATATTCATATACATAAACTCTGTTTGGCTTGTGGAGCATTTATAATTTGGTCAAACATAAAGCTATATTCATATACATAAACTCTGTTTGGCTTGTGGAGCACTTATCATTTGTGGTTAAACAACTTCCAACCTGTTGGCTTTGGAGCATTTATAATTTAGTCAAATATAAAAGTATAATAAAGGTGTCTTAATATTTTATTAAACAAAACCTATGCAACCGTTTCAAAAATTCACTTATGTGATTGTAAAACAAATTCTATGCAATTATTTCAAAACTTCACTTTGTAACGTATGATAAATATGTTTTAGTATTTTATAAAAATTACCTTCCAGTTTTGCAGTCCATTTTATTCAAAAGAAGGTGGGTTATTTCATCGATGGAAAGTCATGGCACAGCGTGGAGAGATTGAAGCTGCTAAATTACCCCATTTTCATTATAATTCTTCTAGTAAAGCTTTTTTTTCCATTTTCACTTTTTGTTAAAGCTCTCTGTGTAAGATGAGAGAGAGAGAAAAAAAAAATTTCTTTTTTCTTCAACGACGTGTCTAATTTGAATACTGCCTCAGTTTAACTCAAGTATCTTTTTTCTTTCTTTTTAATGATTGGATAATTAATTTCTTTTTTTTTTTATTGAGACAGATAAAAAAAAAAATAAAATAAGACGATATAACATTTTATTCAAATCCATCAATATTAAAAATCAAAAATATGATTTTATTTTTCATTTTTAACGAATCACAACTTTATTGCGTTTCCAATTAGACTGAATCACGCTAGACATTTTTGAATGGGGGGGGGATCTTATGAATATTTATATGAGGAAACATATATGTTTCATTACCCCTCACCAAATTTTGGGATGAAATCGCCTGGAAGTACGATTTCATTCCATATACTATACACATTATTTCTCAGTACTGCCTGGTTTTAGATATGCTGATGAATGGGTAAGATGAGCTGGAAAAGTGAATACATGAACCATAGCCTCCAATGCCGGGACAAATAGATGGCCAAGCACAAACTACCAGTACACACCGCCTCATGACGTCACGAGAAAATATCTCATTTTTAAGCACTACCTCTCTTGTACCTAGAAGCATCATCCAACCAAGAATAGGAGCCAGAGAAAAAAAATCAATTTGGCATTCAGCCAACCCTGCTCAGCTCCAGTGAGTCTTAGGGGCTATCATTTGGCCTATCCATGAGACCAAGGTCTATCCATGAGACCTATATATACGCACTGCTGGACTACTCTTGAAGCACAACATCCAGGTCTGGATAGTGCCGAGCATATACTTCGGAGCATCATAACACAATGCATTCAAGCAGCTCTGCTCAATCATCCACCATCTCAACATGAAAAACACAAGTTCATGCATCACTACATCACACTCACAAACTTTTTTCCAGCAGCTATCTCTATTTTATTCTGAATCATAACTGCAACCTGGTTTGGGGAACTGAGGATCATGGTCAGTTCTCCAATAATTCTCTTTTATATTATGAGGTGACATACTTCTGGATCGTCTCTTTGTTGAAAATTTATCATGTTCAACATTACTGTGGTGTCTTGCTTCTTCACTTCTGTATTCTCTTTGGAGATCCTTGTTACTGTTTGATCTTCTAATTATACGTGTCCGATATGGACCATGAACACCATCTGTGAATTTTCTCCTGTTCCTCTTCCACGGTGGTATTTCATTTTTACCATCTGTGAATTTTCTCCTGTTCCTCTTCCATGGTGGTATTTCATTTTTACCATCTGTGAATTTTCTCCTGTTCCTCTTCCATGGTGGTATTTCATTTTTACATAAAAGTTTCTTTTTAAATGGTTCTTCTGCCATAGTAATTATTTTCTTAGTATTTATAAAAGTTTCTTGTTGCTTAATTTTTTTCACACTTATAAATCCTGAGTTTTCAGATTCCCTTTTGGTGTCTTTTCCTGCGTAAGCAACTATATTTTTAATAACTGTCTTTATATATTTTTTTTCTGTACTCAATTTTTGATTTGAGTTTATTAAGCTTTTGTTTATAATTTTTACATATGGCTGAGGACTAACACATTTTTCTTTCCATTTTATGGTTTCTTTCTCTATCTCTGTTACTATTTCATAGCATACATCAGACAATTTTTCTGAAACATTTTCTTCTATATTGAACAGTTCCTTAGTTATATGAGAATTAAGTTTTTGATTATGTTCATTTTCACATTTTTCATCTTCTTGAAGATCAGAAGATTTTAATTTTGCTTTATTAGATTCATTTTCATCCATTTGAAACTCTTTTACTGTATTTGATACAATTTCATTCTCAGCTTCTGTATATACTGTTTCTTTATTTTCAATTTTAGAGGTATATTCCACAATCAGAAGTTTTCCTGAAGGTAGACTGACAATTTCAAGATCACTCTTTGTAATTTCAATTTCTTCCTTTTTAACAATCTCAAATTTTGCTTCATCAGTAATAGGATATTCAATTTGTGATTCCTTTAAAATGTCTTTGGTTGGAAATTCCAAAGTTTCCTCCTCATCCAATTTTTTAGGTTGAATTATTTCCTTTATCAATTGGTTTAACTTTTCATTCTGATTTTCCACTGCTTCCATAATTTGTTTTTTATCTTCTTCTCTCTGTTTGATATCTTCTTCTCTTTGCTTATCTCTTTTTTTGTTATCTTCTTCTCTCTGTTTGATATCTTCTTCTCTTTGTTTGTCTCTTTTCTTTTTATCTTCTTCTCTCCATTTGATATCTTCTTCTCTTTGTTTATTCTCTTTTTTTCTTTGTTTCTCATCTTCTTCTATTCGTTCTTTGATCATATCGAATAGCTGCTTTAACATGGCTTTCTTTTCTGTTTCCTGAGTTTCTATGTTCACCATTTTTCCTTTGTTTTCTGACTTAGTAAGCTTCTCTCTCCACCCACACCATGACCCTATTCCATCCTCTTTGAAATGCCTGTTTTATTCTTTATGCCATTCATTTTTGTTTTGTTTTTCTTTTAAACTTTTATTTTTTTATTCTTCCTGAACAAATTACATCACTACATCATATGCACTGTTCATATCACGGAATCATGATCTGCTTATACCTATGAGTAGGCTAGCTAGATAAGGCTTCACAGTAAGGTGGCAAATTAACCGGTCTATGAGTATGCTAGCCAGATAAGGCCTCACAGTAAGATGACAATGTAATAGGTGCCTATGGTTAGGCTAGCTGGATAAAGTCTCACAGTTGGACGACAAATGTAGCTGGTGCCTATGCCAGATAAGGCCTCACATTACGGCACCAAATGTAACCGAACCTTATAGGTCGGTTAGCCAGGTAAAGCCCCATGTTGGGCGCCAAATGTAACCGGACCGCCATACAACCCTGTTATTATGTCGGTTGTAACAATTTTCTGATGAGCATGCTGTAGGAAGGAACTATCAATTGACATTCCTAATACAGATGTTAATGCCTCCTACAACAATATTTCCTGCTCATCAGAGGATGTAGTTTTATAGAGACTGGAAACATCTAAATATTTCTATGTTTGGTTTCCCAAAAAGCGCCATTAGAGTTCCATCTCACTACAACCTGACTGGCCTAGGTCAAGTTATGTCAGACGTAGCTCAGAGAACATGAGATTCTCATGAACCAGTGCTATAACTGATGAGTGATGCATTAAAACAAAACAAAACTGGATAACCAATTTAATTTTTAGTAACAACAAAAAAAAATTTATTAAATAACAATTAATTTGCAATTTCAACAATAGTTCATTAATTCCTTTATGAGAAGAAGCTTGGGATTATTCTGATTCAACAATAGTTCATTTCGAATTCATTTAATAGTTCATTTTGAATTCATTTAAAAGTTCATTTTGAATTCATTTAAGAGAAGAAGCTTGGGAATATTCTAATTCAATAATAGTTCATTTTTGTATTCCTTTATGAGAAGAAGTTTGGTAGCAGTTAAGTATTTATGATTTATATAACATTTCGTTATTTTATGAATCATTACTGATTGGTAAATATTTGAACTCAACAATTCTTGGTTTGTAGAGCATTTATCATTTGATAATTGAGGCGTTTATACTTTAGCCAAGTATAGAAGTATATTTTTACACATAAACTTTGTTACATTATAATAAGCTTAGAAGCAGTTAAGTATTTATGATTTATAGAGCATTTCATCATTTTATGAATTATTACTGATTGGTAGACATTTAAATTCAACAATTCTTGGCTTGAGGAGCATTCATCATTTGGTAATTAAAGCATTCATATTTTAGTCAAATATAAAGGTATACTCATCTACATAAATTCTGTTTGGCTTGTGGAGCACTTATCATTTAGTAATTAAAGCATTTATAATTTAGTCAAATATAAAGCTATATTCATATGCATAAACTCTGTTTGGCTTGTGGAGCATTTATAATTCGGTCAAACATAAAGCTATATTCATATACATAAACTCTGTTTGGCTTGTGGAGCATTTATAATTCGGTCAAACATAAAGCTATATTCATATACATAAACTCTGTTTGGCTTGTGGAGCATTTATAATTTGGTCAAACATAAAGCTATATTCATATACATAAACTCTGTTTGGCTTGTGGAGCATTTATAATTCGGTTAAACATAAAGCTATATTCATGTACATAAACTCTGTTTGGCTTGTGGAGCATTTATAATTTGGTCAAACATAAAGCTATATTCATATACATAAACTCTGTTTGGCTTGTGGAGCATTTATAATTTGGTTAAACATAAAGCTATATTCATATACATAAACTCTGTTTGGCTTGTGGAGCATTTATAATTTGGTCAAACATAAAGCTATATTCATATACATAAACTCTGTTTGGCTTGTGGAGCATTTATAATCTGGTCAAACATAAAGCTATATTCATATACATAAACTCTGTTTGGCTTGTGGAGCATTTATAATTTGGTCAAACATAAAGCTATATTCATATACATAAATTCTGTTTGGCTTGTGGAGCATTTATAATTTGGTCAAACATAAAGCTATATTCATATACATAAATTCTGTTTGGCTTATGAAACACTTATCATTTAGTGGTTAAAGCATTTATAATTTAATCAAATATAAAAGTATAATAAAGGTGTCTTAATATTTATTGAACAAATTCTATGCAATTATTTCAAAAATTCACTTTGTAACGTATGATAATTATGTTTTAGTATTTTATAAAAATTACCTTCCAGTTTTACAGTCCATTTTATTCAAAAGAAGGTGGGTTATTTCATCGATGGAAAGTCATGGCATAGCGTGGAGAGAGTGGAGTTTCTAATTTATTTCAGTTTCATTATAATTTCTCTAGTAAAACTTTTTTTTTATTTTCACGTTTTGTTAAAGCTCTCTGTGTAAGACGAGAGAGAGAGAAAAAAAAAATTCCTTTTTCTTCAACGACGTGTCTAATTTGAATACTGCCTCAGTTTAACTCAAGTATCTTTTTTCTTTCTTTTTAATGATTGGATAATTAATTTCTTTTTTTTTTTATTGAGACAGATAAAAAAATAGAAATAAAACAAGATGATATAACATTTTATTTAAATCCATCAATACTAAAAATCAAAAATATGATTTTATTTTTCATTTTTAACGAATCACAACTTTATTGCGTTTTCAATTAGACTGAATCACGCTAGACATTATTGAATGGGGGGGGGATCTTATGAATATTTATATGAGGAAACATATATGTTTCAATATATTCAAACATAAAATAAATTCTCAATCAATGTAGAAAAGAAAAATTTCAAAAAAGAAAAATATTTACAAGTGTAAATAAATTATTTGGATATATCCCTATGTACTTACAATTTTTACATCTGTAATGAGTATCTATCATTTTTTTACTTTAACAATTTAAAAGTATTTACCCTTACTTCCCATGATAGACATCCATAATATAGACATCTATATATCCAAGATAATAAAAAAAATATTAATTAAAAGTGAGATTGCTAACTCAATGAAAATTTAAATGCAACCTCAGATGTAGTATGCAATTTTAAATGTAGAAAACTATAATAATAAAACAACACAGAATATGATAGGACAGAAAATTATAAAGAATATTAATTTAAAAGCATGAATCATTCATTCATTATAAAGATCTTAAGAATACTGTTAGTAACATATATATAATTAACTACAAGTAAGTCATGTCATGTTGTGGCATTGATTATTTCAGTGTCTTTAAAAAACAAAACTCTTAGCACTTTAACTTTATGCTCATAGCTGAAGTTCAAGTATTTTGGACAGGAATAACCTAGATTTTATTAAAAAAAAAACTTTTCAACCTTCCTCCTACTCTCTTGTTATTTTCTTATGTTGGACTGTTCCCTGTTGAATTAGAAATAGCACTTCCCAAATATAAGATCGAAATAAAAATAAAAATACAGATTTATACAACAGAAAATAAAACATAATTTTACAATCTTTTATGAATTGATATGATCAGGCACCACTATTTTTCAGTGTCCTCTTTACACAAACAGTTCTTACGGTTTATGCATTTTTTATTATAGATGTTGAAAAACTTCTGATTAATTTTATATAGCACATCCTGAATTTATTTAAGTTGGCAGTAGTTACTTTTATGTTACTCCTCACATAGATTTTGATCTTGTGTGTATCCAACTTCTCAGGCACTTAAATTGTAGACAGCTAAATATTAATACTCATATGGCCATAGTGGATAAAAGAAAATGCTCTACCCCAGTGACAATTAATTATTCTAGCCAATATATCTCATATTTTAACTATATATACAAGTTTATATAAATGTATATGTGGTTTGCATTTAATAAGAATATATTTATAGAGTACAGCTATCTATTGTTTGTAATGTTGGCTATATAAACTTTAAATTAAATCAACTGTTCTGATTTTTTTAAAGTTTTTTTTAAACAAAAATCATAATACTTTTTTTAAAAATTTAAATTGATAAATTATTTTAACTTATCTGCTTAATAAATTGGAATAAGAATGTTCTAATTCACTTTCTTTACTTGTCTTCCGAATGGCAAATTAACTAGAAAAACATTAATATTTGTTCAGATGCTGCTTTAAAAAAATGTCCATTTTCTAGGAAAATATTAAAATAATAGCTCTAATAAAACTTGACTTTTCAGGTCACATGCAGAACAAGAAAAGATAAAATGATTTTTAATTGTTTCCTTTTTATATTGGCATTATTTCTATTGTTTAAAAACTAGCTTTCCAAGTGTTGCATTTTTTAAAATATTTTTTTGTATCTATTTCTTATAAAAAACAAAAGACAAAATGCTTTAGTCTGGCTTATTTAAATATAATTGAGGCATAGATTAAGATGGGTCCCATCTTTTTCTAATAGTTCTGGCTTGTGTTTTAGAATTTAGAGTCCCATGTGATGCCATTATTCCATCTGATTGGCTGTCACTTAAGCATTTTTTAAAGCGTATCTGTTTGAAGGTGTTTAGCTTTCACATTATTATTATTAAAAGACAAATTATAAAATAAATTTGCAATATTATTTTATTATTCTCTCTTATATTCAGATATTACAATACTTGATTTATTTTTTTATTGCTATGATCACTTTTTATTTAAGTCATTGTCTGTTCAACACAATCCACAATACAATGATTAACATATATGTATATAAATTAGTATAATTTTTTTTTAATCAAGGTTGATATTTTCTTAGTAATAAAATTTTATTACTAATATATATATATATGTATGTTTTTCACTGTATATTACCCATCATTCCCAGTACTTAATACGTAGTTAATACACTGTTAAAATATCAAAACATTTATTTTCTCCAAAAGTGTTCTAGCAAAAACTTATTTTATTTAATTTTTCCATGCTAATTAAATAAAAAAAAACATTCCATTATTTCAGATGGCTAAGGTTTGTGTAAAATAAATAAAATATCCTTAATTAAAAACAATATTGTAATTATAATTGAAATAATATTTTTAACAGTTTACAAACAATTACAAACAATCCTTAAATCTGCAGAAGTACTTTCGGTTACTTACTAACCTGCCTCAACTGCCATTAAATTCAAAAACCAAAAGCGGAAGCAAACGTCATCAATTCAAATTCCACGAATCTTGTATTTTAATGTTAGAAGCTTGTTGATTTATTAAATGCATTTTATTCCTGTTTATTAAAATTGCCTCTTTAATTTTCTTTTACTATGGTTTCTGTCTTCATGAAGAATTTTCACATTTTCAAAATTAAATTTAAATTTATATTTACATGTTTTTTTGTGATCAAAGAAAACTGAAGGAGATATTAAATCACCATTATTTTTATTTTTTACACGCTTATATAACAATTCATGTTCCTTCAATTTTTTCTAAATACTGTACCTAGATTCACCTATATATGATAGCATACAATCACAAAAAAATTGATATATGAAATTACTTTTTTGCTTGACAAGTATGACATCCTTAGAATATTATTTCAATTATATATATATATAATGCTGAACACTTTTTAGTTGGACCGAATCATCATCTCCCATACATTTACAGTGCTCAGTTTATATTAACGCTTAGCCTGTCTTTGACGCGACCTCTCGTAAGCAGTTGACGTCACTCTAACTCAGCCGATTCTTATGCTAAAAAATTTGTTCGATACGTTTTAAAGAGATTTTTATAAGTTCTGTACGATGGTGACCTCTTCCGACTTATTTTACAAGTAAAAAAAAAAAAAAAACGCATTTAAACCTAAACAAAGAAAGAACATTATTTGTGATTGGTTCTTAGCAAGCTCTCAGCCGAAAAAGACATTCTGATTGGCTGGAAAGAACAAAGAAACCGCCTGATCAAAGAAAATAAAGAAAAACGCTGAGATTTTCATTTTGAATCCAATTTTAAGTATTATAAAATTATATTTATGGAAACTAAAAATGATTCTCAGACAGAATAATAAAAAAACAAAATTATTTTCGAAAAATATTCAAGATTTTAGTACAAATATTGAAGATGTAGTAAAAAGAAATATTTACTTTTCTATAACATAAAAGTCGATCTTTTTGTTTATATTATAGCTTTTATGTTGCCGATATTGAATATTTTAGAATAAATAAATAGCAATTTATTTTTGAAAGAACTTTCGTTCTCTTCACAACTTGAAAAAATTAATAATATACTTTTTATAAACGTATCTGAGTTGAATTTAATATTATAGGCGAATATGTTTTAACAACAGGCTTTGTCTTCAGTTTGTGAGTTGGCCAATTACAAGCTTTGATTTTTACCTCATACAACCAATGATTTAATTAGCGGTTAAAAGGTTAAGATAGTAAAGCTTCAAACTTTTATGGATAGACTTCAATCTTCTCCACTCTCCAACACTTCGGCAATTTATATCATTGAAAATCTGATGGAATGCTCAAAACTTTTATTAATTCCAATCTTATTGTCATATCCATGTTGACTTTAAGTCACTTTTACCCCTCGTGTATAGGACCATAATATGTTCATTTAAATACATAGAAGAGGAATGGACAGAATACGAAGTGACTGTATTCTGCCCATCCATCTTCTGTGCATTTAAATGGACATAATAAGGTTTACTTGAAGGGTTAGTGTAACTTAAAGTCAACATGGGTATGACAATAAATTGCTATCAACAAGGGCTTTGATCATACTATCATCAGATTTTCAATGATATGGGTGGCTGAAGGATTGGATGGTGGAGAAGATTGAAGCTTGTCTATTAAAGTTTGATGATTTGCTATTTTAATATAAACTGAGATCTGATTATGTATATGTGTGGGAAATGATGATCTAGACCAAGTGATGAATGTTGATTCAGCATGAAATATGTATATTAGAGATCATTTATCCTTTTCACAAGTAAGTAGTCATGTGTATTGGTTGTATAAGATGGAGTCGATAGCTGTAGAGAGTTTGAAAATCTGAGTTCCAATTTTTTTAATTATATTAGGTTCTGTATAGACAATATACTTATATTTAAATATTACATATTCAGTCTGTATTCTGCCTATCCCTTTTGTATATGTTTAAATGGACACATTGGGATCCTATATGTGAAGGGTCAGAGGACTTAAAGTCAACATGGGTATGTCAGTAAAATTGGCATCAACAAAGACTTAAAGCATTCCATGATCAGATTGATAGGGATGGCTGAAGAGTTGGAGGGTGGAGAAGATTGAAGACTGTCCATTAAAGTTTGAAGATTTGCTACCTTAATGTAAACTGAACGCTGATAATATATATGTGTGAGATGATGATTCTGACCAATTGATGAGTGTTAGTTCAGCACGAAGTACATATATTAGAGATTTTTTTTACATGTCTGCCCTCATGTGTATTGATTATATAAGATGAAGTGGATAGCTGTAGAGAGCTTGAAAGTCTGAGTTCAAATCCTTTCTAATATATATATAGTGAATGATATGGTAATTTTTATTTTGTTTATATCACATTTGTTGCCATTAAATTTTATAATCCTGTTATTGATTTGTACAACTCACTATTGTTTTAAAGAGTGTTCTTTGTTATGGAAAGTTATACTATTATCTATCTAGAGTGGTAAACCATATTATCAGCTATATTATTTCGTAGCACATTTATTAACATTATTTTGACAATCTTGAACACTTACACCAGACATTTTTTTTTTTTACAAGATCACAAACATTTCTCTAGAGTGATTATTTATTTGTATAGAAACTGAGATTAGATAATAATTGACAGTAACCACACATATGCACTTGTATGTGTAACCATAAATTTACTATGAATATGTATATATTGCATTTAAGATAAGTAGATATTTAAAAAAAAAGAAATTATGTCATCATCTTTAATAATGCCTTAATTATTGCTTAATACCTGCATTTCTTACTTTGATTTCTTAGTTTAGTAGTATTTGAATACAAAATCAGGTTTTTTCAGTGTCTTGCTGATTTAAACTTTTTGTCAGGGACAGGTTAGATGTAGAGAAAAGAGAGAGTTAACTTTTACAATATTTCTTTTTTAGCCTTCCAGTGATTTTAATTAAGATATTTATTTTCCGTGAGAAAAAAGTTTTAGTGAAAGGTTGTTTTTTTGGTTTGCAATAAAACATGAAAGTAAACAACAAAGACCAAAAGATAGACAGTATTGTTCAAGAGGAACTGTTATGTAATCGACAGGTTCCTTTTGTAAAAAAAAAAAAAGTTGAAGCTAAGATTAAATCAGTAGGTGAGTAACATCTAAGATTCTCATCAGACACTCCTTATCACCCCCTTATAGTACAACATTAGCATGCCAGGTGTCTTAAACCACAGCCTAAACAACTCTGTAGGGGTTATCAGATAAAACAAATTCTCTTTTTTTTCAGTCTATTTTCTTTTCAATCACCAAAAGTAAGGACTTATGGTTTGGTTCAGTGACTTCCAGCTTAAAAAAAAAGGAGAAAACTCTAGAAATCAGTCCATTTTCTAAAGTAAAGAAATAGGCATGTTTGTAATATCATTATTTCAGAAGACTTTGCTTCTTCATTAATCAGAAATATTGCTCACCGAGTAAGTCATGGTTTAATTCACTTTATAAAAAATAAAAAAATCGCATCTTTTTTGATTATATATATTTAAATTGCTTTATTTTTTTTTTAAGTAGTTATGATCATTTAACTAATAATTTTATTGTGAAAAGATGACTGATTGGTGAATGTATTTATTATGCTTATTAATAGTTTATTTGTTTAATTACTTTTAATTTCATCTAGGTATATAATATAAATTGTATGTTGAAAAATAAATAGTTATTTGTATGTAAAGTTTCTTGATACATATTTGAACATATTTTTGGAAAATAATTTTACAAAATTAACTTGTCTATATATTACTTAAACAACCTTAATATTACTTTATTTAAAATCTTCTGAACAGATCAAATATGTTCTCATTAACTACATATATAATGTATCAAAGTTTTATATATTTACTAAGTAAGAATTACTGAGAAGTCGAGCAGTATTTTACCATCAAAGTAATAGAATGATCCGCTTGGATTTAATAAATAAATGTGACTATCGATACAAATTTTATTTTACCTAGGTGAAAAAATTTTTAGTAAACAATTCAATTAGCCTTTTAAGTTTTATATTCTATATTCATGGGGAAAAGGGCAAGAGGTGTCAAAATATAATACTTACTTTAGGAGCATTTGATATGACACTACCAGAATAACAAAGTTCTTTTTAATTAGCCAGACTATTTTTTTTTCTAATTTTTTTTAGCAATGGTCTCAAATAATGAGTTGATAAGGTTTATTATAACCAGGCACTTAAAGTTATTATTTAAACATTATAGTGGAATATTAGTTTTTATCATAATGAAATTATTCTGATTCTAGTAACTTAATATATATCTCTGAATATATAAATAATCATGTAGTAAATTTCTAGAGATATCATATGACATTCTTACACCCAGCAGATTTATCATTCTAGTTCTATTCATTGACTCATTTTTTTTTTTTTTTATTCAGCTGAAAATCAATTCAGAAACATTTAGATTTGAGTTCACTACTTCATTAACAGTCCATGTGGAATAGAATTTAGGTTTGAATCATGAACAGATGAACAGTCTTTTTCAGTTCATAAGCATGCTTAAAGATTTTTTTAAATTAATATAGTTGTTTTATAGCCAAACTAAGTAGCCATACAATACAAATCAGTAAATGGGTGTTTTGTTATATTACCTTAAATATTACTGGTGTAAGATCCATTCTTTTAGAGGGAAAAAAAACACTTCGCAAATCATTATTGACATCATTTTGTTTGTGTACATATTAAATGTAAAAACAAATTAGTTATGTAGTTTGATTTTTGTTTGATAAGAATATATTGATAGAATTTTTTTTTCTTATTCAGAATTCATTAATTATATGCAAAAAAATCTATATCATAAAAGTATTCAATCTATTTTCAATGCTGCAAAACTATAAGATAGTGCTCATATATATATATATATATATATAAGCTCATATATATATTTAAGTACATGCATTTTGTGTATACTAAACTTAATGTAATTAATTAGAAGGGACTTGAACTCAGATTTTTAAGCTCCCTACAATTAGCCACTTCATCTTATACAATGATACACATAACTACGTACATGCAAAAAAAATAAATGATCTTTAATATTCGTATTTTGTGCTGGACCAGCACTGATTGGATAGATGTGTGGGAAATCATGATCAGGACCAAGTGACGAGTGCTGGTTCAGCGCGAAATTCGTATATTATAGATCTTTTTTTTTTTTACATGCATGTAGTCATGGATATTGGTTATATAAGATGGAGTGGATAGTTGTAGTTAGCTTGAAAATCTGAATTCAAGTCACTTCTAATTATATTAAGTTTAATATATATGTAATATTACTTAATGCTGTATTAGTAATTGTAATTAAATTTAAAATAAAAATGTCAATAAAGATAGCAAGATTAAAAAAGAATTACAAAAATTTTTTATGACTATGGTTTTTTGCCTATTAATTAAACAAATAGACTTTCTCAAATAAAAACTACTAACAATAACTTACACATAAATACAAGCTTGTAGCTATCCACAATTTAAAACAAATCATTTTGGACATGAGTCCATCAATCTTATAAGGAAGGAATTCTATTAATATTAAAGATGATTGGCATTTGTTTTAGATTATGGATAGTTACAAATGTGAATTTATAGGTATGTTTTTGTTATCAGTATTTAAAAGGTCTATTTGTTTAATAGATGAAATCATGATTATGAAGCAAATTTTGTAAAATGAAAATTGTCTAATTTTAATAGTATTTTTATTCTTATATTTTTTTTCTTTTTATATATATGAAATATTATCCAGGTATATCCATGTATAATTTATTAAAATATATATATATAAACTGACATTTTGACTAATCACTCTGGTCATCAACTGGGTAACAAATATTTGTTACCCAGTTGGTGACCAGTGTGACCTGGTTGAAATGTTGCTTTTATTTACATATTCTAATAAATTAAAGATGGATGTACTCGTATAATATTTCATTTATATCTATAGCCCATGAAAATCTTTGATTTAATATATATATATATATTGTAATGGGATGGGTAATCAGAGGTTGTAACCTGGGTGATGAAAAATCATCATCCACCCAAGATAAAATGATAAATCTTTCAAATATAAAAAATATTTTAAATAATGAAATTTACAAAAAAGTATATGAAAAATATTAAAATATAAGGATATTAAATAAAAATATACAATTATTATTGATAAAAATATTAAAATGGGAAGATATTAAGTAATGTTAATATCCAAATATATATAAGCAGTAATATATATTATAGGAGCATGATCAATCTATAGAGATTACTCTGTGAGATCAGCCAGCTAATTCCTTAGAACAACTATAATTAACTATTTATCAACAATCATTATCAATAAGTAATCATAAGTACTCACCATTCATCATCATGAATGATTAATCAAAATACCTCAATACAAAAATCAGTAGTCTATCTTGTGGGTGAATTTGAAATATGAATCAGCAGTCAATATTGTGACTGGATTTGAAATGGGTCTCCTGGAGACCAGGTTAACTATTGAGTTTTTGCCAACTTGGGCAATTATTTAAACATAACTTGGATGCACCAACTAAAGTTCTCATCCATCAGAATACATAATCATAAAGACAATAATGCTGGGATATTAAAACATGCTAATCAATGTTCTAGCCACTTAGTACCATTAATGTATTGGCCAACTATAAAATAAAATTCTAATAGACTAATTTAAAATATAGTGCATGGGTTTTAAAAAAATGTTATCTTAATGCCAATCTAGAATCAATGAGATACCCATAAACACTAATATACATCCCCATACATATATTCAGCCATTATACTTGAATCTAGCTCAGAGAACTGAAGCTATATTACTGTATGGTAACCAAGATATGTTGCAATAAAATTATTAATAACGATATAAAAAAAGGAAATTAACGCTTTAGAATTTGTCTATACATATAAATTAAAGCTTCTGATTTTGATTAATATACTATAAAAAAAATATCACATTTGTGATTTATAAAATTATTATACACAACTCAAGTTGTTACATTATGATTTACATATATGTTCCATATAAGTGCACAGATTCACATTTTACTATTATATGAATATATTTCAATGGACATAAAATAATTATTAAAAATTATTAAATTTTATATATATATGTTCTGTTTGACAAACATTGCTATAGATACACACATACATGTGTGTGCATGTAATTTTTGAACATATTTGACTTGATTACAAAATAACATTTTTAATTGTCACTTTCTTTTTTTTTATTATTTAATTTTCACTTTCAAATTGTCAAAATAATAAATGTCATTAATTTTTATAATATCCATATTTAACATACATGTGGGTGCATATTGAATTGCAGGCACACACTAATGTCTACATCATATATTTTAATTTGTTACAATAATATTAAAATTTATATTCTTCACAATTCAATGTTGAAAATATTTAAATTTTATTCATTTTTTATAATTAGTTCTACACTTTTTCATTACTATTCTTTTAAAAAAGTACTATCAACTTTTTTTTTTAAAAAAATAGTCAATTTTTGTTTGACAGGTACTTGTTGATTGATTAATTAAATAAATGTTTTAAAAATAATACTCTTGCAAGTAGTAATTCAAACAAAATTATTTGTCTTTATTTCACTTTTAGAATGTCTCTTTATTTTTTAATAAATGAAAAATAAAATTGTTTTATATATCTCTAACTGTTAAAATGTCATTTCAAAAGTGAATTATTTAAAACAACTCATGTTATACATATGCAATGTGAGGAGCTTGTCTGTGGTTCCTTGCATGTATACACAGCAGAATATCTCTACCAATTATTTGACAAGCTAATGGGTAAGTATCATTATCAGGACAGGCGTAGTCCAGGCAATTCTCAGCATTGGGAAAGGCATAATCAGATATGTTGGGCTTTCTATCAGTCCTTTTCTGTCTAGGATTTGATATATTTCAGGATAGCAAATTCTCTTGGATTTGATAGATTTTATGCAAGCAGCTATCTTCTTATCACACATCTGTAGCTATGAATTTCAACACAAAGAAGTGGGTCATTTACCCATGTGAATTCAAACTCCACCATTGGACTGTAGATCAGCTGTTTCCTTTATTCTTACATGTTTGTGCAGTTTTCTGCATAATTCTGCCAACATCTCTGGTCAGCTAATTTCCCCCTTTGCAGCTAACTCTACAACTAGCTATTAGCCAACTCTACTGCTGCCACTCTCTGCTACAGTTACCAACAAACTGCAGCTAACTTTTACAAAAATATTAACCAAACTATGTTAGCCAACTCTCTTTTCAAAAACTACTATCCAGATTCCAATAATCTTTCTATCCAATCCTTTTAGGATTGGAGTAGTAAAACATATTTAATTAAAAACTTTTTTTTTCACAAAGATCAATAATCCTCTCAAAAGCAACTTTGAAATTTTACCAAAGGTGTGATCTACATATTTTTACTTCAGATAGAGAAATGTATACAAGCACTAATTAAAAGGTTTCATAAATAATAAAAATTTTTACAATTATCAGAAACATGCTTATTTTTAAATTCATAATCAGGAATAATAATAATAGAATATTAATATTTATTCAGACCTTTTTAAATCTTTATTTCATAATAGAATTTTATTTTTAAATCCAGAGTTACTTAACTCTTTACTATGATTATATTTATTCCAGCAATGTAGAAAATGTAGACATTTTTTTTGTGTTTATTTCTACTTTTCCTTTACTTTATATATATAACTATGTTTTGTGTGCCATGTAACTCATGTGGTTACAATATAACAGGGGCCATGTTTGAACTTTGTTCCAAGGTAAAAATGATTTAAATAGTCATGCATATGTAGATATATTTTGATGTACATATTTGACTGAATGAATTAACCAAAGCAATCTGAAGGGGTGGGGGTCTCATGCTCATTTTGTTTTGATGGAGTGTATGGTGTTTATATTAAAAAAATATATGTAAAAGAATTTTCTAGAAAAATATTTAACATATAAACTTTTTATTGTATCTAATTTTGTTTTAATAAGATAAAAATATGTAGAATGAAACAGCTTTTGTTTTTGTTTATGAAGTGCTTTTAATGTAAATCCTGTTGAAAGATTTTTTTTTTTTAATGTTTTATTTTTAAAATGTTTTAACAAAACTTTGAATCTAATAAAAACTTGTTAAAAAATTTTCTTTTGCGAGAGAAAAACTGGAGACAAAGGAAAATGGATCTAAAATCATAATGTCTTGGATTAATGAGATCATGCAGTATTTGGTTTAAAATGTAGAAATTTTGGAAGAAAGATGGGAAATAAGGCTTGAGGACAAAAAGAAGCTTCTAGAAAAATAAAAAATAATACATAGCCAAATCAAAATAAAGGAGAGGTCTTCCAATTCTTATTTTTGCTTTGATTAGAATTTTATGCTGTTTTTGTGATTTCTGTCAATTTTTCGGACTTATGATATTGCAAGTAATATATGTACATGCTGGCTGACATGAGTATGTTAGGGTGAAACCATAAATATGCTCTAATTTTATTCCCACTGCTCCATGAAGAAAATCAAAGCTGCTCCATGATCCCATAATTGTTCAAACTCCAGGAATTCGCATCCATGCACCCTTGTACATCAAACATTTGGATTCACTATCATTTCAGAAGTTAAAAGCAAAGACTTTTTTATAGACAATCTCTATAGCCACCACATTATTAAGCTTACTTTATTAATGAATATGGACAATTAATTTTTCCAGGGATCCAAACTATATTTTATTTCAAATGTATATGTGTACATATTATTAATTTCGTAGTATAGCCTGTAATTATTTCTATTAAATCTCATAGATAATTAATTGTAAAGATAAAATATTTAATCTGTATAATCAATAAGAATTTAATCTGTCAAAATATATATTTATGCTTATATTTCTATTAAATAATTGTCTATCATTTTTTTGTTTTCATTATTTCATATTTATTTAATTAAAATGTTTATAGGTTTTTCTTATTAAACAATTTAATGTGTACTGCCTCAAAGTAACATGTCTGTCAGTCTCAGGATTACCTACCCTAAATGAGTTAGCTAGTCACTGAGCATTAAATAATACATTATTATCATTCTCTTTAAATCCCTTTAATATAATTCTTATACAAGCATAGGATTGATCCATGGAGTCAGAAACATCGACGTCCATACATATATTGCTTGGGGAAATATTAATTAGTGGTTAATAGAAACTAAGGCTGAGTATTCCCATACCTATATAATGTTGTCTGTTATTTTGTTCCTTTTTTATTGTTGGAAGAATAAGTTTTAAATACTTTGTCTCCAGGCTATGGCTACTACAAGTCCATATCTACAAATCAGATGTTTCGTTTATACATTAATCGTTAATATCATTTAATAATTTGTTGTATAAGAATATTTTAATAAAGACAACATAAGTTCAACTCAGTACAGATGGAGAGGGGAGAAACATCGATGTCCATAAATATATTGCTTGGGGAAATATTAATTAGTAGTTAATAGAAATTAAGGCTGAGTATTCCCATACCTATATAATTTTGTCTGTTATTTTGTTCCTTTTTTATTGTTGGAGGAATAAGTTTTAAATACTTTGTCTCCAGGCTATGTCTACTACAAGTCCATATCAACAAATCAAATGTTTCATTTATATATTAATCATTAATATCATTTAATAATATGTTGTATAAGAATATTTTAATAAAGATAGCATAAGTTCAACTCAGTACAGATGAAGAGGGGTCGCAATACTGAGGTGTAATGGAACCCGAAAGAGAGGAGTGGTAAGAATGAACTAGCCTAAATTATATCTAAATTTAATGTGTAAACTTAGAGCTAGTCCATTAAGGGTAGATATGATCATTGATTAGGTACTTCATATCATTCACTGCATCCTATCCAAAGACCCTAGATCTGTCCATAGTGAGATTCATTCCCCCTTTTTGGGTGGATTGTTATATTCTATTGCCCAAACATTAAGGGCATGAAACAGGAGTTTCTAGGGAGGTCCAGGCAATGGAGTGGTAAACATTTTTTTTTTTTGGAATTTATTCTTCTCTCAAACTTGCCACAGTATACAATCCTGATGGATTTACTGGAGTAACAATCAAATGACACAACCAACTGTAAAAAGGAAAACCCCAAATGAAACATTGAATACAAGTCAATTGATGAGTATGAATTGATAAACTGAGACCACATATAAATAACTAATTAATAAGATAAATTAAAACAGATGATTAGGCAAATAAAAGGGGACAGGCTAAAAATAAAAAAAATAGGTAGTAAAAAAAACTACCAATACACAAATAAAAATACAAAATACAGGGAGAAATTAAATATAAATGGCAAGGGTCAGCAGAAGATCCTATAATGTATAACTATCTGTATTTATAAGGAAAAAAATAATTTTATACCTAATTATTAGAAAAGGGGTTTAATGATACTTCAAAGTGAGAAACAGTTATAAAGTATCAGTATGAAATATGTTCTGGAGAACTACAGAGCACCAGTGATAGTGAAGTAGACAATGCTACTAATATTGAGGAAAGGTCATTATTGATCCAAACACCTAGGGGGTGTATGATCAAGATTTATCACATTCCATAGACCTAAGTTGCAGGCCAAGTGCTACCTCAAACTCAAAGATGGAGTGGCTGAAATATCTGACCCCAGAATAGCACAGGTTGTGGAAGGTGAAATCACCATGGCACTAATGTTCCAGATGATGATGGAAATGAGTCATAATATGAATAATAGCCTGAGAAATATGAAAAAAGAAATAAACAAGATGAACAGTAAATATGGAAGCAAGATTGAATGATGTGAACAGTAACATTAGTAGCATGAAGGAAAAGATGAAAAGCATGAAAAGGAGAGATGAACCAAAACATAGATAATGTTAGGGCAGATCTAAAATTAGAAGTCAAGGATATAGAATCTAGGCTGTCTTCTGACATGTATTAATTGTCAATAAACTTGAGTAATGTGCAAAGGGGCAACTCTGAAATGAAACAAACACTGAGTGAGCTGAGAAGTGAGATAGATGAGAAAGATATGAAGTACCAGCAACAACTTGAAGAGTTTAGGTCTAGCATCATTGGGCAGTTAAATATCAAATGTGATGAATTATACAGGAGTCAGGAGACCTTTAGAGATGAGATGTGAACAGACCAGGAGAAATTGGGAGCCAATGTCCCAAGGGAAATTTTAGGATATACACTCTAGGATGATCAACTCTCTGCACAATAGCATCAGATAGTCATGTGATAAATCATTGGAGACATCTAGATCATCATGTTAGAACACTGAAGACAAGATAGCCTCAGTAGAAATGGACATAACCATGGACAAAAACACTAGATAAGTTGATAGTAAATGTGACCGAAATGCGGGCTTGATTTGATGAAGCCATCAATCAAAGGTTTTCAATGATTGAGTCCCTGCTATGCCAAAAGACACCAACTGCTGAAGTATGACACACTGAGATCAACTTAAAGATCTAGAATAATATAGAGGAGTGGAGGTGTAGGGGAAATCACCTGGAGGTTGGACTCAAGGATCCCCAGAGAATGCATAACCCTTGTGAGGAACCTACTCTCCCACATCATATTAATGCCCAAGATGGAAAATTACTATCTCAGAGGGGATAGTCCCAAATACTTATCAGATTAGTCCTGATAACCATATATTGACCCCACAAATAAACCTCACAGGAGCAGTTCAGAGACCACCATTGAAAAACCAAATAAAAGGCGTAACTGATGCCATGAGCCAAAAATACATTCCAAGCCCAAAGTTTACAAGTATAGTGATACCCTTCATAGAAGATTGATGCCAGTTAAAAAAGCAACCGTGAAAGAAAACTGTCATCACATCAGTTTGGGAATGTTGGATTAAGACAATATGTTTGATCATCGTAAATATCTCATATGACACCTAACATTCCTCCAGCAAGCAGATGACCCAAACAGGGAATGTTAATGGATCATAATAGTGAACAACACATCTCAAAACATGAAACAGTAAGGTCCACACTTTCATAAATTATGCAATACCTATGAAGGCCTCTTCACATTCATTAGGCACATAAATGCTAGTGCTTAAGAAGTAAATATAAAGCATGACGTTAAGAATTGTGATCTGGAACATATAAATTGGACAATCCCAAAGGAACAAACATCAATATAGTGTTTAAAAAATGTAAATATCCATAAATAAGTATATAATCCATAATGTCATGAACACAAGGAAGATATGTTAAACAGTGAGTAGGGCATGGTTAGATGCACCTACATATTTTCTTAAAACACAGCTTATGGCCATCCAACCAAACCTAGGAACAATGAAAACAACCAAATACTTAATCTTCAATTAAATATCAGCAAAGTGATATAGAAAGAAACATATAGAAGACATACCAGCAATTATTGGATAAGACTGAGCAAAGAAACAAAAACAGAGTGCATACAACTTCAGTATAGGCAATAAAGTATTTATCAAGACACCCCATCTGAATAAACCAATGGAAGGCAGATATCAAAATTTTTTATTGCCAATATGAAGGAACATTGACTATTGTGAAGCAGTCAGGTCCAAATGTGTTTTGGATAGAAGTGGAAGGGAAAGTTAAGGAAACATACAATGCCCACATTTTAAAACCATATTTTGATCAAACAGAGGAACCATGAAACTAACATACTTGATTTACATGCAAGTCTATAGATAAGTATGAACTTTAGTAGAAAAGAGAAGTGAAAGAGAGATATAGATAAGCATGAACTTTAGTAGAAAAGAGAAGTGAAAGAGAGATGACATATATATATATATATTGTACCCTTACTTCTTGATATATAAAATAGTTTAAAATACAACTAGCTCAGTTACATTATTATGCTTAATTAAAATTTACATATCTATCTTTAATATACTTTTATATTATCATATCTTAATTAAATTTATTATCAATCATCAGAATTAATATAGTTCCAGATTATATTAATTAAATAAGTATTTAATAAAATTATGAGACTGCGAAGTAAAGTTACAAAGTAATAAGCAGATTTACACTGAGTCAATATCTCCCAAGATACTGTCTCAATGGCATAAGAATACTACCACTACCTTATCATCTTACTACTACATCTATAGCATTCTTATGACTTTTAAATGAAATCAATTATCTTTAATAATACTAAAATAATTCCTAACTTTTAACTTAAAATATAATTAAATAATCTCAGGTTCTTCTAAGTTTTAAAATAACAATAAATCATGTAAATAAGTGTGATGTGGGATTTTATATCAAACTTAAATACACCTAACTTATTTTAATAATAATAGTAAATAATACTAATCTTAGAGTGTAATTTAATCTCATCTATTTCTATTATATAATCAATCATTAAATGAATAAACAATCATATGTATATCTTTTATTTCATATGGTATCTTCATTTTAAAATAGATCAAAATCTTATAATTAATAATCTATGGCAATAAACAATATTGTATTCTTATAATGTGTATTATAATCATCTTATGACCATTGTAATATTTATGTTCATGTCAATCAATTCTTATAAAATAATGTTAAGCAAATATGGTATTCAATTCTAAGTAATAATAACAAATTCATTTTGTGCAAATATTATGTTTATTTCAAATCATCTGATGTCAAATGCTGTGGTGAAAAATAATGAAACTCGACACACTTTTAAAACAAATTAACAAATTTATTTACAATAACTTCAAATAAAAATTTATTTACACTATTTACAGTTTTATAATTTAAGAAAATAAATAAAAATAAATAAAAAATAGAAATACAAATATAAGAGGCTTACACTGTTATTAACTTATGTACTTAATAAGCAATTACACATTCCTTCAAATGCTATATTAATATTATTACAGTGTGTTTTTCTTAAAACTTAGATTTGAAAAATAAATAGTAGTAATCTTTAATTATTACAAATAATAATATATGTCAAGATTATCTATGTAGCATGTGTAAACAATGAAGCTTTACTAATTAAATAGCTACATTAATTAAGTATTACCATTTATAATATATTATCATGTATTCACTTTGTTATTAGCATTGCCTAATAGCTTTATATAAAATTAATATGTCTTTGTAATGTAAAACAAATAATTGACTATAATTATATTTCACTTAATGTAATTCCTGTTATACGTTTTATCAAATATGCATTACATATCTTTATTGTTCAAATATTATTATTTAAACTATTTATCAATTCTAAATTCATAAAGCATTACCTTAGATAAATTCTATGATTCTTTTTTATGTAAAAATCATTACTTTACTTTATGTGTTATTTTAATCCTTTCTAATAATTTCTATCTATAAAACATATTCTAAACTTATTTAAAATTTCCGGAAAACAAACATCAACTTTAAATAAAATATTCATCATCCAAATTACCTATACTACATTGTCTATACTTAATAAACTTCAATCCAAATATAAGCTTCTACCCATAACGTAACTTAATTTATTTAATAAAAAAAATACAAAAAAATATAGTCTTTTCAAATCTATTCTTATCTTGCAAATAATAAAATAATTACCTAAATAAAGAATAAATATAATTCTAATACTATAACATAATAAAATATCAAAATTTATTTATGAAAGAATCATATAATTATTTCTAAGCTTTTTACGTAATGTTGCATCATGTTGATATTATAGATTAAAACTTATGCATACTTTAATAAAGTTCGTTGCCAATATAATGTATGTGTTTTCTTAAAATATCTATACATTCATTCCACAAAACATAATATTTGGTTGATCTAAAAAAAAAATATTAAATTCATTAAAATCATTATACAATGTTTTTACCACAATAATAATAATATCCAATCTGCTATCCAGCATTCTTCGGAATTTGCAGCTTCATAAAATAAAAATCATTCACATTTTCACTCATAAACATTCATTAGAATATTCCGTGTTATATTAATTATAAAAATAAATTTATGTAATTAATTATTATATTATTTTTAAGTTACTATTTAATAAATGTACCTAACCTACTTTTTAATAGTTTAATAATATTTTAAATTTTATGTTAAATAAATAAAATAAAAAAATTATATTACATATTCCAGCGTCGTCTTTTGTTCTACCATAAAAGTTCTAACAAACATCCTACGTATAAAGTCAATAAAACACTATTTCCTGTTCCGTTGTATCACGTGTTTCTTGAAAGTTTATAATAAAAATGATAACGTTTATTTTTTAAAAATAATAAGTTCCACAAGAAAACAAATAAAATTAAAAAAATAGTTTATAAGTTCTGGATCCAGTTCTTCATAGATTATTGTTTAAAAGTTATTATTTCTAAATTAATTTATAGTTTATAAATTATTTAAATTGAATTTTTTAATCAATTTGGCATGCTTGGCTTAGTTTGATTTGATTTGGACATCCATGTATTACTTGCGCATTTATAAATAACATATTCCGGTAAGAATTAATTTTTCCATCTATAACGTCCAGCGTTTTAGATTACTACAATATAATACTCTTATTATATTACGATTTTAAATAATCATCTTTATAATCTATTTGCCTTCTTCAAATCGTCAATATTTAATCTTTTAAGCACAAAGACTTAACAAGGCAAGTATTTATAAAACTTACTACTGTTTCTTATATCTTTACTTAAGATATTCTTTAATTCTATAATTTGTCAAAAATACTTTTTTTACAGAAGTATTTTTATTTCTTTAAAATATCTATTAATAACAGACAATAGTAATTTAACTTTAAAACTATTTATAGTCCAAAATACTACTTTTCTCCATCTTATAGTTTTCTGTACTAATCCAGCGTCTGTTACTTTTCTAGCATAAAGTTTCTGATATATTTCTCCGATACGTGATGTTTCCATCGATTATTTGTACGTAAATTGAGCTTCGATATTGAGAAGACCAATAGGGAATATTAAAATTACTACTGCATATTCATTATTTTAAAAATATTATAAATTATTCAATAACACTCTTATGATTTTACAACTGATTTTTAAGAGCGTTTATAAATTTACTTGGCTATTTTTTTAGTAGCACGATTAACTTAGAAATTTAATTACAGAGAGCCCTTCAACAATTGAATCCAGCTTTTATACTAGAAGAGACTCCACATCTGATTGGTACGTTTAAACAATCAAACTTTGCTTATTTACATATTTATCAACACACTATTAAAAATAAAATAATGACTTATTTAATATTTAATATTTATTACATTATTACATTTTTTATCGTTTATTCAAATCTATCAAATATTTTTTTAAAATATTCTTTCTCACTTGATTTAAATCTTAACTTTTATAAGATCATTTAAAATAAACTAAATCTTTTTAAATACGTTATATTTTTAAGACAATATTTTTTAAAATCAAATTTAATATTTTACATTAATATCTTTATTTTTATCTCGTGATAACTCACGTATTATTTATAAATTTTACAACATGATTTTGTAAAATAGTTATGCAACTTTATTAGACAACTTCCACGCGTGCTTGTGTAAATTTAACTAACATCTGTTTTTTTATAACACAAGAACGCTTGCTGTCGTCTAAAAATAAACTAACAATTGCATTTTTAAAATAAATATTTATTTTTAAAATAAATAAGATATTATAACAGATTTTAAAATAATTATTTGATATGATTAAAATCAAATATTAATCTCAATTTAAATACTTATAATTTAAAATATTTCTATTTACTTTTAACATATATTTTAAATTAAATAAATATCTTTGTTTAATTTTAACTAAATCTTTTAAATACTTTAGCTTTAAACATTTGTTATTAAACATATTAATGCAGTATTACATCATAATCATCATCATTTTAAATATCTTCTCAATATCAACACAATTCACATATCAAATACTCATAGATTGCTTTAATTAAACTTATGGTAACATTACCACAAGCAAAGTCAACATCACATTTTTTAAAACACTTCTTAAATTTAAAATTTTCTACTAGATTAGCACAAAACTTAAATGGTGATCCATACAAAAGGGCACAATATATATATATTGAACAGGATACTTTATCCGCTTCAAGAGTTCCATCACAAAACTAAAACTAACTTATTTTTATAAAGTCTTAAGAGAATCATATTTAAAAGTTTTATATATTTCTTATTAGGGTATTAAGAGTAAGTGCAATAATGCACACACTTTTTTATTTTAAAATTATCTGATTTTTATTTGCAATAGATTTTCTCTTAATATTTTTTTAAACCTATTTATAAAAATATTCTAAATTTTTTTAAAAAGACGTTGATCCTTTTTAATTTTGGAAAGTTTTTTTTTAAAATTACATTCCTGTTTCTTTTATTTTCAATTATAATCTATTGAAAATTTAATTTGAAAAGCTGAGACTTGTTTTTATATTTATTTTTTAAAAATTACTTCTAAATAAGATTGCCTTGGTTGGGGTTTTTAATTAAGATTAAGTTTGAGATAGAGATTTGCCCTGGTCAACAACTAATTAAAAGGTGACATGGGAGATAAGAATGGATCATATAAATATCCCAGGTTTTGAACTGATTAGAGATTCTCTGTTGATTATTTATTATTTGGTGTTGATCTTCAGTCAGCTTGTTTGATATGTATTCAACTTTTAGTACATTAGTCATTATAACCATTTGAAGTGCCATGCTGCCATAGTTTGCTAAAATTGTCTGCCTCTGGATCAGCCATTGAGAAAAATTTATTGGCTGTTTGCTGAAATTATATTATGAACTATTTAATAAATAGAATCATCTCTCCAGAATGCCAAAACTAGTTGCTATCAAGAATTTATTATCTATACCATGCCATTCTAAACCAACTCAAAGATGAACTCCAGATGCTAAATTGTTTCTGTTGATCATGCCTTAAAACTTAAACTGAGCCAGTGCTTACCTTCACACTCCCTACCAAAAAAAACACAGAAGCCATCTTCACTAGAAGAAATGTGTTGGACTTTACATTACTTCAAGGCAATATATTTTCATATTCTAACCAGGGTATTTTATGTTTTAATGCTCATGTACACTTTATGTCAAACTTTATTATTTGTTTTGGCAATCATTTACTTAAATATTTTGTTGAATTTAATAAATCTTAATTTTTTTTTATAAATACTTTGGCTGATGTTTGGTCTTCTTACTCAATTGTCTGAACCATCTTAAAAATCTCTTTCTGAATTTACCCAGTACCAATCATCAGCATCATTAACTTTTGGTCACAGTAAATTAAATTTTCCAGGTATGCAGTGACCTGGTGGCACCCTCTGTGATCAAAAGAAGATAGAATGACTGGTACTATATATATATATATATATATATATATATATAGTATATATATATATATATATATATATATATATATGGTCAGTAATCTATGATGACAGTATACCCAGATAAGTGCAAAAGCAATTACTGGAATACTTTAGAGGCACTCAAAACCAGGAGTTGATCCATACAGAATGATGGATACTCCAATATTTTATTTAGACCTTCAAAAATATCCAGTAAGTCTCAAAAAGGAGCAACATGAAGGTTAACAAATTTAACTATGTACCATCTACAATAGAGACATTACCAGTTGAGTTTGAACAACACAACCATCATAATAACAACAAAAAAGACCCATATATAAATCTCAGGTTATTGTAATTCAAGTAATAAAATAAGAAATTGTAAAGAAGCATGAAAATAATTGAGAAAATATTAGGAAATAAAATAGTAAGGCATTATTACCCTTCTTTAAAAAAACAATCCAACACCAAAGCAATATATAAGTCACTTAAGTCTTAAAATTTTGATGACAGCATAAAATTTGAACTTTGTAAGGATAGAGGAGTTGTATGGGTAGCTTACAACTCTGTCTAGACCAGCCCTTATTTATCCACAACAGCTAGTGAAACCCATTTAAAACATAAACTAGATAATGGATAGTTGGATATGCACTATCAATTGTTTTATAATGCAAACATACATATACACACATGCAACAAAAGTTAATTTTATTAAATCTTAAATTAAATAATATCACAATGGAATAATTTATCTTTTTCAAAGAAAAGTAAAAAAAAAATATTTAATAAGATATTTCATATATATACTAATAATAGGGTTTTGTCAATGTATTAGATGTCACAATTTATGACTTCAACTTAGTAGACATAGTGATGACCTAATGTCAAGTCAATAGCTAGGCAAACAAATGTTAGAAAATGAGAGTAGAATTTTATTATGTAATTTAAATTTTAACAACCATTTAATACATGCAAGAATAGACACCAACAGCAATGAAAGAGGAAATGGAAAAGCTCATATACTAAGCAATGGAAACTAAGCATGGTATAAAAGTGAACCCAGTTCATTTCCATTGTTTTGTTATTTATCAAAGAATAGGATAACCGCATGCAAACAATATCTCAACATTGAATCTTAGAATGCAATAAAAGATGGACAATTTCTTTGAAATCCTATATCAATTGTATAATTTTCATATCTCAAAAAGTTGAAAGAAATTGTAATTCACTTTTGAAATATGGAAAGTTGATAATTTCTAGCAGTTTAACAAAGGAATTGAACCAATTTTCAGTTGTCAATTAAAAATAAGTCTGTACTATTATTATAGGAGAAAAGGAAAGAGTACATTGCCAGCTTATATAAATGATGAAGTATTTTTTTATATAATTTGCTAAATACAATTAAAAAACCAAAGAAAATTAAATCTATTATAAATTACTAAGCAATGTATTCTTGCTAAATAAAGTTACCATAGGACCGGGGTGCTATTCCCCCAACCATAGAAGCATAATGATTTAATCCACTCATCTGTATAATGCCTAAAGAAACTTCAAACATCCCATATTAAATGTCTGAATGGATCCTGTGGAAAAGCAGCTGCAGAAAATGGAAACAACATTGTTCCAAACACATTTCTGAGGAATTTGAGTGATTGACAAAGGATTTACCAGAGTATAATGAAAAGAAGTGTAATAGACTGTATCCATGAGAGAAGTTATCACTAGATTGAAGGAGTTTAATCTGGATGATTGAAGAAAATTTGATTTATTATGTGTTAATTTTTTTATATGTTTGTAAAATTTCTATTCTTATTTCATTTCTACACTTAGGAGTTTCAGCGTGCCTACATTTGGAAGAGTCCATTATGTTTAAAAGCAACATAGTGCAGGGGGGGGATTATTAATTTAGATAAAAATTATTTAAATAAAGTGTTGGTTAGTTCTCTCTGTAGTGACTTGATATTTGGTTCACCATCATGTAATATGGAATAAGGTAAGAGTTTTGATACTATTCCATATTAATTACATGCATTATTATAGGACAGAGTTTGTGTTTTTGTTTATTTTAACTAACAGTCATTATATTTATTTTATTCTGTGTGAATGACTAATCTTCTAATATGGTTGTTTGTTTCTGTCAATTATACTCAGAGAGGGATCCCAAAGAAGATGGAATGTCAATCATTGAAATTCGACAATGAGGCTATCATATAACATTGTAAATTAGTCAGCTTTGCGGTAATGTAATCATGATTTTTTTTTATTAATTTAATTTGCTTTATAAATAGTGAGTACTGAGTTATCTATCTTTACCATGGGTATGGGTTGAAATAATGGATACTTTTAATCCATGATATGGTAGAAATGCATACTTGACACATATAACTGCATCTTTTTATGATGTTAGATAGTTTGAAATTTTATTTATTATTAAAAGTTTTAATTTGAATTTAAATTAAATTGGTCTCTAGTTTATCATAATCATTCATACACCATTTTATCAACATATTTGACTATATATAGATATGTGCACACACACTTCTTTTTCATATATAATGATACAACAATAGTGTTGGATGGATCTTAAGTCAATTGGAACCTGTTTAGAGATGTGATACTTGCTATACAAAGTAAATTCACCCCTGGAAAGGCCTGAAGGTAACATTCTCTCTGGGTTTGTATACTGAGGCATAATGGAACCCAAAAGAAGGGTGAGGTATGGAAGAAATATATGTATTTAAATTTAGTGTGTAAACTTAGAGTTAGCCTATTGGAGATAGATATGATCATTGGTTAGTTACATCATGTCATTCATAGATCCTACCTGAAGACCCTAGGTCTGACTGTAGTGAGGTGTGTCCCCCTCTTCCAGTGGACCATTACAATATATATATATATTATGTATTGTACCATGTGTGTTTATTCTATACATTTATAAAATTAATGTTAATATTACAGATCATTCAAAATAGGTTAAATTCTTTGTCCCATAATATATAATACAATTTCAAAATGATTTAAGCCATATTTAAAATCTGGTTAATATATAAATATCACATTCAATTTCCAACAATGGAAATGATTATTCATCTAAGTAAACCAGGACTTAAAGAATAGGTGACCACTTATTCTATATTAATATTTATTGTTAATGGTTCATGGAAAGTTATGTCTGTTTAAATTTATATACATATATAATGGCCAGGAATGTGGGTTAAGAATACACCTCAAAGTACTATCATATCAATTTTCGTATTATGAAATAAACATGATAACATTAAAAATAAAGAAAAATACTTATTCTAACTGGGAGAGTTCAGTTAATGATGAGATGATGACCTATTACTTTCATTTTCTCCATCACCAAAACAGGCTTCTGTCTATGATCATCATCACAATATGATTGCCACCTAATGAACATTATCAGAAAAGTTTGGATGATTTATCAATTTTTTTTAATAACACTACCAAGTTTTATACTATCACTTCATAAACTTAATGATTGATACTGACCAATACCTTACCCGTGATTTATAATACTTCATCAAATCAAGAATCACTTGAATTATTTCTGGATGAAATGCTATGAAATTAGTTATTCAGATCTGTTAATGTTCATATAAAAAATTAAACTCTAGAAATGTTTAATAATTAATAATAAATGATGTATTTACAGATTAATAATCAGATAGTTTACAGTGTATAAAATTCATGATTTCAAATCTTCTGTGCCATTTTATGTAAGTATACAATGAGGCATTTTAATTAATAATTTACCTTTTCTTTTTTATTAATCTTATGAGCTTCAAATTTAACTTGCATTCTTAAGTAATATAAATAAATTATCAAACTATCGCTTTTAAAATTAGCAGTAAACAATATATATGTAAAATAAATAAAATATCCGTTAATTTAAAACAATATTGTAATTATAATTGAAATAATATTTTTAATGGTTTACAAACAATCCTTAAATCCGCAGAAGCACTTTCGGTTACTTTCTAACCTGCCTCAACTGCCATTAAATTCAAAAACAAAAGCGGAAGCAAACGTCATCAATTCAAATTCCACGAATCTCATATTTTAATGTTAGAAGCTTGTCGATTTATTAAATGCATTTTATTCCTGTTTATAAAAATTGTCTCTTTAATTTTTCTTTTACTATGGTTTCTCTCTTCATGAAGAATTTTCAAAATTAAATTTAAATTTATATTTACATGTTTTTTCGTGATCAAAGAAAACTGAAGGAGATATTAAATCATTATTTTTATTTTTTACACGCTTATATAACAATTCATGTTTCTTCAATCTTTTCTCAATACTGCACCTAGATTCACCTATACATGATAGCATACAATCACAAAAAATTTGATATATGACATTACTTTTTTGCTTGACAGGTATGACATCGTTAGAATTATTGACTAATTTATTAATATTGTTTGGAACGTAGAATGAAACATTAAGCACATTCTTATATAAATCCTTAAAAAATTTCATTTGTGGATTTGAAATAAATGGAATAGATATCCATTTTTTACTATTAATCTTCATTTCTTTTAAATTATAATAATTTTTTTAAAATTGACATAAAGTATTGTTTATTTGTTCCATTTTATAACCAACATCAAACAATTCCTTGGCAAATATCTCAATATTTTTCAGTTTATCACTTGGGTAATGACATAATTTTTCATTCCGAAACAAAAAAGATTTAAAACTTGCCATCTTATGCATCATTGGTACTTTTGATGTACAATTTATATATCCTCTTTTTTGCAGTGGCTTAATAATTAGTTTATAATTTAATATACTGTTATCTCTTGTGATCATTAAATCTCAATAGTTAATCTTATTGTCCTGTTCTTTTTCAATAGTCCATTTCAAGCCATTCAACTTATTTAATTCCTTTATAAGCAAATTTATACTATTAGTAATTCCACAAACAAAAACATCATCCACATATCTTTTGTAAATTTTAATATCTCCAAAAATACACATATTTAAAATACTACTCTCTTATGTAGATAAAACGAAATTGCAAACTTGTGCAACTACAGGCAATAGGCCAACCTTTAGTCATTTTATAATATTGACCTTCAAAAGATGCAACTATGTCATCATTAAAAAATTTTCAAGAATCAATGATAAATTTTATCATATATTTACAAATACTTTTACTTTTTAATGCATGTTCAATTATTTTTATGGAATTCATTCTATCAATAGATCCATACATTTCTGTAACTTCCAATGAAGCAATAACATCATTTTCATCAATCATTAAATTTTTAATACTATTTACAAAGTCAAACGATGAAGCAATAGTATTTTCCCCAAAAATACTGTAAGACTTTTTAGGATTTGGGGAAAATACTATTGCTTCATCGTTTGACTTTGTAAATAGTATTAAAAATTTAATGATTGATGAAAATGACGTTATTTCTTCATTGGATGTTACAGAAATGTATGGATCTATTGATAGAATGAATTCCATCAAAATAATTGAACATGCATTAAAAAGTAAAAGTATTTGTAAATATATGATAAAATTTATCATTGATTCTTTAAAATTTTTTAATGATAACATTGTTGTATCTTTTGAAGGTCAATATTATAAAATGACTAAAGGTTGGCCTATGGGTTTGCCTGTAGTTGCACAAGTTTGCAATTTTGTTTTATCTACATAAGAGAGTAGTATTTTAAATATGTGTATTTTTGGAGATATTAAAATTTACAAAAGATATGTGGATGATGTTTTTGTTTGTGGAAATACTAATAGTATAAATTTGCTTATAGAAGAATTAAATAAGTTGAATGGCTTGAAATGGACTATTGAAAAAGAACAGGATAATAAGATTAACTATTTAGATTTAATGATCACAAGAGATAACAGTATAGTCATAAGTGCTTGAGAAGTTTGCACTCTCTCAGTTTAATTAAATTATAAACTAATTATTAAGCCACTGCAAAAAAGAGAATATATAAATTGTAAGTCAAAGGTACCAATGATGCATAAGATGGCAAGTTTTAAATCTTTTTTGTTTCGGAATGAAAAATTATGTCATTACCAAAGTGATAAACTGGAAAATATTGAGATATTTGCCAAGGAATTGCTTGATGTTGGTTATAAAATGGAACAAATAAACAATACTTTATGTCAATTTTAAAAAAATTATTATAATTTAAAAGAAATGAAGATTAATAGTAAAAAATGGATATCTATTCCATTTATTTCAAATCCACAAGTGAAATTTTTTAAGGATTTATATAAGAATGTGTTTAATGTTTCATTCTATGTTCCAAACAATATTAATAAATTAGTCAATAATTCTAAGGATGTCATACCTGTCAAGCAAAAAAGTAATGTCATATATCAAATTTTTTGTGATTGTATGCTATCATATATAGGTGAATCTAGGTGCAGTATTGAGAAAAGATTGAAGGAACATGAATTGTTATATAAGCGTGTAAAGAATAAAAATAATGGTGATTTAATATCTCCTTCAGTTTTCTTTGATCACGAAAAAACATGTAAATATAAATTTAAATTTAATTTTGAAAATTCTTCATGAAGAGAGAAACCATAGTAAAAGAAAAATTAAAGAGGCAATTTTTATAAACAGGAATAAAATGCATTTAATAAATCAACAAACTTCTAACATTAAAATTACTAGATTCATGGAATTTGAATTGATGATGTTTGCTTCCGCTTTTGTTTTTAAATTTAATGGCAGTTGAGGCAGGTTAGAAAGTAACTGAAAGTACTTCTGTGGATTTAAGGATTGTTTGTAATTATTTGTAAACTGGTAAAAATATTATTTCAATTATAAATAAATAAATAAATATATATATATATATATAAAATTAAGAGCGTGCTAATAGCTCTAAGCAAGCTTTTTTTTATATTTATTTATGATAAATGCTACTACAAGAGAAGGCATTCAAATCATGGTCCCCATCCCCAGACCGGTTTCGACCTATGGGTCTCTTCACTGAAGAGACCCATAGGTCGAAACCGGTCTGGGGATGGGGACCATGATTTGAATGCCTTCTCTTGTAGTAGCATTTATCATAAATAAAAATAAAAAAAAGCTTGCTTAGAGCTATTAGCACGCTCTTAATTTTACATAATAGTAAGTGCAAGCTATATATAAGTCATGTGACATCTGACTTGTTACTATTAATATATATATATATATATATATATATATATATATATCAACGGCTGCAGAAAGGAGTTTGCTATTAACTGAAAGAAGACCCTTTGATTCCTCTTGGAGGCCTTAAAGGAACCGAGCAGGGCAAATTCCTAATGTCCACTCCATATGTTCTTGTTGTTGCAGCTGTTATTACTATGTGATTATTCATATAGTATATGAACATGGATGGGCTGCTCACCAACACGCATTAGCCAGTGTGGTGAGCTTATTGGCTTTTTACCTCTGAGTTTAAGATCAAGAAACACCATGGTCTTTCTTCTCAGTTCCTGATAAGGCAGAATGAATGTTTGTGTAAATGATAAATATTTTTCCAATACATATATACAATTATGACAGACAAAAATAAAGCATGGCCCTTATTCCCAGGAGGCTGTAAAGTCACCAACCAAGGCAGCAGTTGGTGGCCGAAGGCGGAGGGTGCTAAGAATCTTCTGATTGCGGACCCAGGCTGCCATTTGATGACGACTTTTTATTTAGGTACTTACAACTGCAGATCACTCTCAAGTGAAGGAAGATTGCAAGAATTAGAAGAAGAACTGTCTTATATTAAATGGGACATTATAGGACTTTGTGAAGTTAGAAGAAAAGGAGAAGAAACAATTGATTTCAAAAGTGGACATATACTCTAAGTGGAGTAGGATTCATTATAAATAAAAAGTGGAAGAACAATATTGTGGAGATTGATGGTGTATCGGACAGAGTGGCAAGATTAGTTATACAACTTAATAGCAGATACCAAATGCAGATAATTCAGATTTATGCCCCAACAAGTTCTCATAGTGATGAAGTAGTAGAAGATTTTTATATGAATGTACAAAAGGCTTTTGATCAGAGTAAACAACATTTTAAAATTGTTATGGGAGACTTTAATGCTAGAATTGGTAGACAAATGAAAGATGAAATTGCTGTAGGTAATTTTGGTTATGGTAATAGAAATGAGAGAGGACATAGAATTGTGGAGGTTGCAGAAAAAGAAAAACTTTATATTATGAATTCATTTTTTGAGAAAAATGTTAAAAGGAAATGGACATGGAAGCATCCAAATGAAGGTACAGCAGAATTGGATTATATTTTGACTAACAGAAAATACATATTTCAAAATTGTAATGTTCTTAATAAATTTAACACAGGAAGTGATCATTGATTAGTAAGGTGTAAGTTACTTGTTAATGTAAAACTAGAAAAACAAAAATTATTAAGAAAAACAATATTTGCAGTTGATATTCCTAATCTTCAGAAACATTCTAATGAATTTAAATTAGAACTTACAAATAGGTTTCAAGTGTTAGGAGATTTTGAACATGATACAGATTTGAATGAAATTAATATGAAAATAACTGATACACTTTTAAAAACTGCAACGAACATAGCTGGTAGAAAAAAGCAGCAATTGACTAATAAAATTTCTACTGAGACTAGAGAATTTATGAAGAAAAGAAGGAATATGAAGATATACAAAAATGATGTATTAAAAAGAATTGAATATGTTGAATTTTGTGAAATGGTTCGGAAAAGAGTTGAAAATGATATAAGAAAGTATAACTGTGAAATAGCAAGGAAAGCTGTAGAAGAAAATAAAAGTCTCAAAAATGTTAAACAACATTTTGGTATTGGTAGGAAATTTATATCTGCAATAAGAAAAAAAGATGGAATTATTACTAAAAAGAGAGATGACATCATGAAATTGGTAGAAGATTTTTATCAAGAATTATATAGTAATAAAGAACAAGTACCTCTTATATTTATTACATCTTCCAAATTGCCCAGAATTTTAAATGAAGAAGTGAGACATGCAATTAAGTGTATGAAGAAAGGAAAGGCTCCAGGAAATGATGGAATTATAATTGATATATTAAAAGAAGCAGGTGAAGAAATAGAAACAATTTTAGCAAAGTTATATACCAAATGTCTAAATGATAAAGATGTACCGGAAGATTGGAAGAATGCAGTAATAATATTAATATTTAAAAAAGGTGATAAAGAAGATATTAGAAATTACAGACCTATCAGCCTTTTATCAGTTTTATATAAAACTTTTACCAAGATAATTACAACTCGTCTACAGAGACTTTGAATTTCCACCAACCAAGAGAACAAACTGGATTTAAAAATGGTTTTAGTACAATAGATCATATTTAGGTATTGAGAGAAGTCATAGAAAGGACAAACGAATATGAGTTGTCATTATGTTTTGGATTTGTAGATTATGAAAAGGCATTCGATTCTATACACATTTCTTCAGTGATTAATCATCAAGGTAATAGATCCAGGATATTGTCATATTTTAAAGAATATTTATAAAAATGCAACAGCAACAATTAGATTACATAATGATACTGGAAAAATCAACATTGAGAAAGGTGTAAGACAAGGTGACTCCATATCTCCAAAACTTTTTACAGCAGTGCTGCAAGAAGTATTTTGTGGATTAAAATGGGAAACTAAAGGAGTGAAAGTAAATGGAGAGTATTTAAGTCATTTAGATTTCGCAGATGATGTAGTTGTTTTTGCAAATAATGCTTCAGAGCTGCAGGAAATGTTGCAGGAGTTAGCAGATGAAAGTAGAAAAGTAGGACTAAAGATAAATGTTAAAAAGACTAAAGTAATGTTTAATCGATTTGCTCAAAATATGAAAATAAAGATTGATTATGAAGAATTAGAAGAAGTTAACAGTTACAAATACCTTGGTCAGATTATTAATACAGATGGAAACATAATGGAGGAAATTAATCATAGAATTAAACTTAGTTGGAGTGCTTTTGATAGAAATAACTTGATACTAAAAGGAAATATGCCTATATGTTTGAAAAGGATGGTTTTTAACAAATGTGTTTTACCAGTTCTTACTTATGGATCTGAGACTTGGACACTGAATAGAAGAACAATACAGAGACTTCAGACCACTCAAAGGAGTATGGAGAGATGTATGTTGGGAGTAACAAGAAGAGATCGAAAACACAATGTATGGGTAAGACAACAAACAGGTGTTACTGACCTTATTGAAAAAATTAAAAGATTGAAATGGAGTTGGGCTGGACATATTGCTAGAAGAGATGATAATAGATGGACAATTGAAATTTTAAACTGGATTCCAAGAGATTGTAAAAGACCTAGAAAGGGACCACATGTGAGATGGATGGATGAAATAAGAAAATGTGCAGGGGTGTTATGGAGAAGAGAAGCTAAAGATCGGAGAAGATGGATTAAACTTGGAGAGACCTTCATCCTGCAGTGGATTGATAATGGTTGATGATGATGATATATCAACATTGTGAACATTTGACAAAGAAAAGATTATTCAGCATTAGAATCTTTAAAACTTTTGAAGTATGTATTCAACTGCTAAGGCCAGAATCATAGCACTCATAATCTGAAGGATGCATTGTGAGATTTAAATAAGGTGGACATTATATAAACAAATAGTTTAAATATTCCACTTTTTGGACAATGGAATGTTATTTGCTTTTTTTGTTGATAGAGATTATTAGAAATGAACCACACCTTTATTTTGCATTTTATATAATCATGTTCTCAACATGCACAGTTCACCTTTACTGCATTCCATTGTTCAAAAAGTGGAATATTTAAATTTGTCATTTATATAAGGTCCACCTTATTTAAATCTCACAATGCACCTGCAGATTATGAGTGGTATGATTCTGGTCTTACTAGGTAAAAGCATGCTCAGCAAGTTTTAAAGCTTTTAATACTGAATAATATTTTTTTTTCAAACATGCAAAATGATGATTACAATTTTATTATAGTTTATATATTTCCAATATAAAGATTGCAATATTAACTCGTTGTAAATCGCAAGATTTCCTGAATGTTAATTTGTATAGGAAATAGTGGACTTAAACATTGGAGATAACAACAGCTTCAAGCTTCCATATCAAGATGCTTCAGATTTACCTATATAAATGGAATGTTAGGTTAAAGATAAGACACCACTCTTATCTTTATAAAAGTCGCTTTCTTGTGTTATGGTTTGAGAGGTCCCTCTATCAGCAAAATAAAAATATTGCTTGTATTATAAATTTCAAGGTACATTTGGTACAGGTTAAAGTCTGTCTTAAAAGTATTTACATATACTTCCTGTGCATTTAATAAATAATTACAGCTTTACTAATAACCCATAACAACTTTTTTTGTCATGAGTTTAATTAAAAGAAAAAGCGATTGTCTTTTACTTTTATCCCAAATTGTTATAAGACTTTAAACTGAAATGGCTATTTGTAATAAGTATTAGGATTCAGAAGACTTACATTTTTCTTGACATCTTGTAAATAATAATTCATTTTCCATAGATATTTATATATAGTAAATTAAATATTTTTACAAAATTTATTATGAAGTAAATAAGAAAGTTAAAAAATTATATAATACAAATAATCATAGATAACTTTACTTTTGATGTTATTAAGAAATCATCAGTTATCATTTGACAGTTGTGAGACTAAAAAAAATTCTCCATTAATGTATAACTCTTTTGACTTAAGTTTAATTAGAAGAAAAAGATCATATTTACTTCTAAGTTTTTATAATTATTTAAATTCAAACAGGTATTGTTTTATAGAATGAGACTTCGCAAGACTAATATCTTCCCTTGACATCTTGTAAATAATATTTCATTTTCCCCAGAGAGTTGTGTATGTTAAATTAAATATTTTCAAGAGTTTATTGTGATGTAAATGATAGAAATTAAAGGATTATATCCATGTAAACAATCAGATAAAACATTACATTTGATGTTTTTAGGAAACAATCAAATACTACTAACCGGCAGTCTTCAAGCTGAACAAGTTTTTCTAATATCATATAATATCTCTTTTGTCCTGAGTTTAATTAGAAGAAAAAATGTTGTAAGGATTTAAGCCCAGACAACTATTTTTTATACACATGAGGATTAAGAAAATTCACTTTTTGTCTTAATTAAACACAGAGCAAAAATATTAGATTATTAGGGAAACTTATTAAGCCTTCAGACTGTCAATTATTGATTGATTTCCTAGCAATATAAAATATAAAGTTATTATTGGTTGTTTATATGGATATAATTATTAATTTCTATAATAAATTTATAAAAAGATTTGACATATATAATTTTCTAGGAAAGAGGAATTATTATTTATCTAAAGTCAAGGGAAGAAGTAAGTCTTCTGAATCCTTATGCCTAAAAAATAGTTCTCTGGTTTTATATCTTTATAATAACTATGATTAGAGTAAAAGAAGAGCTTTTTTTCTAATTAAATTCAGAAAAACTATTATAGATTAATAGAGAAATTTATTTAGCATCAAAATTCTTAATTAATAATTGATAGTATTCTAGCAACATCAAAAGCAAAGTTATTTGTTTACATGGATATAAATCCTTAATTTACATTATAGTACATTATAACAAACCTATGAAAATATTTATTTTAATATATTGTAGTGTATCGTTCATTCTGGAAGATCCATAAATCTAATTTTATTCTATTGATATTAAGTATAAAAAATATTTGTGTATGTTTTAATGGCTAATATTCTTCATCATATGGCAATTGTCTCAGGATTTTTTAATTATCTTCTAACTCAATCAGTATTTGAATACTGAATAATTGGTAATGTGATGATTTAGATATGAATAGTGTCTTATTTGTACCCAAGCATATGATAAGTGTTCTGTACTCCCATCAAGTGATGTGGGCAGAAAGATGATGAATATCTTTGATGAATTAAAATACAACAATCTATTTGGAAAATATGAATTTATGCTTTTAGTAACTTTTATATCTTTTTGTAATTATTATATCTTTTTGTAATTTCTTATATCTTTTGTAACTTTTATATCTTTTTATAACTTCTGATGATATAAATGATGATGACTGATGACAAACTCATTTACTGAACAACAGTAAAAAAACATTTTATTTAAAATGATTATTTATAAAAATAACAAATATTATAACAATAAAATATGAAAAAAAAAAGAAAAAAAGAATATACAATCCATTACAAGAAAAGTTCTCAACTTAAGTTTGAATTCTAATTATCTAGTTTTATTCCCCTTCTTGTTTTTCTTTTTAAAAAAATGCTATGCATATATGAGGTGGGTATTTCTACAACATATGCTGTTTATGATAAGATAATATAATTGAAGATGCTGTGTTATTATTATCATCCAGTTTATTTCCCAACATTTAGTGCAAGTATACCATAAAGGACAAATCTTATTAAAATCTTTTGGTCACATATTATCAATTAATAATATAAGCATAAATATATTTAGCAAGTAATACCAATATAAAAGCCTACACTTGATTCTCAGTTCACATGTTAATATTCCTATAATTTAACTAACTCAAGAGGCCTTAAATCTAAACACCATCATGAAATTTTCATATTATTCACAATACCTCATCAGATATGAAAGATGCTTATTAAGAAAAAGATTCACCAAACAATAACAAACAGTCATTTCATTAATTTACTGTTTCAGCACCATCATTAGTTCTCATAGTGAGGAAAAGTGTCATGGGCAAATAAACATTATATAAAGCCAAAAGTAATTGGATGCATAATAATTATATGTAGCTAAATTCAATACAGTATCTCCAATATAAATGTATTAATATAGCAAAATAACACACTTATACCTCTAATTTTACATATTTACTTGCATTCTACTCTACACATACTCTGAGAGCTTTGTTACTTTACTTAATCAACATATAAATCAAGCACCCCCAAAAAACAATCAAAATAACTTATTCTAATACCTTTGAGTAAATTCTAAGAATACATTATTATTAAAAGAACCAGATGTATCTGGCCTAAATATACTGCGTTTTTTTTAATTGATTGGTTTAACAATTTTTTTAAAGACTTAATGTAAATTAAACAAAAGATTTTAATATTATATAAATAAATGTGAGAATTGACTTCAATTATACTCTAACTAAAACTAAATGTAAATACAATACTATAGCATCTATTTTTGTCCTCTCAATAAATATCACATTTAAAATATGAATTTATGTACTGTATTTACATTTTATTCATGATTTAAATACTATACCTCTGTAGTTAAAAGCATGTGAACGGATTTTTTTTCCTAGTGTTTTTTATTAATGTCGACTTCCTTCATATAAACGTAATATAAACATAATACGCAAAACAATACTAAATGTAAATATGGTACTATAGCATTTATTCCCCCCCCCTCACTAAATACCACATTTTAAACATGAATTTATGTATTGTAATCACATTTTCTTTGTGATTTAAATACTATACCTCTGTAGTTACAAGCAAATGTACTGATTTTATCCTGAGTATTTTTTATTAATGGCAGAATTACATTTTTCATAAAAACCGAATATTTTTTTTAATTGTTTGCAAATTTGACATGTTATAGCCTTATAAACAAACACATTCATCAATCAGACAACAGAGAAAATATGGGTTTTATACATATAGATAAGACCCATGACAAGTATTAGAGAGCTGCATCCAGGGTCATAATAATAATAATATATTTATCTTCAAAAATTAATGTTTACTTTTTTGTGTGTGAAGTTTTTAATATTAATTCATCATCACAATTTGCAGTGATTATTTCTTCCCTGCAATGCAACTTCAAACTGTTAAGCCCCGTTGCTGAATTTTAAAGTCAAATATACTATCACTTTTATAACATTCAATGTTTAAATTCGCTGATAATAATTACTATCGTCTGTAAGACAGTTTGATATCAATAAATCCATTTGACCAAGCACAATAAAGTATTTGTTTAAAAAAAAATTTTTTTTTCTTTTCTTCTTTTTCTTGTTTGAAAGTTGAACACTCAATCAGGAAAGTTAACTCATTTTATTACATGGGTTTTTCAATTAGGTTATCAAGACTACTATAATTTTAAATCTTCTTTGACAATGATATTTAACGGAGCACTAATTAATTTACACAGAAGCTCTAATTATTTCTTTCTCTCTTTACTTTTTTTAAAATAAACAAACTTTGGTATTATTCTATAAGTAATATGCTATTTTTAACTGTTCAGTTAGCATTGCCTTTGAGAAATAATATAAATGATATATTAACATACAAAGTTTAACAATAATATTTGATTGTTTGCAAAAATAATTTATGTACTTGGAGTTTTAGATGTAAATTATAAGGACCTTGAACACAGACTTTCAATCCATCTTCAGCTATCTGCTTTATCTCATACAACTGATACACATGACCACACACATGTGAAAAAGATAAATGATCTCCAATATTCATATTTCATGCTGAATCAGCACTCATCAGTTTGTCCAGATAATCTCCCACACACACATATATATAATCAAGCACCGTTTATATTAAGATAGCAAATGTTCAAACGTTTAATGGACAAGCTTTAATCTACTCCATCCTCCAACTCCTCTGCCATCCATACTGTTGAAAGTCTGATGATGGAATGCCAAATCAATGTAAATTCATGGGTAATATAAAAGCTTCATAATTGCATAAAATTCTCGAAGCTTATTTTCTTTCCATAGTAAGCTGTTCCAATTCTTTTCTGTTTAACATATATTGCAGGTGCAGTGTGGAAAGAGGCCCTGATGAAAAGGCAGACTCCTTTTGGTAATTATTTTAACCTGCTATAATTCGGCAATCAGCTAAATAAAATGGCTATTATAAATTCTGAACTTGCTTAGGTCTCATGGTATTAAATGTCATCACGATCCATAATATCATGCGTTTCTCACTAATTTATCCAAAATTATCCCAATCGTTATAGCAGGAATGTTTCTCGAAAATCTTTATACTGTCTGATTTTCAAATAATAATAATAAAAATCGCTCTTTTCTTTTTTTTTTTTTCAAACAAAGCATATTGAAGACAATCATTATTGGATATCATACTCAAATAAAACGTATAACCATCTATTATTTATTATTATTTTTTAATTACATACATCCCACTTAACACAATGTTAAACAGACATTCGCGCGTTTATATAACTACAGATCAAACACGAACGTCAAAGTTGAATGTAAAATTGACTATTTGGCTATTGTAATGTAATTGTTAAGGTAATAATTAAAAGATTGCTTAAATATATTTGGTCTGATGTGATGTATCTTGTGTATAACTTTTTTAATGACTAGCCTCTGTAGAGATTACCAAAAACTGAATTAAACTATATAAGCCTTCCCAATGCATTTCTCCAACTAACATACAAAAGACATTACAGCTTCAAAATTTAAATTTCCTAAACATTTGCTATGCTTACAATAAAATAGACTTATCAAATAAAGTGAAGAAATATTTTTTCTTTACTTTCTATTAGTCATCTTTCTATCTGTACCTTGCTATGGAAAAAAAAACATAAGATCACAAATATAAAGTAAAAAATAATGTACAAAGTGTGTTTATTTAAATTCAGTTTATTTTATTCGTTTCTAATATTCTCAGAGTAATTTTATAGAAAACAAACTATATAGACAATTCCATGCTTTTACTATCATTTATTCCTTCACTTCTGGCTTAAACTGATTTTTACATCTATTGGATTTTTTATTCCAGTGCATCCTTACCATTAGCCATAGTACGGAATATAAAAATATTTATTAGCATATGAATAAATCATAAGAGTGACACCTTATAAATAAATAAAAAACATGAATCTTTTTTAAATCATATAAAATTTGTGTAAACAAGAGCTATAACAGGTAAATGTTTTATTAGAAATTATGATTAAATTTACTATATGTTTTTAGGTATTTATTATTTATTTCAAAATACAGATTTATTTTCATATTGCAATAGTTTAGTTACTATTATGATATTTTAATATATTGTATTACAAAAAAAAAAAAACCCATTCAGTTCAAACCACTAATAATTAGAGTTAAGTACAAATTTTAATAACATTTTAAAAAATGAACATATATTTATAAACAATGAATTGTGACCTTTAATTGTAAATTAAAATTCAAACTTATGTAGATGTTTCACTAAATCTGTTTAGTAAAATTAAATTTTGTCTTTTTTTAAAAAAAAATCCCATAGTTCAAGTTAAATATAGGGGATTTGAACACAGACTTCCAAGTACCCTTCAACTATCCACACTATCTCATACCACCGATACACATGACCACACACATGTAGAAAAGATAAATAATCACCAATATTAGTATTTTATGCTTAGCCAGCACTCATCAGTTGGTCCAGATTATCATCTCCCACACACACATATAGTCCATGCTCATTCTATATTAAGTTAGCAAATTTTCATACTTTAATGGACAGGCTTCAGTCTACTCCAACTTTTCAGCCATCCATACCATTGAAAATCTGATGATGGAAAGCCCAAATCCCATGCTGATGGCAATATTATTGCCATGCTCATGTTGACCTCAAATCAGATGCAGGCTTAATGTGTAATATTTGAAATACAGGCATTCTTCATGTACTTGGAGCTTAATTGTAAGTATAGGGGATTTGAACACAGACTTTTAAGTCTGTTCAAATCCCCTATACATACAATAAAGATCAGGTATATGAAGAATGCCTGTATTTCAAATATTACAGTTCAAGTTACAAACTTTATTAATTTTTTTAGAAATTTATAATGGAAAGTGTGGGGGCACAGCTCTCCTGTAGCTTTCAGTACCTAAATCCATGGAATTCACTTCATTTTCCCACACCCTTTCTGCAGGTTTATGGAAAAATATTTACTTTTAACACTTCTTTTTATACAATATATATATATATATATATATATATATATATATATATATATATAGATAGAGAGAGAGAGAGAGAGAGAGAGAGAGAGTTCCTAATTAAAGGGGATTTGAATCCAGACTTTCAATCTCCTACAGTCATCCATTTTATCCAGTATAATGAATACACATGACTACATATATGTGAAAATGATAAATAATCTCCGATATATATATATTTCATACTGAAACAGCATTATTTCTCATATATATATAATTTGTGCTTGGTTTATATTAAGATAGTAAGTCTTCACTCTTTAATGGACAGGCCTCAATCCTCTCCACTCCCCAGCTATCCATATCACTGAAAATATGACAATAGAATGCACAAAGTTCTTGATGATGCCAATATTATAGTCACACCCATGTCTGAACCTTCATATATAGGACCCTAATATGTCCATTTAAATATACAAGAGAGGTGAGGGGAGAATAGAGGCTGTATATGTAATATTGAAATACAAGTGTAATGTAATTAAAAGAGATTTGAACCCAGACTTTCAAGCTCACTGAGTTACCCATCAATATTATATTAAAGTTGGTTAAAATTAGAAGAGAATGACACCAAACGTATATGTGTAGGATTTAAAATTCACCTGATTTAATGTGTTACATAAAATTGTCATATATGATTATTTGAAAATTTCTTAGGGTAGTCATGTATTTCTAAGTTCAGATGATAAATTTATTATTATAAAATAGAAAGCTTTCTATTTTATAGTAATAATAAATTTATCATCTGAACTATTATATTTCATTGGGAAGAAAAATGCTTTAACTAAACCTATTTATTTTATACCATTAGACTTTAAAAAAAATGGAAGTTAGAAATGGCCATTTTACTTGTCAGGATATTTATTTTAGAAATATCTAAACTGTCAGAACATTTGATGTAATTGTTAAAGGAGATCTGTTGTCAGAGTAACATTAGATCAACATGGGCATGACAATAATAATGGCATCATCAGGGCTTTGAGTATTCCATCATCACATTTTCATTGATATGAATGGCTGGAGAATGGAGAGGATTGAAGCCTGTGCATTAAAGTTTGAAGATTTGTTATCTTAATATAAAATCGAGCGCTGGTTATCTATCTATCTATCTATCTATCTATCTATCTATCTATCTATCTATCTATCTATCTATCTATCTATCTATCTATCTATCTATCTATCTATCTATCTATCTATCTATCTATCTATCTATCTATCTATCTATCTATCTATCTATTTATCTATCTATCTATCTATCTATCTATCTATCTATCTATCTATCTATCTATCTATCTATCTATCTATCTATCTATATATATATATGAGGGAGATGATGATCCATATCAACTGATGAGTGTTGGTACAGAATGAAATATGTATATTGAAGATCATTTATCTGAGTTCAAATCCTCTATACTTACTATGTGGTTATGTGTATCGGTCATATTAGATAGAGTGAATAAATGAAGGGAGCTTGAAAATCTGGATTCAAATTTCTCTTAATTAGATCTAGATTAAGTATATATACTACAATGGTATTTAAATATTATTTATTTTTGATAACTTGTTTACTTTTATAATATAGTTTAAAACTTAATAAATAAATAAACAGTTTTTTAAAAACTGAGAAATTTAATTTTTATAAAACTATATATTTAATTTGTTTTTTTTTTTTTGTATATTCTAAACTGCAGTTGAAAATACGTTATAATAATATACCAAATAATCTTGTAACGCTTTTACATTTTTAGTTTTAATTAAATAACACTCTTAAATTTTTACCATTTTAGTTTGAATACAACTTTTTATCATGATATTATTAAAGAATTTAGTAAAAAGAATTTCATTCATCACATTTTACACATTAACTAATCCGTTGAAGTTTTATATAATGGATTTCAGCAAGATGATGATCTAATGTAATTGCGTCTATTGTTTTTTGTGCTTGGTCATATTATCTGCCTTCAGGCTGAGAATTTAGCGTATAATGGAGCAACTTATAAATTTTAATTAAATTAAAATTAGATTTTATTATTTTCCTATACTTCTACATTTAAAGACAAAAAAACCCAAAGCTTTAGTTCTAAACTCAGGAGATTTTATACCAATATTTTTCTTTTACTTTAAATCTTTTATTTCTGGAAAGCAGTATAAACTGAAATTGATGTTGGTTAAATACTTTGTTCGTAGATGATTGCTTCACACTTCTATTATAAAAGTAGTGTAAACATAACTAATATAGGGAACATTTGAATAAGTGCAGAAAGTTGGGTTGTTATTGGTATGTTTTACTGTATTTTTTAAAAGTATAGGTAAAACTAAACAGATTTTAAACTAAATAAATTACAAGGCCGTGTGGTTATGTATTGGTAGATTATCTGCCATGGTCATTATTTGTAGTTCAAACTCATCTGGATAAAACTTTCAGGATAACTGCCCCATTGATAAACCAGTTAGCTGTTCATTATTGGTTGGTAAATGTGTATGTGACTAACTAGAAGATAATGATAAAAAATTGCTGTAAAGCAAGTTTGATAACCAAATTTAGATGTAATATGTTGGACTATTTCCATCATTTATGAGTGAATATTGAATGTATAGAAAATTTTAAACTTTATTTAAACTTTTCAAATACAAACAACTTGTTAGTAATAACACACATGTGTGTTATTACTAACAAGTTGTTTGTATTTGAAAAGTTTAAATAAAGTTTAAAATTTTCTATACATTCAATATTCACTCATAAATGATGGAAATAGTCCAACATATTACATCTTATAATATACCATCATTACAAACCTTCAGACAAATGATAACCAAATTTGTTTTGGCAAATGGTGCTTTTATAATTTAAGTAGAGGGCACTTGATCATCTAATTTATGACCATAACTCAGCTCTTAATTTTAAATATAGATGTATGTAGACATTAGAATCTAATATATTTTTTTTATGTTTTGACAATTTATAACTTATTTAAAATAGTTGTCAGTACAAAATTTAGAGTCATTTCCTCTTGTAAATGAAACAATATCTTATATACATTATACAATGTAGACTGAATGACTTAAAAAAACTAGATGTTTCATTGAATTTTCAACTGAGTAAAGTAAAAAAAAATAATCTCAAGTTTAATTTTTAAAAAAACTTGTATTGGATGGTCCAATATCAAATGATCTATTGAACAATTAAACAAATTATTATTAATACTTGTACAATTTGACTTCATTTATTTAAAAGTGTTGACCTAAAAAATGAGTTCAACGTATATATTTACATCATTTCAGATTGAAAATAGTTAAGCTATTATATAATAACATGCAGTCTATACACAAGAAGTAAAAATTAATATATTTTCAGAAGACAAAGATATCCCAGAGATTCAAATGAGAGTGTTACTTATAATCTATATTATTTGAAATATATTTAGAACAATCTTTTAAAATATGAGGAAAAAATGTAAAAAAAAATAGCAATTTCTCTACATAATAGAACACTTTACATGTATTGTGCTATGTTGATGATTAGATAGTTTGGACTCAGGATCATGATGATTTGAGAGATGGGACATGGATATACATATAACAAAAACACACAAAAAAGTTATTTGGAGTATTGGAAGCTAGATAATGAATTGGAAAAATGTGTGGGATAAAAGTATATAGAGATAAAGATCACACAGTGGAGAACTATAATTAATCTACAAGAAAAATAAATGTACTGGGTAGGAATGCTATAGCAATGACAAATAGATTATTACAGTATATTAAAAGTCAATAAATAATAAATTTATGACACAATATGAAAAGTATCATTATCAAAGTGATGGTTGGTAATTGAATTAAATAATGAAAAGATAATTGACTATTACAGAAATGGATTATAGATGAAGATCTGCAGAAAAGTCAAAGTAAAATTTAATAAGCAATTAAACAATTCAAGTGAGAATGATATTGAATGTGCTTAGTAAATGGAATCAGAACTAAATTCAACAGATGTGAACATATATAAAAGATGACACAGATAAGATTACCGAAACAATAAACTGAACAACACTGGAAAAGAGATAACGATGATATTCAAAAAGGAATCGGACAAAAAAATAGTTGGGGAAATTAGAGCAAGAAGTTTTCAAAGAAATTTATAGATTGACAGAGAAATATGATAATTAGGAAATGGAAGACTTCATAGAGTAATATAGACTGATTAGAAAAAGTATTTATCTTTATTATTGGAACTAATATTTTTCCTCATTACCATTACTGATATTGTAACTATTTTTACCACTCAAATGAACAGTTTAGATGACGTGATAACATTGTAAATTTTTCCATCACTTTTTGTATGTTGTTTTACATTTGGTAAGAGTCAAGGGGATTTCAAAATAAAGCAGTGCAAACATACCACTATTTTTTAAACTTTTGGTGAAATTCAATTATAAACTGATTTGGTCTTTCAAGAAAATCATAACTAAGTTACTCCCAGTTAATTTCGTCATCGTTTTTCCAATGCTGAGGATTTTGCTTACTAACATACTTGTATAAATAGACTAAAGATTGACATAATGATTACTAATTATTTAATTAAAGAATAGAAATGTTGCTTAAACACATAATATTTTTGTCACTTTATGATTAATGGCATGAAAACCTCATGATGATAATGCCATATATAAAGTTAAATGACAGAAAATAGTGTTGGAAATAATAACTAAACTTGATGAGCCAACATCATAATAAAAAAAAAAGCAAAAGGATACTGTTTATTGTATTTATAGTTAACTCCTATATTTGAAATTCATTCTATTATTTGCCATCTATAATATGAATTCAGTATCTAATGATATTTAGACTTTTATGTGAAGTGCATTGATTATAGTAATTTAATCATATAACTTAAAAACATATAGTAAAATGTCTTCAGATGTTTTTATTAATATGTATATGAACAGACATTCAGCTTAAATTGAATGCAAAATAAGAAGCAAAAATCTGACAATATTTCAGATATTGCTTTATTGAAGCATGTGACAGTTGTATATAAAAGCAATCATTACTACCATAAACTACTAAAAATTTCAAAAATCTAAGAGTTTATAGATTATTTTTTGCTAATTCACTAAAAAATTTTGTATAAATTGTTACTAAATAAATTGAAGATACTACAATAAAAGAACTATAATAAATGAAAGTATATTGTGAAGAAATAAACATTTTTTCTACAATAAGGAATCAGACCATTTATTGAATATTAGAAATCAGCCTAGTAGATTAATATGAATCAAGGATAACAATAGCTATGGTTATCTAATAAATCAACTTACAAAAGACATTAACATTCAAAATGAAAAATTAATTGGCCATAACTCACTAATGAATTTATTACCTTAAATACTTGTTATAGAGAAATATAATGATACTGATATTATCCAAGATCTAAAAAAAAACACTTCAATTAATGAGAACTTACATAATGATAATGTGAAAAGAAATAATTCTTAATTATTACCATAAGTATCAAATTTTAATAAATTATTAACTTTTGTAATGTGAAGTAATTGAAATGATAATATATTGGTTTTTTAATAATATTCTTATATTAAATTTTATTTTTGTATTCTACGTTCTTTTTATATGTAAAATAATGTGTTTCTTTTTGATTTCAACAACACAATCGCAATAGTAGATTAAAATAAATATATTTTGAGATGTCATTCCTATTAAAATGGCCAACATGTTGTTAGTATTTTATATTTATAACAGTTAAATTTGTCTTAATGTTTTATTTTCCATGTTTTAGAGTTATCAATCCTCTTCCTCTTCTTTTTTTAAATAGTGTATTCTAAAATGAAGTTACTACACATATAATAGTAACATCTTAAGTGATAAAAGTTTGCTTAATGACTCATAAATAAACTGTGATTTATGTTCATTATCATGCAACCTTATAAATTCTAATGTAATTAAAATCGAATCACTTTCATACTTAACATATGTTATGAAATTAATATTTATGCTTTTTTTTTCTTGGCAATAAAAAAATGTAATACAGAAAATTATTAAGAATTCAATGATTGCTAAGGTTTTAATAAAGAAATATACAAAAGCATGTTTAGGGTGGGGGGATTATAGAGGAAGTTGTAATTTTTATAATTGTTTCATCATTTAATTAGAATGAGTATTGATAGAAACTAACATTCAAATTTTTAATATTAGGCAAGATAAAATAAAAAGTAAAGATTGCGTAAAATATGAGCATATGATAGTAAATATTAATGTGGAATTAATTTTTATTATACAGTATTCTTTTAAGAGATAGGCAAACTAGAAAAAGTTGGTGAAAAAACCCATCTTTTAATATAGATACTGAATCCATAGTTTTCAGTGATGTCTTTGCTTTCTCTATAGAGAGCAATGAGACATCATTTAAATTTTATCTGTAGCAATGAACTATTAATTTTCCAGTGCAAATTAGCAAAATATGATAGTAGCAATCTTAAGAGACAAAATTTCCTGGATCAATTTTCAATTGAAGAATGTGAGAAAAACAAAACAAATGAAAATGTTTTTTAATTGTGTCATGTTGGGCTCAAATAGCATTTAAATGACCATTTGATTATTTTATTTTTTGAGAGTTACATCTTTTGTAATCAGTTTTGACTTCCGAGTCTTTGGAAGATTATGCAAAGTTAGATAAAAATTAGTAGAAAATTACTTGTAATAATGAGAAAATATTTACATTATTTGTTGATAAACCATTAAGCATCACATGATCACATTTCCTATACTAGCACATTAATTGTTGATAAACAGAGCAAAACTCTCCATACAGTATTGCCTCCTGTGCTAACAGAGTAATCAATGGATGCCAGAAGGCTTGTGCATAAAATCCCTATCTAATGCCTACTCATTCAATATCCCCAGACTAGTTTCTGGCTTGTGGCCTTCGTCAGTGAGGAGCTTTGGATCTGAGAGCACTGCATCTAGATCTTAGGATCTAATGCAACCCTCTAGCAAACACCTTTTATCTCTACTTAACTACAAAACTATGGGAATGAAATTGAAAACACAAAAAATATTTTCAATCTAAGCTCAATAGCTTATATAGTCATATGGGTCTGAAAATATTTTTTGTGTTTTCAATTTCATTCCCATAGTTTTGTAGTTAAGTAGAGATAAAAGGTGGTTGCTAGAGGGTTGCATTAGATCCTAAGATCTAGATGCAGTGCTCTCAGATCCAAAGCTCCTCACTGACGAAGGCCACAAGCCAGAAACTAGTCTGGGGATATTGGATGAGTAGGCATTAGATAAGGATTTTATGCACAAGCCTTCTGGCATCCATTGATTACTCTGTTTAGCACAGGAGGCAATACTGTATGGAGAGTTTTGCTCTGTTTATTATTTGTTGATGTTTATCTGCAGATTTGAAACTGTTTTCCAAAAGTTAGTTGTAGTTTTTTTTTAAAAACTATACATTTTTATTAAAATACATATTTTTAACTTTTCTCCTGCAAATTTTAGACTCTTATTTATAGGTTTCTGATTTGTAGCAATATGAAAGGCCTCATACTATAATCATAGCACTTTTTCTGCCAAATGCACATGGATCTATTCTTATTATAAATTAAGGCTATGGATTTTTATTAGCTATTTATAAATAGAAAACTGCTCAAACTGTTACCAACCAGAAATTAATAAGATTGACAAATAATGCCTTATCTCATTGTTTTTTGTAAGATAATGTTGGAAAGGCCTATTTTACTTTTGTATATGAAAGTAATGGTTTAACGTGTACAAAACTGACTTTGATCTGACTTGAATGGAAATTATTATAATTGATTTAAAAAAATTATGATCAAATATATATTATTTGCAGTTTAATCACTTAACATTGCAAATAGTGTATGCTACTACAATTGACAATTATCATTACTATGATCATTTTAAATAATAATACAAATAATTAACATTATTATGATCATCTTAAATGACATTACAAACAATTAACCATTACTATGATTATTGCAAACTATATTACAAATAGTTACCTTTATTATGATAATTTTAAACAGTACACAATGATATTCTTATATAACATTACAAACAATTAATATTATTGTGATTATCTTAGACAATATTGTAATCAATTAACATTACTATAACCAACTTAAAAATATTGCTATTAACAGTACCATGGTAATTTTAATATTATTAAATGATAACATTATCATGATCATTTTAAACAATATTATAAACATTTAGCATTACTATTTTCAACATCATTAATAATTAATTACTAACCATACTATATTCATCATAAACTATATTAGTAACTATTTTTATTATTGCAATTAGCTTAATATTATTGACTATTAATATTATAAAGTGCATCTTAATTAATATTACTATGATTATATGAATATCTTAAACAATATTACTATTAATTAATATTATTATTATGATCTCAAATGATGTTATAAACAATTTTTAACATATTTATCTTAAATAACACTACAAAATGATAATCATATTCATTACAGACAATTTTCATTATTATGATTTATCTTAAACATTATTATATTTATTATTACTATGATCATCTTAATATTGCTAATATTCAACATTATTATGATTGTTTTAAACAATATTAATAAATATTAAGATTATGATGACCATTTTAATAAAAATATTATAAACATGTAGCATAATACACTAAGATCATCTTAATCAATATTAGTAACTTATTTAACTGAGTATTAAGGTTGATATGTATCACTTTAACTACTACAAACAATATTAGTGACTATGATTATAAATTAAACAATATGATTAATAATTAACATTATTACTATTATCTTAAACAGTAATCAATTTCCACAGCTAACATTATTAAGATAGTTTTAAATAATATTATACATTTAATCTTACTATGATTATTATAAATAATCATCTTATAATTTGTGTTCTCATTAACATAAACTATTAAATAACATTACTTCTTTTGTGTGCTTCTAACATAAATTGAATGGATTGCTTTGTTAAAGTATTTCAAAAAATTAAATTTAATTCACTTAAAACAGCCGGAACTAAACCTAGCCACTCCAGTGGAACCTACAGATACACCACCACCTCTTGCAAACAGATGGTTACATGTCACCAAGCTGACAAATCTATATAAAACCTCCCTTGAAAGTAAAAAAACCTACTAGCAGGCCTATAACCTCAGATTTCAAAACCAGACTGTCCTCCTGACCACACTGAGCATAGACAATAAACCATTGCTAAAAAAATTGAAGAACTGGGTTGTTGAACCAAAATACATAGACTTTATCTTAAATCTCAACATCTCATCCTTACCCACTAACCATTTCTTGGTATGGAAAAGAGGATTCACCAAAATCAATCCTCAATGCCAGCTATGTAATACTGCTAATGAAACCATCCAGCATTTACTTTATAATTGTCTGTTTCTTTCCCAAATCAGAACCTTTATCACAGAAAAAGTTACATCTGACATCAGAGATGCTTTAAATATCCAGAATGCCATCAAGACAGGAATTTTTTCTCTTATCAGATTTTCTGTCTTCCTTACCTTTGCAGTCTGGTTGACCAGATGCAAATGTATTTTTGTTATTCAGGCTCTTCAGTCACAGAGACCTTCATAGGTCTTGTCAAGAGCATACATGCCAGGGTCCGGCTGCTTGCACCAGAATGGTTACACAAAGAGACTTGGTTCAGAATTGATCCACCAAGCATTTGATCTAATGAACTTTTGCATTGAGCTATGCAGTATTGTACCGGTAAAAATCACTATGCCTAATCACACACAGTAATCCGAATTCAAACCCAGTCCATGTCTAGGAACAAATTCCCAAATGCAAACTAAATTCAAACCCAAAACCCTGGCATGACCCACCGATGACAACATTACAACGGTACGGGGTTTTCCCTTTACTAGCTCATCGAAAAACACAGACTAAATTACCTACAATCAGCTATTTCATAGATATCTTATAATCGGGATATTGGTACGGCTAATAATTTAATGTATATATTTAAGTTGTCAATACAGACAGCAGGTGATTGGCTAGATTTCGAGAGTAATAATGCAAGAGAGACAAAATTAGGTTAGACAAATTTTTAATAAATTATTGAAAGCATTGAATAATATTATTTACAGGTACGGTAACTCTCATATGTATTTATAATAAATTGCTGCTAGTCATCAATAATCGGTTTGTACTGATTAACAAACCCATGCCAATATTTATATGTTTAAATGGTTGTACAGGTTGATATGAGAATCAGAGTAATTGGAGCACTTAAAATATTTATCTACTAGTTTTTTATTAAGTTGTTTTATTTTAATAGTTTCAAACCATTGCGCATACGGATAAATGGGAGGCGATTTTATATAAAAATATGATATATAATACTGATGTACTTATGGTTGCAGGGATTAATGTATACTACAAATAATAACTTGCGGTGCATTGACGGAATACCGGGCGGCTTGTACTTTGACAAGTCTTAATGGCCCCAAGTAGATCCGGGACACTACAACCAGCCGGGCTCATTTTCGAACCCCGGTGATCCAAGAGATTACCTGGAGAAGAATTTCTTTCTCTCCATGTGGTAGTAAAACGAGACGCCAACTTAAGCGAAGGTAAAGGCATTGCCACAGTAACATCGAGGAAAAGTGACCGGAAGTGGATTTTAAAACGAAATTATATAAAAGCCTTTCTCTCCGTAACATTTTCTACGCAACAGTCCGTTATAACTATTCAATAAAACATGGCAAAATCAAACGATCGCAAAAGTAATAATTAATTAAATTTATTCTGAAACCCATAACTCCCCAGATTGTTCGGAAGGTAATAATAAATTATTATTCTTACTCCGTAATAATATATAACAAAAGATTATAATAAAATTTTAGACTATTTTAAGTATTTGAGATTTGGAGTATAGATTAAAATATCATGACAAAGTAAAAGAAACAATAAAAATACTTGAATATTTCTCAACTCAACATAAATGACGATTTTTAATTCGATTTACTTTTAAAATGAATATAATAAATATTATGAGATAACTTTACTGACTTTAATTAGAGTTGAGAAATATTATTATTGGCATCGTTTTGTTTGTAAAATAAGTAATAGTAAAAATATAAATGTATTCACAAATGGATTATTAGTAGGCACAAATATTAATAATTATCATCTAAAGACTAGAGCACACACCGAAATATTAGAGAAGAAATTTACTGACAGGTTTTTTTTTGGTAACATTTTCAAATGGAAAACAAGAAATTTACATGCAATTGATTAGGTTAACAGATTAAATTTAAAATTATTACTGAGGGGAAAGTTAAAAAGTTCATGTAACAAAAGTTACCATTCTTTCTTCGTCCGGCTTTTCTTCTTGCTGTGATATGTATGAAGAACGTAGGCGCGCATTTTGAATTTCTTAGAAAGGCATGGTTAATTTAAATGTTGGAATTTGGAAGACTGGAAGCACGGAAAACATTACAGATCAGCGGTATGAAAGATTTAAATTGGCAGAACAGGGATCAGCTTCTTGGACTCAGCCCATCATGATTGCAGTTTACCGGGCAACTTCTTAATAACGGTTGAAGTGATTTCTCTGGAACAACTACTTTGCTGTAGCTTGACGATCCAAGCACAACCAAGTCAAAAGTTAGAGTGTCTATATTATATTTAAGATGGCTACGGTTGACCTTTCTGCCTAGTTTTTGTTCATAACTCCGCCTCCTTTGATTTCGGCCTCCAGCAATATCTAATTTGACTATACAATAGCATTTGCCTTTCTTGATAAGCGTTCTACGTTTCTCATTTATTTTTAAATTTAATACATGATTCTAAATTGACAAAACAATTACATCGGAATTCGTGAATACAAAAATATACATTCATTATGTTAATTCATCAAAGTACAAATTAATTATCCTATACATTTTGTACAAGTAAGATTTTGATTAAAAATACTGATCAAAGGAATGTGACTTTTGATCAGCATTTTTAAATGACTTTGTATAATTTGCAAAATTAAAATTTAAAGAAAATATACACGCAATTGAAACTTTTAAATTGAGCTAATATAAATCCACAAACCACACACACACGAATATTATTCATCATGATTTGTGACATTTATACTCATACTCTTTACATTAAATTCTTTTTAAACAAACACAAAATAAATAACTTAAAATTTATGTGGCTTGGAATAGAAAAAGTCTCATTGTGGGTAAATAGTGGTTTAGAATTACCGTTCTTAAATGACAACCATGAAACTAAGATCGATTCTTCGATCTGTCTGTTTCATTTCTTCCTACTTAAAAAAAAATAACAAAAAAAAATGTTTATACATATTTTACTGACTTACATTTCATTACAAAGTTGATCGACTTTGGAGAACAGTCTGGGTGAGAGTTTGAACCTAAACATGGGTGTGGAATGATACATTTTATCAATCATTTGTATATTAATGTCCATTGGTCTTTACTCATCATCTGAAACATTTATAACATAGTGGTCGTTTACCGGGTTATCCCAAAATTACTGTTTGTTTTCTATGTTCTCCCTGGGTCAGGAGGTATATAAGGCTTTAATTGTCTCGCATTGTAAATACCTCGTAGACCCTTCCCTTCCAGTAGAAAAGCGTTTTCATGGCATTCGTCCACTATCTCATATGGCCCGCTATACAGAGGGAAGAATTTTTTGAATTCCTTCCTAGGTACATTACTGACTCGTGGAGATCTTAGCCAGACTTGATCCCCCCTTTTAAAATTGTGATGTTGCCTTCCTCCTCTTTTAATTCTATTTTGTGCCATGCGCTCCAATTGTTGCCGGGCCATGTCTTGATCCGTGCTGGGATTTATATGTACTTCACGCTTTGGTGATAGCGTAGGGAAAATATCCGGGCATGGTCTACCATAGTGAAGACGCGTGGGTGGGAATCCCGTGGATTCGTTCAAGGTATGATTGATGCAATCCATGACATATTGAAGTTTCTCTACCCACTTTCGGTGATCCGTTGATAAACACACGCGAAAAAGTCGACTGATTTCTCTCATGACTCTCTCGCACGGGTTTGATTGTGGGTTTCTGATTGATGTTAGGCGATGGTTTACATTCTGCTTCTTTACCCAGTTTTTCCATTCTTTCGAGGTGAATGCCGAACCATGGTCGGAAAGTATGGTTTCGGGTTTACCTACCTCTTGAAATTGTTTTTCCTGAAGAACCCGAGTTACGTTTCTGGTGTTTGTAGACCGCACTGGGTAAACCTTAACATACTTGGAAAAAATATCATATGATACCAACAAATACTGAAATGTTTTGAATTTGGGCAAGGGACCATAGTGGTCTATTGCAAGGATCTCGTTCGGTCTCGTAGCCATCACAGGTTTTATTTTCCCCGCGTAGGACTTGTTGGGAGCTTTAGTAGTCGCACAGGTATCGCACTGTCTGATTATGGAAGTGATATGGTGATACATTCCCGGCCAGTAAAATTGGCGACGGGCCACTTCTTCAATCTTCCTGGGTCCATAATGTCCCAGGGATTGGTGTATATGTTTAATTATAGGGGCCCTAAACCTATTGGGTACCACGATTTTCCAAGGAGCACTGTAATCCTTGGTCCGGGTTTGTAATGTGCCTCCCTCAATCCGGAAATGGGGGTATCTGCTTTGTGGCTTCTGATTCTTATCCGAGGGTTTGGACAAATCATGAATGATATGGGAATACTGTATATTCTGCCAATAACTCAAATTCCGCAGTTCAGCTTCTACAGAACTCGATGTCGCAGTGGCCATAACTTCCAAAGGTTGGTTCTTGATTTCAGGGTTTTGTATCTTCATCGGTACAGAGTGACGACTCAATACGTCAGCCACAATATTTTCCCACCCTGGACAGTACTGGACTTGGTACCGGAATTGTTGGAGGGTCAAACTCCATCTGATTAAACGGTCATTAGTCAGGAAACTCTTGTTGAGAAACTCCAGCCAATGATGATCGGTGATAATGATTACTTGAGATCCCAAAAGAAATTGCCGGAATTTCTGGCATGCCCACACAATGGCCAGAGTTTCTTGTTCTGTTGTAGTGTAATGGACTTCCGCCCCCTTCAATGCACGGCTGCTGAAATAAATAACCCGGTGAGCTCCGGTATCACTTATTTGAAATAAAATAGCTCCTAGTCCTTGTTTGCTGCTGTCCGTTTGTACATAAAAGGGGTGATGAAAATTCGGATGGTGCAGCATTACGGCCTGTAAAAATTTTTTTTTTACATGTAGGAGTTCTTTATCATGAAAGGGTGTCCATTCCCACTTGCGGTTTTTCCTGATGAGGTCTACGAGATTTCTAGTTTCCTGGGAAAAGTTCGGATAGAATTTGTGATAGAAGTTGCAAAGGCCCAAAAATGATCGGACTTGCTTCGGTTTAGTTGGTGTTGGGAAATTTTCTATCGTGGCAATTTTATCGGGGTAAGCCTTAATGCCATGTTGGTTGATGATATGGCCCAGGAAAGTTATCTCGCCAATAGCAAAACGGCTCTTCTCCAAATTTACGGTGATATTTTTTCTCTGCATTCTCTTAGGAACCTTTCCAAATGTTGCAAATGTTCCTGCAGGTTTTCTGAAACGATGACCAAGTCATCCATATAATATACCATATGCTCCTGTATCTCATCGGAAAGGACCTGCCGCAAACAGCGCATTAAGCCTGCTCCACTGTTTATGAGTCCAAAAGGGACCCTTTTAAATATATGAGTATACCCATTATATCGGAAGGCCGTATATTTCCGATCCCTAGGGTCTAGATTCAACTGCCAGTAGCTCGCGGTCAAATCCAAGGTTGAAAAGATGGTTTTACCGGCCAGCCGCACCAGTACCTCTTGAATAGGTGGAGGAGCATCTCTTTCTGGGATAGTAATGCTGTTCAACTTGCGTGCATCCAAACACAAATGCAAACTCCCATTTTTCTTTTTTTACCATGACCAACGGGTTGTTATAAGGTGACGGGCCACATTCAATAATACCCCATTCAATCATTTGATGAATCTGGGCTTCCACTTCCCCTCTGTACTGAAAAGGTATGGGGTAAGTTTTTGACGGAACGTACGTCTCCTCCTTTACACGGATCCGGTATGTATATCCTCTAATCTCCCCCGGTGTAGGAAAAAAAACAGCTTCATATTTCTTTAGTATTTTTCCGATCTGACATGTGTCCTTGGGTTCCGTGAGGATGGACTCTTGAAACTTTTTACTGATCGCTGCTGGGTCGACTGCCTGGACCAAACAACTTTTGTAGTCAGGTCTCTGGGTAATTGGTATTTTGAAATCGACTGCCTCACTTCCGAAAGAGCATCTTCCCTTTTCATAATCGATAACACCATCATTGTGGGCCAAAAAATCGGAGCCGAGCACCACGTCGTAAATAAGTCCTGTCATCACCAGAAAAGTATGTCCTACCGACCTCTGATTTATCTTAACTTCCAGCCATACTTGCTGGTTTTCACTTAGCATTTTTTTCCCATTTGCCAATGTGAATTGAATAGGCCGAGTTGGCAACTGCATGATTTCGCGGGTCCTTTTTAGGTTATTGATCCAAGCTGCCGATACGATTGAAGCTTGGCTGCCTGAGTCAATCAAAACCGTAACCCTGTTGTCTTCTATATTTACTTCTATAACCGGGCATAAGTAACTTGCTTGGTGATCCTGGTTTTCTTTCTCTGAAATTAGGTTCGTCATCTGGTGGATGGTTTTAATGGGCTGACTTTTACGGTTATCTGGTGCCGGAGATATGAAGTGTTGGTCTACTGTTTCCAAGAACTTTGTCATCTCAGAAATAGTGTGTATTTGGCTACTGATCATAAGCCCTCTAACTTCTTGTGGCATATTGTATGCTATCATTCGAATAACTCGGGAATCTGACCAGTTGAAAGTGTGCAACGAACAAAACTTGGTGGCTTGCTGCGAAAAGAAATTTGTTAGGGTAAGTCGGTTCCCTGCGGGAAAGCATTCTTTGATAAGGCTACGCAATGCTATTTCTTGTCTTTCCTCACCCCAGAATGTCCTTAGCAGCCTGTCACGGTACTCCTCAAAAGTTCTAGGTTTTTCTCTCAGTATGGTCCACCAGTCTTTGGCGACTGATTTCAAATGATGCTGAATGATGGCCATTTGTTGCTTATTATCTAGGTCTGTTATTTCGAAAGCATCTGTTAAGCTGTCGACATGTTCGTGGGGGTTTTCCCAGCATTCCCCATAAAAATCTATAATTTTGAACGAAAGGTGTTGAGAGTCAAATGACTTGTCCATTCTGACCCGTTTCAACCGGTAAACACTGTCTTCCTTTTATATTGTGTGCGTATTTCTCCGTAACTAGTTATTTGTTTATTTAATCTATTCACTTACAGTCACTGACGTGTCTGATGTTTCTGCGCTCTTTCCAGATGATTTACTGAACCCTTCTATTCTGCCATTTGGTATATTTTTTTCTTTTTTATTAATTATATGTGTGTGATTTTAGCATGTGAATTAGTTATTTTCGAGATAATTTTATTTATGTATATATTCATAAAAGATACTGATCCCTGATCCTATATGCCAAATCCTTCCCTGCTGCTGATACTGTTCCCACCTTTCTCATCCAGTTTGTGTGTCTTCCTTCCTTTCTTTTTTTCACCTACGTTCCGATTGATTTCTGTTATATAAAACCCCTTTTTCACTTTTTTTATTATTATTACATTTATATATATGATATGATAACGTGTATCTAAATTATTAATAAGGGGAGAGAAAAAACTTTATTTCACCCAGTTCGAACTATTCTCCTCAGTCCTATAAAACAACATATTAACAATTAGTATATAACACAATAATATTCTTTTAATACTGTCAGTAACTCTCTCTCTCTCTATATATATATATATCACCATTTCTCTCTTTTATAGACCAAACAAAACTCACCACTGCTGTATGGACAAACATATTTGCTGACAAATTTATTTGAAAGGCGCCAGCCAGCAACATGTGACCAATAGATAATTTAATCCACTGATCCCCAAATATATACTTTTTACGTGACTTAATAAAATCATTTGATTCAAGAACATAATGTTTTATGTAGAACGATTAATATTAACGCTACTTCTGCGGGTTTATCATACAATTTCAAGTTTCTATAACGTACGTGTATATACCGTTAACACTTTGACGACTGTATTTGGCTGATTGGTTTTATACAAAAAAAAAACTTAACCTAAACGGTTACTCTACTTAATATCGGATATCACATATTCCGACCAAACTTTATTCAACTGATATTTATATTATGCACTGGCTTTGATAAGATTTCTATATTAAACAATATATATACACACATACACGCGTTTATTTTTAAGACATGAAAAGTAATCCTACTTTCCTTTGCTTTATTTTTTTCTAAAAAATTTTCAAACAACAAAACAAAATTGACTTGCAAAAAGATTTATGAAATAACATTCGTTTATTTTGAATTACATAAACGCACAAAATCGATACAGGATTTCACTTGCTTTGAAACTATTCTCAATTTTTTTTCGTTAAAACAAAACTTCGAAATCGCTTTCACACTTTTTTTTTTCAAAAAAAAAATCTCACTATATTATCTTAACAATATTAGAAGGCAATCTATTCAACTGAAACTACTTGCAAGCACGGGTGAAAAAAAAATTAGTATACTTGACTTACTCAAAACATCGTTTTAAAACTGCGCATTTTAATAACGCAAAGTATATATATCTCAACGGTATGAAAAAAAAATCGAATATTTCTATAATTTAATATTTACTCTTGTTCACTCTAAAGGGTGTGGGAGATTTCTTCATTCGAGCACCATGGAGGGCATCCAAAATTTTGAACACTGTACCGGTAAAAATCACCATGCCTAATCACACACAGTAATCCGAATTCAAACCCAGTCCACGTCTAGGAACAAATTCCCAAATGCAAACTAAATTCAAACCCCAAACCCTGGCATGACCCACCGATGACAACATTACAACGGTACGGGGTTTTCCCTTTACTAGCTCATCGAAAAACACAGACTAAATTACCTACAATCAGCTATTTCATAGATATCTTATAGTCGGGATATTGGTACGGCTAATAATTTAATGTATATATTTAAGTTGTCGATACAGACAGCAGGTGATTGGCTAGATTTCGAGAGTAATAATGCAAGAGAGACAAAATTAGGTTAGACAAATTTTTAATAAATTATTGAAAGCATTGAATAATATTATTTACAGGTACGGTAACTCTCATATGTATTTATAATAAATTGCTGCTAGTCATCAATAATCGGTTTGTACTGATTAACAAACCCATGCCAATATTTATATGTTTAAATGGTTGTACAGGTTGATATGAGAATCAGAGTAATTGGAGCACTTAAAATATTTATCTACTAGTTTTTTATTAAGTTGTTTTATTTTAATAGTTTCAAACCATTGCGCATACGGATAAATGGGAGGCGATTTTATATAAAAATATGATATATAATACTGATGTACTGATGGTTGCAGGGATTAATGTATACTACAAATAATAACTTGCGGTGCATTGACTGAATATCGGGCGGTTGTACTTTGACAAGTCTTAATGCCCCCAAGTAGATCCGGGACACTACAACCAGCCGGGCTCATTTTCAACCCTGTGATCCAAGAGATTACCTGGAGAAGAATTTCTTTCTCTCCATGTGGTAGTAAAACAGACGCCAACTTAAGTGAAGGTAAAGGCATTGCCACAGTAACATCGAGGAAGAGTGACCGAAGTGGATTTTAAAATGAAATTATATAAAACCCTTTTCTCTCCGTAACATTTTCTGCAACAGTCCGATATAACTATTCAATAAAACATGGCTGAAATCAAACGATCGCAAAAGTAATAATTAATTAAATTTACTCTGAAACCCATAACTCCCCAGATTGTTCGGAAGGTAATAATAAATTATTATTCTTACTCCGTAATAATATATAACAAAAGATTATAATAAAATTTTAGACTATTTTAAGTATTTGAGATTTGGAGTATAGATTAAAATATCATGACAAAGTAAAAGAAAGAATAAAAATACTTGAATATTTCTCAACTCAACATAAATGACGATTTTTAATTCGATACAAGAAAATTACTTTTAAAATGAATATAATAAATATTATGAGATAACTTTACTGACTTTAATTAGAGTTGAGAAATATTATTATTGGCATCGTTTTGTTTGTAAAATAAGTAATAGTAAAAATATAAATGTATTCACAAATGGATTATTAGTAGGCACAAATATTAATAATTATCATCTAAAGACTAGAGCACACACTGAAATATTAGAGAAGAAATTTACTGACAGGTTTTTTTTTTGGTAACATTTTCAAATGGAAAACAAAGAAATTTACATGCAATTGATTAGGTTAACAGATTAAATTTAAAATTATTATTGAGGGGAAAGTTAAAAAGTTCATGTAACAAAAGTTACCATTCTTTCTTCGTCCGGCTTTTCTTCTTGCTGTGATATGTATGTAGAACGTAGGCGCGCATTTTGAATTTCTTAGAAAGGCATGGTTAATTTAAATGTTGGAATTTGGAAGACTGGAAGCACGGAAAACATTACAGATCAGCGTATGAAAGATTTAAATTGGCAGAACAGGGATCAGCTTCTGGACTCAGCCCATCATGATTGCAGTTTACCGGGCAACTTCTAATAACGGTTGAAGTGGATTTCTCTGGAACAACTACTTTGCTGTAGCTTGATGATCCAAGCACAACCAAGTCAAAAGTTAGAGTGTCTATCTTATATTTAAGATGGCTACGGTTGACCTTTCTGCCTAGTTTTTGTTCATAACTCCACCTCCTTTGATTTCGGAGATCAGCAACATCTAATTTTGACTATACAATAGCATTTGCCTTTCTTGATAAGAGTTCTATGTTTCTCATTTATTTTTAAATTTAATACATGATTCTAAATTGACAAAACAATTACATCGGAATTCGTGAATACAAAAATATACATTCATTATGTTAATTCATCAAAGTACAAATTAATTATCCTATACATTTTGTACAAGTAAGATTTTGATTAAAAATACTGATCAAAGGAATGTGACTTTTGATCAGCATTTTTAAATGACTTTATATAATTTGCAAAATTAAAATTTAAAGAAAATATACACGCAATTGAAACTTTTAAATTGAGCTAATATAAATCCACAAACCACACACACACGAATATTATTCATCATGATTTGTGACATTTATACTCATACTCTTTACATTAAATTCTTTTTAAACAAACACAAAATAAATAACTTAAAATTTATGTGGCTTGGAATAGAAAAAGTCTCATTGCGGGTAAATAGTGGTTTAGAATTACCGTTCTTAAATGACAACCATGAAACTAAGATCGATTCTTCGATCTGTCTGTTTCAGTATACCATGTACGAAAACAGCATCATGAAACTATGTAAACTTTGTTAATAATTTTTTTTATTTTTAAAAAAAAGATTAAATGGTACTAAATGAATTTTCTCCAACATGATTATTTTAGAATTCAATAGCTCCGATTTCCACAGCAGATCAAAGTATAGCAGTATATTTGATTACATTATAGCACAACAACATACTATAACACATGAGTATTTATGTTGCAGCACTTTACTCATAATGTTTTAAATATTTTTATTTAAAAAAGCAATAATAAATTGCTTTTAATTTCTTGTTATAACATATTCATGTGTTAAACTTTCTATAAATTATATTAATTTTATTTATATTTTGTTTTCTTTTTTAGTTTTTCTATGCAATCTCAAGTAGTAAATCTTCCAATGTCATTGTTCTAGCATTGGCTCAGATTATGGTGAGTTTTTTTTTTATTAAAACAATTTTTTTTAAAAATATATTTTACTATGCTAAGTATTATATTATTTTTCTGAAGTTTTGTAATGATGGTATATTATAAGATGTGATATGTTGGACTATTTCTATCATTTATGAGTGAATGTTGAATGTATAGAAAATTTTAAACTTTATTTAAACTTTACAAATACATACAACTTGTTAGTAATAACACACAAATAGACAATACAGGTTAGTAATTACACAACCTTTCAAGTAGTATTATTCTCCACTCTTCTTCAGGTGTTGCTGGCCTATAAGCGAATATTGTCACTGTGCATATAGGCCAGCAACACCTGAAGAAGAGTGGAGAATAATACTACTCGAAACGTTGTGTAATTACTAACCTATATTGTCTATTTGTGCGTTATTACTAACAAGTTGTTTGTATTTGAAAAGTTTAAATAAAGTTTAAAATTTTCTATACATTCAACATTCACTCATAAATGATGGAAATAGTTCAACATATCACATCTTATTATGTTATATTTTTTGTATATTGATAGTTAAACAATATTTCCTGATTTGTTTGTTGTATACAGTTTACAATACTTTGTCCAATATTTTATATATATTAAATATTTTAATTTTGGCAAAATTTTTTTTTGAAAATAATGGTGGATTGGCTTAACTGAAGAGATCTCGTTGGGTCAAAATACAATTTCATTGACCAAAATTGTTATATTTTAAAGTATAAGAATGGTAATTAAATTATTTTAGAAATACCCAGATTTATATATTAGCAGAAAATAAAACTAATTATATGACTTTTTATGTTGTTTTTATTGTTTTTATTTATTGTTGCATATGACTAAATAAATATCATTTAAATAGGTTATTCTACAACAAATATAGTATAAAGCTTTTGCAATAATATTTTATCTTCTTTCAATTTGATATATAATAATAATAAAAGGGATGTATTATATAAAATTTATTAAGAAATATGATACGATTCATTATGAACTCACAGGAAAACAACTAGTAGAAAGGAAAATGACACAGTAGAACGATTAAAAAAGGAGATAATAACACAGTATTATTTAACATTTGGATATAAAGTAGTAGTTTGCCAGTGTATATAATGAACTTTTACACTTAATAAAAAATCTAATAGGAAAAAATAAAATGTCAATTATATTAAATATAATAAAGAAAAACTAAGTAAATGTATACTGTTAACCAATAATTTGTAATTAAAGCCTGAAATAAAAATCTTATAATACAAATACATATCTTTTCCTGAAGGTTTGTGCTGTTGGTATTTTAGTTGTATATATATTGGACTATTTCCATCATCTAATATAAGTACTGAATGTCTTTAGAAAAATTTAATTTTTATTAAATATTCCAAATACATTCAACTATTAGTAATAGTACACAGGTTAATATATGCACAGCATTTGGAGAGGTATTATTCTCCCCTTTTTTCTGATGTTTCTAATCTGACCAGTGACAGTACTAGTATGGGAATCAAACCTGGATCCTTAGATTCTTGAATATTGAATTTTAAGATAATGCTCTAATCAACTGAACCATCCTGCCAAAGCAATAATTAGTAGAAATTTCATATACTTATATATGAGGTTTCCTAAAAGCAAAGTTGATTAATGATTTCTATACATTATTTTACACTAGATTGACTGATGGGGTTGTTTACCAGTGTCATGTAAGCATCTTTTTAAAATTTTCTTCTTTATACCTTTTCTTCTCTATCCAATATTTTTGTATTTTCCAGTTGAACATATGTTCATTGGTACAAACATGGTGTGCTACCTTAGACACATCTGTTTTCTCTCTTCTAATCATCTGTTTGTGTACTTGTAAGTACCTTTCAATGGAATGGCTGGTCTTACCAATATACATTCTTTTACATTCTCATGGTATTTCATAGATGCAGTTTTTTCTTTTCAGCATTTCAAATTTAGGCTTTGTAGATGTTAGTATTCTTCATAGTGTGGTATGACTCTAGAAAGTTGTTTTGGGAAAATACAAAAATATGGAATAGAGAAGAAAGGGTACAAAGAAGAAAATTAAAAAAAGCTGCTCACATGATAATGACAAACAACACCATAAATCAATCTAGTGTGACCGTACATAATGTATGAAAGTCACTAATCAATTTAGCTCTTAGGAAAACATGGAGAAATCAGGAGGAACCTCATAGATAAGTATATGAAATTTTTACTGACTGTTGTCTTTGGAAGGGTGGCTCAGTTGGTTAGAGCATTACCTTAAAATTCAATATTCAAGAATCTTAAGATCCAAGCTCAATTCCCATGCTTAGTATTGTCACTGGTCAGGCCAGCAACATCTGAAGAATTGGGGAGAATAATACCTCTTGAAATGTTATGCAAATATTAAACTGTGCACTATTACTAATAGTTGAATGTATTTGGAATATTTAAATAAAGTTAAATAAAGACATTCAATATTTATGTTAGATAATGGAAATAGTACAATATATAAATATAAATGTATATATAATTCTGTAATTTTTTGTAGATATATTCTTTTTTAATTACTAGCTTGAGCTATATTTGCATTTAAATATTACATATTAAGCTTGTATTTTGTCCATCTCCTTCTGTATATTTAAATGGACATATCAAGGATCTACATATGAGGATTCAGAGTGAGCTAAGGTCAACATATGAATGGCAATAATATTGGCATTAACAAAAACTTTGAGTATTATCATCAGATTTTCAATGATGTGGATGGCTGAAGAGTTGAAGAATGGAGAAGACTGAAACCTGTCCATTAAAGTTTGTATATTTGCTTTCTTAATTTATATAAACAGAGCACTGATTATATATATGCATAGGAGATGATGATCCACACTAACTAATGAGTGCTTGTTTAACAGGAAATTCATATATTGGAGATCATTTTATCTTTTTCACATGTATGTGGTCATATGTGTCTGTTATATTGGATAGAATGAATTATTGAAAGGCTCTTGAAAGGTGTGTTCATATTTTCTTTAATTATATCATATATATATACACACATATATATATATATAAGACTATAGGGGATTGTATATATGCATATATTTTTATTAAATAAATCCATATTAATGATAAAAAAACCACAAAAAAAAACTATAATAAAAATATATCATTACTTTCAGCCTATTTTTATGATTATATTAATATATAATAAATAATATTGTTACGTTTCATTTATGATGTGAGATATATAGGGAGTTATTTAAAAAAAAAACTAGATTTATATATGTATTAGTGTTTATATACATTTATTCTGAAATGACAAGCAAAACAATTCTGAAAAAAAAAAGCCTTTTGTTTTTAAATAATATAATATATATTGTTGAATAATTTATTTTAGTATATTTATTTAGTTTTACATAATACTGAATAATATTTTATAATGAGCATTCTATAATCTATAATCTTATAATGAGAATTCTAACTTTAAAAATTTAATTTATCAACTACTTTTTTTTTTATTAAGTTAAGTTATTAAAATGATTTGCTTATTTCAATATATTTGGATTTTTTTCTGTTTAATATTATGTTATTGATTTAATAATAATTAAGGAACACTATCCTAATTTATTATGTATATTTTATTACATTTTGAATGATGTTTATACATTAAATATTTTAATTTTGTATTGATTTCTTTTTCACTAAAATAAATCCATACTATACAGACTTTGATGGGTCAATATGCGTATTAGAATCATTAATATTTTTTTAATGTCCGCAACTGTTGTATTAATGAACAAGAATACAACTTAATCTTCTGAGAAAACACCATATTATAAATTATATATTCGACTATAAGGAAACTTTCGAAATGTCAGCTACATGTGTATAATGTATTGGAATATATATGAATTCATGAAAATAAAAAAGTTTTAAAAAGAAAAAGGGGCTAGAACAATTTTATTGAATTTTTTATGTATGAAAGATAATGTGGTGTATACTTTATAATGAAGTTTTCATCTTTTTTTCCCAATTTATGAACTATTTTTTATTATGACTTTTGTGGATTAACAGTCTATTGAAAAATGGGGGGGTGGGGTGAAAATCTATAAAAGTAGATGTGCTTCAAGTTTTTTGATGAAATATAAGTGTTCAATTTTGTATGAAAATGAAAATTTTAATAATGAAAATTAAGAGTAAGATATAAATAGAAAATTTTTATTCATAAAGTAAATTTGTAATTGTTGACTTAGTATTATTTTGGGGAATGTAATGATCTAAAACAAAAGCCTATGTCTAAATCAACCAGTATGTGTGTGTATAATTCTTTTTTAGACCATAAATAATAATTATTTTGACTTTAATTTACTGTAACACCAAATTCTGCTTTATATACATCGTAGGAGTTTGAAATTTAATTACAAATATTAGCATTTAAAACATAAGTGTTTTTTTTTTAAAATATATATTTTCATTTAAAAAAAACAACTAAAATTTTAACAAATTTAGTAAAAATTAAAAATATTGTTATAAATAAGTAAAAGTCTATTTAAAATAATAACAATGCTTTTTTATGCAGATAAATTATAAAAAGCATTAAATGTAATCTGAATGTATTTTGAGTGCACAATATGATTTTTAAAGACGAATGTTATACTCACAATATATTTATTTGCTTTTGATAAGAGTGCTGGATACTGGAAATGCATTTAGGTTATAATTAATGTTCTTGACAATTTCTCCCTGCAAGAAGCATTAATATAATGGCATATATATCTTTGCAATTTAATGATGAAATTATAGCTTTAAATAACTAAAAAGTTAAATATAACTTAAAAGAGTGAATTAAGATAGAAAAGGTATAAGTCAATATATTTGCATTGGAAGAAAAGTTATTTCAGCAACAAGAAGATAAATGGAATTATCATTAAAAAACAGCATACAATGCAAGGAAGTATTATATGAAAAATTATATAGTAATAAAGAATTATGAAAACAAAATAATTTCTACAATTATTTATCTCTTCTGAATTGCCAGGCATTTTAAAGGAAGAGATGAAACAAGCTTTTGAATCTATAAAGAAGGATAAACTATGAGAAATAATGAAATTATTAATGATATCTTAAAGATGTAGTAAAAAAATAGAAAAATTATTAGTAAAACTATGTACTTTATAAATGTCTAAATGAAAAATAGGTATCAGATGAATAGAATGATGCATTTATATGATAACAAAGATATTAGAAATTACAAACTCATTATTCTTCATCAATTCTATACATAATCTTTACCAAAGTAATTATAACTCATCTACATTGAACCATGAATTCATAACAACCAAAATAATGGGATTTATTTAAAGATAGTTTTAGCACAGTGAGCTCTATACAAAATCTTTATCAAAATAATTGTAAAAAAATTAAAATTCAAGAATTCAAGTAAGGGAACATAATATTTATAACATGCATAGCTTAAGAAAATTTTTAATTAAGTGTATTGCTAAGAATGTTAATAATAATAACATTATAATAATACACCAGGATTTAAACATAGCTCCAAGATTTCAAATCTATATATAATCAAATTTCAAATCTATACATAGTCAAATATATATATATATATAAATAAAATGTCTGTTATAGTAAAATATATATATATATATAAATAAAATGTCTGTTAATTAAAACAAAATTGTAATTATAATTGAAATAATAAATTTAACAATTTAAAAACTATTATAAACAATCCTTAAATCAGCAGAAGTACTTTCAGTTAATTTCTTAAACCTGCCTCAACTGTCATTAATAAATTAACTGAAAGTACTTCTGTGGATTTATATATATCATAACAATAGCAAACTTTCCATACAGAAATGCCACCCTGTACAAACCTTAGTAATAAATGGATGCAAGAAAGTTTGTGCATAAAATTCCTATCTAGTACCTACTCATTCAATATCCCCAGACAAGTTACTAGCTTGTATGGAAAGTTTGATACTGTTAATAACAGCTTGGGTAAGCATAGGAAATGGTGATCATGTAATATAACTCATATGATAAATTATATAATGAATATGTAACTTATTTTAAGTTTAAAAATTTTTTTTTTGATGATTATATGCATTAAAGATACAAGAGTGGTATTTTTAAAATGATAAGTTGTAGAACCTACTGATTGATTTGCAAGTATAGCCTTTCAAATTGTTAAGCAGAAAGACTAACAATCTTACAACAAATCTTTTAAATAGTATTTTAAATATTTTTGTGATTGAAGAATTTTTCTATTCCTACTATATAAAGGATTTGTCATTCCATCATCATTAAATTCAAAAGTTCCCCCCCAAAATCTCTTCATGATTAAAATTATCTTTGAATTATATTGTTGTCTAAGAAAAATATGTCCTTCCCTATTATATGGTCTCATTAGGATTGTATTTTAGAGATTACAATAAATTATGGTATGTCCATGATCTTTTTTATTGTTTAGCATGGAAATATTATTTGTTATAGGCATCTGTGTTCAACTTTCAAACAAAAATATTAACTTGGACTAGACACAGAATCAAAAAAATGTATAATAGGTTTGTAGATTTTTTTTTTGGAGAGAGATAACAACTCATAATTATCCACAAAGAAATATATAGCATTTCTAATCATGACATGGATCCACTAATGAATTTGAATCCTTTTTCTGACAATGTATTTCTAAAATGGACAATCACTAATCATGTGGATTGGAGCTTACATAAACTATTTTGAAAATGCAGACTGATTTTTGATGTTTTGTGTCAAATTGTTGAGAAGTATAATAAAGAGATTATTCATTTGTCTAGTGCTTGTATTCATATGATAAAAGATAGATCTTTAGTAAAGGATAAAATTAAAGTTTTAGAAGGATTTCAAATGGATTTTGAATTGAATTATAAGGCATTACTTATCAAAGTAATGAAGTTTTTCTGCAAATCATTTCCAAACCAAAATAGTGAATAAGTTTGAAGTTGAACATTTTTCTACCAGAAATGTAGAAAATGTTTTTGCACAAAGTCTGAATTAATTAATCCTGGTCTTGTTGTTTATTTAATTTTTTGTAACATGGCTAGATTGTTTTTATGCAAGAGAAAAATCAGTTGTAATCGTCTGATATTTTAGTCTTAGAAAACAAAGACCAGTATATGTATATGTATATATATATATATATATATATATATATATATATATATATATATATATATATATATATATATATATATATATATATATATATATATATTAATCAATGGATTTCTTGGCTATTTGATATCTTAAGCAAAAAATGTTTAATAGACAATGTGTAGCATTTATTCAAAATGGTTTAGTCTTTGTTAGAAATGATACTAATTGGATCCCATGTCCTAATTAAAATTTAAGCAAACTATCTTTCTGAACTTTATTTCCAAATATACAATTTTATTTATGATAATATGTTGGACTATTACATCAACTATCAGTAAAGGTTAAATGTATACAAAATTTTAAACTTTATTTGAACTTTTCAAATACAAACAATTTGTTAGTTATAATACATGAATAGACAAGACTGATTAGTAATGACATTTTGAATAGTATTATTCTCCACTCTTCTTTAGGTGATGCTGGTCTGACCAGTGATAGTATTAGCATAGGAGTCGAACTTGAACCTTTAGATTCTCGAATATCATAAGACAATGCTCTAATTGAACTATTCTGTTAGTTGGTTAGAGCATTTGCTTTCAATTTGATATTCAAGGATCTAAAGGTGTGAGTTCAACCCCTATGCTAATACCATCAAAGGTCAGGCCAGCAACACCCGAAAAAGAGTGGAAGATAATACTACTCAAAATGTTGTGACATTACTAACCTGTGCTGTTTATTATCATATCTACTATACCATCATCACAAACCTTCATACAACTTAATTTGTTTCTTGATTGCAGTGAAAATTTTAATTTTTTACAATCTGAATATAATTAAATATATATTTAAGTGAGCTTTTTTTAGAATTTTATAATGTTATTGTTTTTTCTGAATCTTGGATTTTTAAGAGAATCAATATTTGTATAGATTAGATGTTATAAGAATGTTTTTATCCCACATTCATATTCATGTTCAGTAGGTGTACTGATTTACATAAAAACTAGTTTAAATTTTATTTTTCATATTTCAATGCTTATCACTTCAAAATTTATACTAGTTATGTTTAATTTTCCTAAAGAGCTCTTTCTTTAATTGCAATATATAGATTATTTACTAGTTTTATCTCATATTGGTGAATATTTATTCTCTGCTATAATAATTGATGATGTGAATATCAATTTGTGATTAAGCAAATATAATTCTACTTGTAGATACTTGGATTTATTAAATAATTATGATTTTAGTCAAGTAAATTTTTACCTACGTATATAATACCATCTTATAATTTTCAACATGATCTATGAATCTGGCTTACCTGTTTTAATTATTATGGATCAGTCTTTTATTCTTTTGAAATTGTCTATGGCTTGTAATAGATTTGATATCTTTCTGTATATTAATAATCTATTACATGTTAAAATAAGTAGTTTATTATTCAATCAAAGCTGTGATTGCAAGGTTGGCTTAAATAATATAAACATATATGCTTACACATACTGTTAATAAAAGTACCAAGTCTCCATACAGTAATAGCATCCAGTGCAAGCCAGAGCAATTAGTGAATGCAAGAAGAATTGTGCATAAAATTCCTATCTAGTGCCTATTGATCCAACCTCCTCAGATTGTAGCTTTCATTGGTGAGGAGCCTTAGATTTGAGAGCACTGCACATAGAACCCTTCACCAGCTATCTTTTATTTATTTGGTTAATTATGAGGTTAGGAGCCCAAGATGAAAACACCATAATGTTTCCAACCCAATATTCACTTGTATAATCATATAGATCTGAACTCAGTTCAGCACCTATACATTTGGTGTCTGATGCAGTGTTCTCAAATTCAAGGCTTTTCATTGATGAAAACCACAATCTACAAACTGGTCTGGGTGTTTGTATGAGGAATTTATGCACAAACCTTCCAGCATCCTTTGATTATGATGGCTTACACTTGGTGTCATTACTGTTTGGAGAGTTTGGTACTCTTATTAACAGCATGTGTAAGCATGTGAAATGGTGATCATGTGATATTTTGATGGTTTATACCCATTCTATCCATAGGATAATTGGACTATGGTTTTTGAAAAAAACAAAGACACCAAAATGCATAGATGTTGAACTGAGTTCAGAAATATATGACTATACAATTGAATGATCTTGAGTTGAAACATTATGGTGTTTTTATCTTGGACTCCTAGCTTTTTATAGTTAACCAAATAAGTAAAATTTGGTTGTTGAAAGATTGTAGATCCTAAGATCTAGGTGCAGTACTCTCAAATCTAAGGCTCCTCTCTGATGAAAGCCACAATCTAGAAACTAGTCTGGGGATATTGAATGCATAGGCACTAGATAGGGATTTTGTTCACAAATCTTTCTGCTTCCATTGATTATGAAGACTTGCACTTGGTGACACTATTGTATGGAGAGTTTGTTAGTAAGCATATGAAATGACAATTATGTGATGTATAAAATATTTGAATGATAAGTCAATTGCTTTAAACAGCCTAATAAAAAAATATTGAAAAAGTTAAATTATGTTATTTAATGTAATTTATTTGCAATAAAAATTTCTGAAAGGGAAAACAATTAATTCTTTGGTTAAAAGTTCTCTAATTTCAATATATGATTTTTTCTACAGTATGGGCTTTTTCATACCTGCACTCCAATATGTCATATATAGGAGGTTTTAATACAACCTTTCACATGACCCTCAACTATCCACACTCCACACTATCTGATACTGCCGAAACACTTGATTCCACACATGTCAAAAAGAAAAATAATCACCAATATATGAATTTCATGCTAAATCAGCACTCATCAGTTGGTCCAGATTATCATCTCCACATACATATACAATCAATACTCAGCTTATATTAAGATAGCCAATCTTCATACTTTAATGGGCAGGCTTCAATCCGCTCCACTCCACAACTCTTCAGCCATTCATTTCATTGAAAATCTGATGATGGGACACTCAAAACCCATATCTGAGCATTGATTGTATACATGTGTGGAGATGGTAATCTGGACCAACTGAAAAGTGCTGGTTTAGCATGAAATACATATATTGGTGATTATTTATCTTTTTGACATGTGTGGCATCAAGTATATCAGCAGTATGAGATAGCATGAATAGTCAAAGGTCATGTGAAAATCTGAGTTCAACCCCCTAATTAATTTCATTAAAAATAATGATAATATAATAAAAGTAAATGACAGTGAAAAATATGTCCTGATCTTTTTAATAATTTCTTTATGCCACAGATGGAGCCTTCTATTAGTGATTTGATTTTTGAGTTTATTTCAGAATTTTCCTTTTGTATGGATGTTTCTAATACTTATTTATCATACTTCATTAACTGCTTTAAAAATACATTTCTATTGCTTAAATAATTTAACTTCCAAAAATTCTTAAAGATAATATATTTGTTTTTATAGTGATTCTAGTTTACTTATTTAATATTTTCTTGTCTGTTGGTATATTTCCTGAGAGTTAAAAAGTCAGTATTATTACTCATGTTTTAAAAATGGATGATTTGTAAGTTATTAGTAATTATATGCCCATTTTTATTATCTATTATTTCTAAGCTATTTGAGATGGTACTCAAAGATAAAATAATATCATTCTTAAATATGCATATACTGATTTTTTCCCACCAATTTGGTTTTATTGCTGGAAAGAGTACTTTGGATGCTCTATACTTCATATGCACATTTTAGCATTGGTTAATGATCATAAGACTGCAGCAATATATTTAGATTTATCTAAAGCATTTGATAATTTTCACCATAAACTTTTTTTCATTTATATTCATATGTTTTTCAAGTTCATTTTGCTTTATGGTTAAAAAGTTATCTAAAAGACAAAAAGCAGGGAACTAAAATTTATATTATTGTTAGTGATCTTAAATTGGTCAATTATGGAGTTCTGCAGAATATATTAGTTTTTATTTATATAAATGATGTTTTTGCTTTGTCTTTATTCTCAGTGATTTATTACTTTGCTGATTATATTGCTCTGTCTTGTGTTGCTCTTTCATATATTCTTTCTCAGCATATGATTAATAAGGATTTAACTTTAATTAGCAATTGACTTATGCTAAACTGTCTAACAGTCAATCATAATAAAATGGGAGTTGTTTTTATTACCTATAAATATTTTTCATAATCACTTCATATGTACATTTGTAATAAAGATCATAATAATATGATTTGTTTTTGTGGTAATATTGTATATATTGATAACTGTTGCTATTTGAGAGTTTTTAAGTGATTCTTCTTTATCTTGGGGTCATCATATTGCTTATCTATGTTTTTGATTATATCATACTAATTATTTGTTTTATTATTTACTGAAATTTTTGACTAGATTGGTTTTATTGGCTATTTATGTTGCTTATTATCAAAATTTATTGTTTTGGGGTTATTTGGGGTGGTTGTACTTTTTAAGTACTATTCTTATTTTGTACCATGCATAATTATACTGTTCATTTTATTTTCTGTGCATGATGCTTAATGATAAATTTTGTATATTGGCTGTTGTTAAGTTTTATAAATATAGAATGATTATTGATATATATTATCATCACCATCTTTTTTTATATTTTAACATATTTTTTGTTAATACTAGTTTAGGCAAAAAATTTCAGTTGGCATTATTTGTTGATGATTCAGCTATAATGCTGTCAGATTGCCTACTTTTTTGCTATTGTTTATTCACTAGATACTGGTCATTTCTCATTTCCTATATTTAAAAAATCTTTGCAACTTGGGTTATATTTTATGAAATTATTTTTATTTATTATTGTATTAATCTTTATAAATTTATTGACTATATGTTTTGTACATGATTAATGTATATATATAATTTTTTTGTAATTAATTTTGGAATTTGATAGCTATTTTCTTTATTCAAAAAATGTTTACAATTATGGTTAATGTATAGCATAACTATTTTCATATATTGTTATTGTTTTTTAAATATTATTAATCTTTGTAATTTTTTTCATTGTATGTTTTGCACATAAATAATATATATATTCTTTTATTTTTTTTTGTAATTAGTTTTAAAATTTGATAGCTGTTATGAATAATTCCTCATACACGACCTCTTTTTTTGGAGTTGTTTTATTCAATTTTTTTTTTTTTTTGTATATTGTGTAATAAATAGGCTATTACAACTACTACTACTATTATTATTACTATTATTTATAAAAATAAGTTTATTACTTTCATTTCAGTATTTCAATATTGATGCTAAGTAAAAAACATAACGAGTCTAGTTTGAAAAAAATCGTTAATTCCTGTACATATATTACATTTAAATATTTGTTTAGAACAAAATTTCATGTTACAAATATATTTATTGCATAAATATAAAAAACAAAGTTAATCCTTAATGGATGAATGATAACTTAAATTTTAAATAAAAATATTTATTTATTTACAGAATAACAGTAATTTTCAAATTTAGAGTTGATATTGCTTGTAATAAAGTTCCTAAGAAGTACACACACACATATATATATATAGGTATATATTTCAAAACATATTCTATAATTATTTCTTTCAAAATATTCAACTATCATTTAAATATATGTAACTTAAATGGAAGCAACCAAATCTTCAAAAGCAATTTACAAAGAAATACTCATATGCTACTAAGTGTAATGAATAGTGTGATATCATCTATTCTTTGAGTTGTGATAGTTTTAAACATTTAATTTTTGATATTGTTGGAAATTAAAATGTAAAATCAGTATATTAGCCTAATTTAAGTATGGTTCAAATTATTCCTTTTAAGGTATTCAGTAGCTACCTTTTCATAAATTTTATTCTGGGACAAAATTGCTGTTAACTCTGCAATGTGAATATCAAAAATAATAAGATTTAGTATGTGATGAATATTTTTATCAAAATCACTCCAAGCAAGTTTAATTCTATGATCACTTTTATCAATTATATTTCCATCTATATTAATAAGCTAATAATAATATTTTAATATCTTAATAATATTAAAAGGAAATATGCCTATGTATTTGAAAATGAAATGTTTTAGTAAATGTGTTATTAGTTCTTATTTATATATCTGGGACTTGGGATACTTAACAGAAGAGACATACAGAGACTTCATATCACTCAATGAAGTATGAAAATATGTATATGGGTGAGAGAACAAACAGGTATATTAAAAGAATTAAGAGTGTGGAGTTGGGATGGACTCATTGTTAGAAGAGATGATAGATAATTGTAATCTTAAACTGGATGCCAAAAGATTGTAAAAGACTTAGAAAGAGACCACATGTTATATGGATGGATGAAATAAGGAAATGTGCTGGGATGATGTGAGGAAGAGAAGCTAGAGATTAGAGAAGATGAATTAAACTTGGAGAAATCTTCATTCTGCAGTATCAATACTGGTTGAAAATGATTATGTGAAAATATGGTGATAATGACAAAATTTGTAGATCACTATGTAAAGAAAAGCCATCTTGTTGCTGAAACAAATATAGATCAGGACTTGTCCATTTTTTTTTCATGAATGGAATGATCTTGCTTGCTGGGTGTTATGTTGTTCAAACCTATTCATTCAAAATTTTTTATCTTCACCTTCATATTCCTTAAAGCTACTATTGAATTGAAATTTTTATGAATATGTCATGTATAAAAGATTTGGAATAGGATCATAATGTGTTTCTTATTCTCTCATGCAAAAGCTACATATAAGGGTTTGCCTCATCATTAATTTGTATCCAATAATTTAAAACAAACAATTATTCATAGTAAATAGTTGTAATTTTTTTAATTTAAAAAATAGAAATATGTCATTATTTTGTAATATGAGTGATATAATAGAATGCTGATATGGATTATAGCAATATATCCCCCTCCCTTAAGATAAAATAACAAAATTCATGCAAAAAAATAAAATAAAAAGAACAGATTTTGTTTACTACATAATTTAAAAATTTATTTGATTATAAGTAATAATGTGTACTAATAAATTGAATGCCATGTATTTTATTAAAATATGATTTACTGTCTTAATATTTTTAAATAACTTTGTAATACTAGACCTATTATATCATCTGTCTTATTTATTGATTTTTTTTATCAAAAATAAAATTAAAACAATAAGCTTTATTTATTATATAAATTATTGTAATAAACTGCACCAAAAATAAATTAGAAAAGGTTTACTGCACATTACATTAGTTTTATTAGTTTATTTTTTAATTAATTGAAGTGCGTGTTTATAATTACAATAAAATTGTTCTGTATAAATAATGTGACTATTGTACTAGATTAAGGTGCTTAAATAAAAATTATCTAATTAAATGATGTTATTTAAGTTATCTTCAATTGCAATGTAGGTGTTTTATTTTCAATCATATTTTTATATAAGGTTAGAGAATTCTGCATATTGTTTCATGATAACTTAGCCATGTAAAATATGTTGGCACTGATAATTGTCTTCAGGTATAGCAATTAAGATCACTCTGATACTTTAAATTAAATATTATTATATGATGCTTTATGTTGAGGGTTTTCTTACATTCTTTATAAAATAACTTTTAAATTTGTTATCTTTTGGACTTTAAATTGAGATGGTAATTTGTAGGAACAATTCAAGATAAATTATATAACATCATAGTAAGACATTACATTGTTTTAAATTTTGCACATTATGATTTTGACTGACCTTGGTAATTTTTTCTTTCACCTCAACATTTTTCTTGCTAACAATCTTCTTCAGGGAAGTAATGATAAATATTATTTTACTTTATTTTATAGTCCAAAATTTTATTTCAGTAATCAAAAATAATATATTTGTCATTATAGTCTTAAGAAGAAAACTGTTAACCAACTGAAATATTGGTGAGAAAAATAATTTTGCAAGAAAGATGTTTAAAATAATGAAATAAAAATTGCATATTCAAAACAACATAAAATCATGACACTTAATAGAGAAGGTATATAAAGGAAAATTAATTACTATCATAAAAAAGTGCCAATTCAATCAAGTCTAAAGAGGTTGCACAAAGCAGTAATCAGAAAGGTCAAGGATATTATGAAAACATTAACATTTAGAAAACACTAAATAATGGATTACTAATTTAAAGAATAGCATTCATGATGATGTAATAGTAAATAAATAGATAAGCTTTAACCAAAGATGATTTTATATAAAATAATGTAAATAAGTTGTCACATAAGCACCACTGGATTCAGTTTTAAAAAAATAAAGCCATGTGCATTGTGTTTATAAGCTACAACTTTTTAAAATTACAATAGCCAAAAAGTGATTTGATAAATATAAAGAATTTTCACTTTATTTTTTTTTTTATTAAGGAAAATACATGTACAATTACAATATAAATCTTGTTGGTATACATTTGTTTGGATTTGTTACACATATTATAACAATCATTATTAAATAATTTTCCAAATTAGAAAATATACCCGTTTGATACATTAGTTATTATTATGACAAATTAATTTCATGATCAGAGCAAGAAGCTCATCATTCAAACTTAGTCTATAATTATTGTGTACTAGTTTTATATCAGAACAACTGGCTATTCATTTAGTGACTTAGCCAGTGATCATTGTGCAGTCCATATTTTGATTGGCAATGATCCTTTGTCATTCTCCATCTAATTGGACCATTTTTTAATCTCAAATTAATTTTTAATTAGCATGCCTGAGAATAGGCTCTTCATCCAGTGGGCTAAGTTGCCCCCAAGTTTCCCCCGAAAAGCTTTTCCAGTGTTAATAAGCGATCCCTGAACATAGTCCTTCGAATAAATTTTTTACACACCTCCCATGGTTTTATACTTCCTTGCTTAAGAACAAAATAATTTCTCATTAATCACACAGCATGAAGCAGGAACATTCACATTCTAATTGCAGCAAAGACACCACTCTTTATAGCATCCCTGATTCTTAGAATTTTCATGTTAGCTGGCAGTACTCTGGTTATGATATTTTGTCTAGCAGGACTCAAAAATGGGCAAGCAGTAAAAATATGTTCAATAGTTTCATCTGTCACTTTACACAAGCTACATAGTGTGTCTATTTTTGAGAAATTTCTGTGATTTTCCAAAAAATGATTCGTTGGCAAGGCTTTCAAATTAAATTTTATGATAAAGTCAATATGTTTGGCTTCCAAGTAGCAAAATTTTAGTTTCCTGATTAGTAATTTGGTAGATAAATCAAGCTCAGTAGTTAATTCAGTAATGTTTGCATGCATGTATTTGTAATCTTGCCACTAAGTGTTAGTGTTGTCAATAATTGATGCCATAACTTTGAAGAATTTGTTGGCATATGCTAGCAGCTTCATGGCCCACTTGGGTTCAATCCCATCCAGTAATGAGTCCACTGGCAATCTTGCATTCATTGTCTTAAGCATTGATAGGTATTTCTGAATGAAAAAGGTGTTGAGATCATGCAACCCAAGCCCGTTCAGGTCTTTCGGTCTCTGCATCTTGGCTAAACTAATGGTTACTGTTTTTCTCTTTAACAAGATGCCAGTGCAGACTGAGTTTATTGCATTTTGAAAGGACCTGCTTGGTTTAAGAAGTGGCATGAAGTAATTAATTTGTGGAAGCACCAACAAGTTAATCAGTGCTGTCTTACCTGGGAGTGATAAGTAGATCCCTGAGAGAGCACTTGCAACCTTTTTGGTTTTTTTCTAGAATGCTGTTTTGCAGTGCTCTTTTCATAGCTGACCTGGACAGCACCATGGGAAATCCAAGAAAGTTTTTGAGGTTTCCCCAAGAATCTTGAAGAAATTGCTGTTGCCCGATGGATCTTCCATGCAGCAGATTTCTCAGAGTTTATTCTTAGCCCATATCTCTCAGTGTATTCATCCAGAAATTTATATAGTTAGAGAATTTTCACTTTAGAGAGCATTATTATTGAAAAATTCATGTTATCAGAACAAAGATGTTTTTTTAGTAAAAAAAAAATTGTTAACATTCAACTAATAAGACCTATGAACATTCAGAACTACCGATTTTATAAGGATTTTTTAAGTATATATATGTATAACGTGTTGATACAGTATTCCCGTATATTAAATTGATTATAGAATGTGTTTTATATGCAATGGTGAAGGAAGAGTTTTGATTCAACATAACCTAATATTAAGAATATAGTAGTATAAAAGTATTAGTTAAGAATGTATAAATGATAAATTTTACAATATATATAAATGCACACCCGTTTTCTTGGCTGTTATTTTTGGTAACGAGGAAATTTGAACTTTATTATAAAAAAAATACAAATAAGAAAAATTACCTTAAAATGTCATTTGTATTTAGTCAGCCTTAATGTATGCTAATAACATTTTTAAAGCGGCAATCGCTCTTGCTATGGCTAAAGGCAAAAACCTTATTGTTAAATATGCATACCCATATGTCATGAGACCTTGGTTTATAATATACGCATATATAGAAGCATATCTATTTACTTTAAAATATTTCTTTGGTAAATATAAAAGCATATAGTAAAATTTAATTAATGAAGTGAAAAATGCTTTAAATTCCCCGCTTCAAAAATTTTAATTGTATTTATTTCTAGTACGCTGTGATCTGTTTGTATCTTTTTGATGTATATAAGATTATTTCCATTCTCTTTTGAAGCTTTATTGAAAAATTCTGTTGCTTAATAAATGGCAAAGAAACACTTTTAAAAACTGAAATCTATACTTGTAAGCGATATAGGTACTAGATTTAGCTAACAATGATGTTCACATCTTTTATGTTCTTAAATTTCAAATGGTGATAAATGGGGGGGGGGGTCAATTTTTTATTACCATAATTCTTTCATAAATATCTTATTTTAGAGAATAAAAATGAACAATAAAAGATGTCACTTCGTTTACTCATATATATCTGTACTTATATTTATCTGTATCATCATGTTTTATGTTAATTATTTATAGTTGAGTATACATAGATTTTTATACTTTATTATTTATTATCAGACAGTAAAACAAATAAGCCATTCTACTGCCATAAAAAGAGCAAGTAAAAAAGGAGTTAAGGATGAGTTTTACAATGTCTATATAAACCTATCCATAAACCACAATTAGTCTTAAAGTCTATTTATTTGATATTTTATAATATTGTCTTAATCTTAGCAATCTTTTCTATATCAAATATATCAATATCTTTTCTAATCATAGTTCTTCAATATATTTTATCTTCAGTTATATTCACCAGGTTCTACTCTACCATGAAAACCCTGCTGAAAGTTACTATAAAATATTTTTGAAGAAAGCTTATTTCTATTGACTAAGTTCACAGTCTCAATCAGTTAATGGTATGCCTTGCAATAGCACATTCATTATTATTAAATTGGCTAAGGCGATGATTATATTAATCTTATATATGCAAATTCTTATGGGACATTCTTAAATGAACATTTTTCAGTCTTTATATTAACATGATAGAGAATCTATTTATCATTTTAATCTGGTATATTTGATAATATCTCTCTATGAAACTAATGTAGTTATCACTATATTTATGGTTTAAGATGTTAAATTGGAGTCTGAAAGTTTTTTTTATTTCAAAGTCTCATTAGTTTACATTTAAAATAAAGGTCTACATTTTAAAATAAAAGTCTACATCAATATGAGCAGAAAATTATTTTTAAATTGGAGTTATAGTTTATATTTAAGGCTTTGAAATTTTTATTCAAGTAATATAGAATTATATGCTAGTGACATATTACTGGTTGAATATTTTTTTGACTAATTATTATAATTATTTTTTCATGTTACCAAAAATGCTTGTAGATAATAGAACATATGAATAGGAACTTCTCTTTTGTTGTCCAACAGTATAATGAAGAAAGTGTCAATTTTAATAATGATCCCATTTGCTTACATTTAGAATTAGTGAATTAGTTATATTTTATTTAATTTCATTATTTCAATGTGTATTGTATCATTGTAATATATCCTGGTTTCCTACAATGCTCTAGTTGTTTGTTGTATATATTAATCTTGATACTAGTGTGAGATTACACAAATATGCCAGATTCATTGAACTTGGCATGATGACAGTGATGATTGTATTCATATGTTAGTAGATCTAGTATGATTATCCTTATTTGATAGTGACTACATTCTATCATTAACCATGTTCATCCCACTTTGGAGAAATAACTTACATGACAAATTATCAGTTAAGTGAATAACAGTATTATATTTGCAATAATATTTTCTAAACTTTATATTTATTTCACTAATAGTGTGCATAGGATTTGCCTACAAAGTGAATTTAATGTATACTGTATAAAATAAATGTGCTTATAGTAAAATGTATAAATTCATAATTTGTTACTAAATTCATAATTGTCACATTTTTCTGTAGAAATTGTTTTTATATGATTTTTTTATTGTATATATGAATAACTTTTTTTGAAATAAAAATAAATATGTCAGAAACAAATTCTGATGGGGAGGGGGGCATTGATGTAAAAATTATGAATATATGTGTGTGTAAGCAATGATTTTATTTAAACAATTTTTATTTTAAGCTAAAGTTATAAGTTATTATTGGAATGTCTTTTTGTTGTTGTTGCACTATTTGTAAATAAATTTATTTTATATTTTAAAATAAAATTCTAGAAGATTGTTTCACTCATGTTACATTTAAGATCACTTCAAGTTCAAATAAAACTTTTGTTTTGATTGAAAAAAAATTCTCTGATGAAGAAATAATATTTATTTAATCTTATATAATATTACTTGGATGGTGCATAATTAATTACTATTAAAAATTCTTTAACAAATATAATTTTTTAAAATAAAAATTTAATGAAATATACATATAAAATGCTTATTTGGTAAGTTATAAATTGTGTAAGAAAAAACTTTTTTTTTCTCAACTTAATGATTTAAATATTAAGAGTAATATGATTATAATTTAGATATGTTACTTTGTTTTTAATTTACAACTTTACAATAAATATTTATTTTTATATTATCAAGTTGTCATCTAAAAGGATAATATCTTTTAAATGCACAGTAACTTCTTTAAGTTTGTTATCCTTACCAAAATAATAGAAATATCTTAATTTTATCATATGTTCTCATTAAAAAACAATTCAAAAATATTAATTGGAGCTTTTTTCTATTATATGAAGTCTTGACAAAGACAATGTTAAATATTCTACAGATTACTCTGAAAGAAAAGTTTTTTTTTTTTTTTAAAGAGCAATAATTTATATTATTTTTGTGGAAACAGATAATAATTGCTTTATTAGTAAAAGATGTACATCAAAAGTCATTGACTGAAAGGATAAATTGATACATTTTATGTTAAGAAAAAAAATCCACTTCCTGGATACTTTACTCCTCTATTATCTGTTTTGCTGCATTCACACATAAAATTAAAACTGGAAACAATGAAGGCTTCATTGCTTATCTCAACCTTTGCACTTTTCTATGCATTAATGAAAAAATCATTTAGTGATTTTATCACTGGCCCTTTTTCATTATAATCACATTTTTACTGACTCGAGTTATATTTTGGTACTTATGTATTAGACCTGCTACATCTTTTCACATCCATATCATTGCACCAGTAAATTTTTAATCTTATGATGTCATCAAATAATGTGTACACTGGAACTTCTGACATGTTTAAGTGATAAATTTATTAAAACATACTACATGTACACATTTCTTAATGACATTTTCTCAAGATTTAGAAAGTTATCAGCAGACTGATATATGTGCTCTAATACATAATACATAACACTAATCACACCAGACTAAATCTGATAAAGTACATTTTAACATTATGAAAAATATAAATTTATACCCCAAAATAATAAAAACACATTATGATTCTAAATAAAATCAAGTAGATGTTTGTTTTTAAAATGACACTTTGTCCCATCAAAGCCCTCCTCACAAGATATGTCTTTCTGCCATTGTAAACATGACCAGAAATTCCCAAATTTTATTTTAAATTTAAAAATACTACATATATTAACTCTGGCATGAAATTACAAAATGGACATAAAGCAAAATTACCAACAAATAATACTACATAAGCAAAATAAATAAAAAAATACATCTATTCACTCACTTAAATAAGTATATTAACTACAAAAATAATGTGTATATTAACTACAAAATGGATAGTCAAACATAAAAAGGAAAAAAAGTACCATGTCTATTAACTATGGCAAAAAGTAAAAAAAAAAAAGGTCTGAAAATAGTTCAGATTTTTAAAAAAATGGAGAGTTAAAGCACATGTTTATGTGAAATAATGGCTGTATGGGATTTTGATTGAGAAATATATAACTACATTTATATTGTTAAAGGAAAAAAAAAGAAATTAGTAAACTTTTATCAAAATATAAAAAAAAGAATTGGCAAACTTTTATTAAAATGAATGAATAAGGTCAACTGATTTTTTTAAATATTATCTAGAATGCAAATGAAAGCATCATCTTCTTTGTGCAGTTAGCAGATCATAGTTCCTCAGTTTCAGGGGGAAAAAATAGTAAACTTTTATTTAAATGGAATCAATGTGATGGACTGATTTTTTAAAAATCCAGAATGCAATAGAAAGCATCATGTTTTTTATAGTCTTTGTCAGAAGATCATAGTTTATTAGTTTTATATGCTTTCCAGCAATCTGAATAAATTGTTGAGCACTCATCCACATTTTATTTGATCACTTTCATCAAATTTGCCACTATTCTATCCTCAATTGCCAAGATAAAACAAAATCTCACAACTACCCATTTTTATTTAGTATTGTAATGTATTTTTGTTATTTCTGTACATAAATTTATCACTTAAGTTTGTCAGAAGTTTTGACAGGATTGCTGGATTTATTTGATGGGATGGCAAGATTAGGAATTTATGGGTGAAATGACATGAATGTGAAAGATGTAGCAGGTCTAATAATACATAAGTACCTGGATTTTTAATTTGTCACATCTTTCAATTCAATCTGATTTATACCTCAGAAAATAATGCTTTAAACTTCAAAGATGAATTATGAATATCAATGGAGTACAAAGAAATAAACAGTCGCACTTCAATGATTTATATCTCAGAATATAGTGCTTTAAATTTCAGAAATGAATTATGAGTATCAATGAAGTACCTAGAAATAAACAGATGTGCTTCAATTGATCTCTTTTACAAGAACGACATTTATTTCCAACTATCTAATGTTTAATTTTGACATAAATTATTTATTTTAATTATTCTCCAAGTTTATTTTTCAATTTTGGCATAGATAAGCAGAACAATAAACACATTCTTGCTGAACCAAAACTAATTACTTATTTAATGTAACAATGGTTTGCTTTGGGGAAAATAATTCTAAAAGATCAGAAGGAACAAGTTGATAGTCAGATTGACTATTTAAAACTGTTTTTTTTATTATTCCTTTAATTTACAGATGCATATTTTTTCAGAATTTATTGAGTCCTTCTTATAATAGACATTATGTGATTTTGTTGAAATATATAAATTAGATACTGTGTTTCCCTGAAAGTAATACCTAACCAGGAAATAAGCCTGAGCATGATTTTTCAGATTGTTTATAATATAAGCCAGGGGTCCCCAACTTTTTTGCACTTAAGAGCACATTTTATAATACTGGCCAGGTGGCAGGCACCATTTATTTTTTCAAAGTAAATTTATAGTTGGATATTGTTAATAATAAACATAATGTACAAAAAAATATTTATTTCAAAAATAAAATTTTAACATATAATTAACGTTTAAATTTTTTTCTGTAAAAGTATCAGATAAATAATTTTTTATCATGTTCAGATAGCGGTGGTCACACATAAAATGGTCTGCGGGTACCATAGTGCCCATGGGCATAGGGTTGGGGACTCCTGCCCTAGTTATAGAACATAAATTAGATGGATGGCTTTTGTTTTCCTATTGAAACACTTTGTGAACATATTGAATTATTAAGTAATTAATGATAATATTATTGACATTAAATCTTTAAATAAATGGTAATATAAATTATATGGTTCTTTGGTATTTTCCCATAAATCATTTTCAACAAATGTAATTCTGCCTTTATAGATAAATAATTTATCTACCACAAATCAGTATATTAAACAATTTATAATTTTATTTATATACTTTTCGGTACTTATTTTTAAGTATATTTAATATTTAGACTTAGAATGCTTGATTTTATTTTAGAATTTCATCATGATAGCTTTTAAATATTCAAGATAAAAGAAAAAATAGTTTGATTTCTTAAACATTTTTTCCCTCTCAAAAGATTTTATTAAAATAAAACCGATTTTAATAATCAAAGTTTAGCTTAATTTAAATCATCGATCTTTCTTCAAAAAAAAAGTTTTTAAAAGAGTGCCCAAGTAGGACTATTATGAGTAATTTGGAAGGTCTTTACAATGTGCACACTTGATAACAGATGGATGTGGTTGTCTCACACATGAATCATCTTAATTCAATGAGTCATGTTTTGTAATGGATGTAATTAGTGTGAATATGTGAAATACAGAAACATTTTTTGAATTTTTGTACCTTCATTTTTTATTGTGTGCATAAAACCATTCTCAATTGTATTCATTTTTATTGCCATTTTTGTCTTACAAGTTTCAGTTAATACTTAATTTAATAATAAATTTAAATAGAACAATATTTTGATCCCCAGATAAGATGAGTGCAAAAAGAAAGAGTTATTTCAATAAGGATAAGAGAGGAGTTATGGAGGGATCTTGGGATAAGAATCTTACAGCTTTTTGTAAAGAGAAGGAGTATTTGAATAACAACTATTTATTTTTGTACTTGGAATAAATGTAGATTTTTGTACCTGAGCAAATAAGACACCCCCTAAAAATAATCCCTATGATATCTTTTGGGATAGAAATTAATATAAGACCTGTTCTTATTTTCAGGGAAACATGGTATATTAATAAAATAAAACACACCATGTAACATTCTTTTGAACTTTTGAAAAAAATATATTTACCATAAAAGAGATTGTACCATATAAAATATTTTTCATTGTTTATTTAAATATTAAATGTAGTCATATAAAATTTCTACTGACTCTATGAAAGACTTCATTAAACAGCTCACATTTGATATTTCCTTTTTATATGCCCCTACTATTCAAATAATATCAATAAAAAATATTGGAATCTTCACTGGAAGTCATAATTATGCACAGATTTTAGCTATTTTTTTCTTTTAGAGCTTTTCTATTCTTGCAATTGTTTTTTAACTATTTCATGAGAATGATGTTAGAGATCCTCAAAAAAAATGAAACACCAGCACAAATCATGCACTAATCTAAAATAACTGCATTTTTTATAAAAAATGTCAATGGTAAAGGTAAAATTATTTGCTTCACCTTTACAGCCACCATCACATTAGCAGATACATTATTTTAATATTAAAAAGTGCATCATTTTCTTTTTAATGTGTTTATCATCCGGCCAAATTAGTATAGCCATATTGATTGATGGTAATCTAGCTTTCAAGAGTACGTCAGCTTACTTTGATATTTCTTCACACAGAATTTTTGTATTGAATTTTTTATGTTCATTTTATATCCAAAGTCAAAATCTTGCTGCCTGTGATACTATAAGGTTTTAGTTTTGTCATTCATATTGAGAATATTAATTGCAAACTTACTACTGTTCCTTTTTGTCTCATAAGGTAATTACTTCATTATTTAAGTTTTATTTTCCCTTTGAGAGAATTTCTAAACACTTTCCAATGCAAGTAGATTAATTTTTTTTTCTTGCATCCATGAACCAGGATATAATTATCAGTCACTTTCTTAAATCAACATGTTTGCATCAAATTATTAGTATGAAAATTTTTTAGGGGATTTTAATATTATTGCATATTATGTTTTTTAAATTAATTGCATCTCTGCAGTACTTTACCATCATTTTTAATCATCTTCTATATCTGGTTTGGTAAAACATTCATATTTCTAATGCATTAAGCATTCAATATAATCTTGGTGGCTTTATCATCTTTCAGACATTAGATATTCAGAAAACTCTCATAACTATTATTTATACATAAATATGTTTTGAGACAGATTGTCTCATGTTCACACAGAGTGGATGAGTAATCTTTATATTGTATGTAGGCATATATGTTTAATCTATATAAAAGAAGTGAAGAAATATTCACATATAAAGATATTTATATAAATATTAAAAAAGAGTCTAGAATGAAGTAAATAATAGTATTGTCACTGGAGCTACCATTCATATACCAATCTACAAAGAAAAAGATGATGTGTCATATTCTTCATTTAAAAAATCGCATAAGTATGTTTGACAACATGAAACTAATATGATACATTTATAAAATAGACAATAAAATAATATATATTTAGGGAACAAGTACTATCAGACAGATGCAATTCTGTAATAAATTAAATTACAAAATCAATCTGCACAGCAATAAAAAAATAGACTGCTTAAATCATAAAAAAGTAATTGAATGCTATAAATTCATAAGAAATTGAAATCTAGAATGAAAACATGGATATTGTAAAAATTTCACAGCTAAGAAGTTACATTTAGATCAGAAAGCACATGAAGATAAACTGTAGAGCATATCCATTTTGGAAGCAAATCTGAAATAATATATTTATACATAAACCAATTGATACTCATTAAAATATATCTATTTTTCATATGTATTATCCAAAAGAAGAAATTGATGTTAATAAATTCAAAAGATATCAATCTCTTTGGAAAACTTTAGTGGCCATACAAATTACGCATGTGAAAAGTTTTTTTTTTTCAAAAGTTACATGAAATTAATCATGGCTATAAATTTACATTTATAAAAAATAAATTTCAACAACAATCATTAATATTTAAACAGTATTAAACTGTTGCACATGCGCTCTGGATTTTAAATATAAAATGAATGAATACTAATACTTCAACCACATGATAAAGTCTTTGGAAAAGATAGAATGGCCATCTATCTTGTTTATAAAAAAACATCGTGCTATATAAAATAATTGACTTATTTAAAAACAATCATTGAAACTGGAATCTATTAGTTCTGTCTTTGTGGTGGAAATTAACAAAATGCCATTTAGAAGTGCAATGAGATGTTTTGATTTATAAATTTGTTTAGAAGTTTTATAATATGTGTGGAGTTTGCAAGCAGTTTCTTTTACTTTTTTAAAAATTTTATACTTGGCCTCAAGTTAAGAAAGTTTGATAATATTATAATATTCATCAGTGATATAGTGTGAAAATCATGAAACTTATGCCACAATCTGAATAAATGCAAATTTTTTCATGTATATATTTTTTCTCCATAAACATTAACCATTTTCTACACTTTAGGGAAATTATCTTTTATGAATTTGCATTTGGCCTCATGCCTAAAACATTATTTACTTCCATGGATTAACTTCATGCAATTTTCATTCAAAATGCCACTTTCAACTATGTAATATTATATTATCATTTCCATAGGACTGGCATCATTGTGGAGACTGATATCTTTGAAATTCAATTTTTTATGTATTCCATTGCCATTAACTATTTTTTTATGGGCTATATGGCTTATGTTTTTTATTGTTGTAGTTGTTGATTTTGCTTTATTTTATTATGGAAATGCATTTGTTCTTAGCACTAATCTAATTTCTTCCACAATGTGCACTTTCATCACATGTATTGAAGAAAATGTTTTTCAATTATTGATTTTTTATTAATTAAATATATTATTTTTAGATTTGTTTTGTACACAAATTATATTATTTTGGTGTTTTTAAACATAATAATTTTCATGTTTTTTTGTTTTTTTTTGCTTTTCTATCATGTTTGCTTTGATCACACTCATAAAAAAAATATTTGTTTTTAATAATTATTTGTTTGATTAATACATTATTTTCAGGTATGTTTTGTAAATAAATTACATTGTTTTTGTATTTTCAGTCAATATATTATTATTATTTTTTTGGTGTTTTCTAACACTATATTATTTTAATGTTTTTATGGATTTTGGATTTTTATGAAAAATATGAAACTTATCAATTATGTTTTTTTTTTTTGCTAGATTGGTATGTGAATGATAGCTTAGCCAATGGATAGAGTATATATGCAATTAGCATCTACATAGCTTTTTGATAGATAGATTATTTAATTTATTTCTGATTCTGACAAAATATTGTAAACCTAAATTATCAATATAACAAAATTAAAGGAAAACACTATTTTGTAGAAACAAAGTTGTTTTGTAATGAACATATAATTGTAAAAGTTAATGTCAGTATATTTTCTATTTAAAAAGATTAAAAAAATATTTAACAAATTATTTTTATTTCTTAATTAAAAGTTGTAAACTCGTGATTTCCTTAAATATAAGATTAAGAAAAATAATAATTGTTTTATATTTATAATCCTTATATTTATTAATTAAAAATATTTAGCTGTAATCCTTCTAATGTCATTATAAATACTGGATTAATTATAACTCAAACTTGTAGAATCAAAAAGAAATCTTGATGTTTGGGGGAAAACAGATTTATGCCACTGTGTTGATCATATACTTCACCGATTGTGCCACCATTGCTTACTGTTTATGAAGTTCAAAATATAGAAGGTAAAAATCAATTGAAGATCATCAGCATTTATATTAAACATTTGTTAACCATGACATTTTATAGGGCATTTAATATATGATGTTATCCTGTTTTTATGTACAAGCATGAACAGAAGAAATCTACTGTTGATAGTTAAATCCAGTAATATGCATTATATAAGTGGCAGGCTAAGAAAAATATACTGTTTATAGTGGAATGCAGAGTATATATGTTTATATGAGACTGAGGAGCATAGAAAAAGTATTATACTGTTGGCAAAAATGAAGTCAGTGTGTACATTTATGCTATGCATATTTTAAAAAATAATCATTCCAATATTTGTGAAATGCAAAAAAAATGTATTGTTGTCTAAAATAATGAGGATTTCATTTATATCAGTGATGAATAATTTTGAATAAATCAACTAATAGATGCTCATACAATCACTTGAAAGAAATTTTACATTCATTAAAGAAAACAAAGTAATAAAACAGTTTTTCTAAAGGTTTGTGATGATGGTGTTTTAGTTGTAGTTTTATACTGTACTATTTTTATCACCTAATATGATTATTGAATGTCTTTAGAAAAATTTAACTTTATTTTAATATTATGATGTACTATTACCAACAGTTGAATGTATTTAGAATATTTAAATAAAGTTAAAATTTTCTAAAGACTTTCAATACATGTATTAGATGATGGAAATAATCCAATTTAATAATAAAACTAAGAAACCAGTTCAATATCTCAAGATGAAAAACCTATAAATTTAAATATAATAAAGTTTCTTTTATATTTTATTGTATAAGTTGATTTACTTTATGTTTAACATTAAATAACAAAGTGGTCAAAATATATTTACTGCCCAATATGAAATACTAGTGATTAGTTTACATTTAGAAAAAAAATAACAGGGAGGTCAAAATATTTTTACTGTCCAAAGCAAGTGTATGTTGAGTGATGAATTGATATATAAATTCTGAAACAATAATTATTATGTTAATATTTTTATACTAAAGTCAGAATGAATCATATATTATTAGAATAGTTTATTTAGCTTATAATTTTAAAGACAGTAATTAATTAATTGAAATATTTTGTAATATAAAATGCATTTAATTGCTAGTAGAGAGTTTTCTCTCGATTAATATAAATGTATATATGTGTGCATACAGAGAAAAGCTTTAACAAAAAGCAATTTTGACTAACTAGGCTTAGGTAGCTTTTGACTAATACAAGTCATAGATGTAGTGATGACTGTAAAGAGAGGTTGGATATGTATATAGATATGTGTTAGTTTACACAATGCCATCAAGCTGCTTCAGATTATTAAATAGTTATCAAGCCAATTCCCATTCATGGTTTCATTCATCCTGAGCTACACACTCTACATTCTCATAAACTTTCCAAAACATGCTCCTTAAGAGAATTCCATGCCTCAGTAAGTTGACAATCCTAAAAGACCATTAACAATTTTAGTGATGTATAGGTATGAAGTTTATCATAAATAGATTTCTAAATAATAAACCTATGTCTGTGTATTGAAGCAACTATCATTTTAATCTTGGAGTGTACTACTATATGATATGTCCAATGATCTGCATTTGCATTCATCTAATGTGAACTTTTGTATTTTGACCTTTTACTATAATGCAACATATTGAATCCCTTTGTTTTAAATGAGGTTGCATCCATGTTAATTTATAATAATTTTTCTATTTATTCAAAGCGTTTCTGATCATCAATCCATGTGTTTATAAAAAATCTGATTAAAGCAAACCATATGAGCTTACAACACCAATACCACTATTTTAATCAATTTTTAGTCAAAGTCTATGATTTGTCTAAGAAGATAAATTGATTATCTAATAATATTGCTGTAATAATGTTATCAATCATTTAACTTCTAATTGTAGCATTATTCATAAGGTACCATTGCTTTGAGTATGAATTCCTTCAAATTTTTTAGAATGATTTTTTTAAAAAAAATTAAATAAAATGTTATTCATATCTTATATTGTACAAAAATTCAATGTCACCAACCTATTTAGTTCAGAAAGACAATCCTATTATTTTCAGCAACTTTAGATCGTACATTAAAATCTGTATGAAAAATAATTTGATATTTTAATGATGTCAATGTAATAACACTTTCCAACAAGGATTAAGCATTTTTTTTCTATTGAATTTTCTAATAGAATGTTGAGACATGGGTAATAAAGTAGAAAGACTTTTCAGCATATGTTCTCCCACTCAGTTGTTATTTTATGTAAAATTTATAATAAGATCATGTGTACAGTGAAGCTACCATATCCACTTTTTCAATATTCACTATTTTGTGGAAAATAAAATTTTAATTTTGTAGATTATATTACAACTGCTATGTAATCATTCACAAAACATGACATGGCATTAAAACATATGTGCCCGCTTTATATGAACTAGAACTTTGTACTTAAAATTAAAAGCAATTAAATACCATGTAGATATTGTATTTTTTGGATTTTATCAATATCAATTTTTATACAAGATGAAAAAGTCTGTAATTTTATTTTTTTTAATTTGGCTGAATATATTTAATAGTTTTTTAAAATGTAACTGTAACATTCATATTCATTTCAATTTTAGGTATTTTCTTTTAATTTTTTTTAATTAAATATAATTCTATATTGTTTCTCTAATATTGTACAAGTTTGTGTACATATTTTATATTTATATTACCACTAAATATACATATTTTAAAGTAGTATATAGTTGTGTAGAGTACTCTATTTTTGATTATTTTTGCTGTTGTCTGATTTTGTAAATATATATTATATTCTACTTATTATTATTTGTATTATTATCTTAATATGTATGCATAATTTTTAGTATTCAGTATTATCCATGGTTTTGCATTATTGCAGAAAGCCATGAAATCAATTTAATACCACAGATATGACAATTGCATTATTTACCTTCAAAAGGGGGATTATCAAAATAAAATAATATTAACTTTATTCTACTAAAACTTTACTTTTATATTCGATCTTAACAATTTATATTGAATAGTTGTTAAATCTAGTGCAATTTTTTTTAATATTTATTTTAAAAATAAAATTAAAAAATATATTTTTTGAATTTAATAAAAACTTTGACCAATTATGAATTCTTATTTAATTGCAAAAAGCAGCTTTGATTCTCAGGACATATCTATTTCAGTGTACATTTATATGAAGTTATCATTATTCATATTTTGCATGCATAATTTGAAGGCACTATATTGATTACATTTGGCATATATGATATATACTAAATTTTCCACAAAGTTTATATGTGGAAGTTGGCTATCATTAATGTGTCTTAATTTTTTTGATTTTTATTTATAAAAATTAGTATTGATGTATGTATTAAAAAAACATTTAAATTTTAAAAAGTGAATTTTCCTATAATATAATTTGTATGTAAGATTTTCTGTTTTTGGTAATAAAAGCAAAATATAAATTACTCTTTTGCCCTAATACTTTTTTTAACTGAAAATAAAAACCATTGTCTACAATGCTTCTTGATTCTCTAAGACCATATTGAGTCTCTGATAAGCATTCGTCTATGATATGAATTGATTTCTTCAACAAAATTCTTGATAGTGCTTTTGTGATAGTTGATAATAATGATATTCCATGATAATTATTGCAATCTTATCCATTCTATTTATTTTTAAAAATATCATTTAGGTATTATATATATAATTACTTATTAAATATTTGCATAAGTGTGTTATTTACCAGAATGTTTCTATTTTTCATGGATATTATTTCTTTGTCATATTTAAAATGCATAGAATTTTAATTAATGTTTTTGTATAATATAAACTACCTTTTGATGTGATATGTTGGACTATTTCTATTATCTATGAGTGAATGTTGAATGTATAGAAAATTTTAAACTTTATTTAAATTTCCAAATACAAACAACTTGTTAATAATAACACACAAATAGATAACACAGATTAGTAATTATACAATGTTTCAAGTAGTATAATTCCCCATGCTTTCTTTAGGTGTTGCACTTGAAACATAGTTCAATTACTGACCTGTATTGTCTATTTGTGTGTTATTACTAACAAGTTGTTTGTATTTGCAAAGTTTAAATAAAGTTAAAAATTTTCTATACATTCAACATTCACTCATAGATGATGGAAATAGTCCAACCTATCACATCTAATAATATGCCATAATCACAAAGCTTCAGACAAATAAACTACTTTTTTTTATTATCAATCTATTGTACAGTGAAATTTTAATCCAATTTCTTTGATACATAGTTTTTTCCCCATATTATGTAAGCAAACAATTTTGTTTCAAATACTCATCTTACACATGACATCTTTTTAGATCTTTTATAATTATTTGGAATCTTGCCCATCTGTTGTCATCTCTTCTAGTAAAATATCTAACCCAACTCCATTTCAACTCACTTTTTTCAATAATGTTAATAATACTTATTTGTCAGCTCACTCATGTATATCATTCAATTCCCCTTTTACTCCCAATATATGTTTCTCTACATATTATTGTTGCCTGAAGTCTTTGTATTATTCCTCTCTTAAGTGTTCAAATTTCAGATTAATAAATAATATTGATAAAATACATTTCAAAACCTTTAAGTTTGTAGACACATTTTCTTTTCATATTAAGTTGTTTCTATCATTAGTACTTTATTAAAGTTTCACTCATTATATTTAAATATATATTTATAAAACTGATCAAGATAATTTTTTACTATTAGATTTATTTATTTTTTTGAAAGCTTTTTGAACATTACTTTGATTTTTTTTACACCTATTATCATTTATGCTCTTACATAGTAGCTCTTATATTTCATTTAATTCTAAATCATTATTTATAAAAACAGTCACTTCATGTGCAAAATATAAATGATATAAATAATCTTTATTCATTTAGTTTTCTATTTTAATCAAAAAAATACTTCATGTAAGGCTATGGTAAAAAGTTTTGGAATAGAATTATCCTGCAACATACTCTTATTAATATTAATCTTCTTAGTATCAGTGTATAATTTATTCACTGCTATTGCATTATAATAAATATTCTTTAAATGTTGATAGTATCCCGGTTTTATTGTTTTAATGACCAAGAAATGATTATAGAAACAAATGTCTTTTCATAATTATAAATCTAAAGCACAATGACAAGTCACAGTCATTGATTCTTTTTATAACTTTTCTTAATATCTGATGTTATTTGTTACTGTCCTATAACAACTTTTAAATTCAGTTTGGTCTTTTGATTGGTTTGAATTCAAAGGTTTTTTGTAGAGAAATTGTAAGGATTTTAGTAAAGATCTATTACAGAACTGACAAAATATTGATGTATCTTTAATTTCTAACATTTTACTTTTACATTTTTTTAAATATTATCACTACTACATTATTCAAATCATTTGGTGTATTATTTTCTGGAGCTTTTTAATTCTTTATAGATTTAATTGTTTCTCACTTCCTTATTTAAAATGCTTGAAATTTCATAGTAACTTACTATAATTGTATGATACTTTGTTTTTTTTTTTTTGCTCTTTATCTTGTGTATTGTTTTTTTTTTTTGCAGAATTCTTTTCCATATTTTATGTTATATCCTTGTTTAATAATTGTTATCATCTATTTTTTTTATAGTTACACTATTGTCTTACACTTTTGAGACTTTTTCTAATTTTTCTTGTTATTTCATACACACACACATATATATATATATATGTCATTATACCCATCATTAGTTCTTTTTATACCATTTTATTAAATTCCAGGTATTTAATTTTTTTCAAAACTATATCTATTTATTTTCATTTTTTTAGTTTTTAGTTTGTTATATTTTTTCTTCATTCAATCAATAATTTACTGTTTTAATTTTTGCTTTTTTTTTTTTTTTGAGGGGAGGGGGCAGTTAAATGTGTAACAATTTATATTACAACATTAGTTATTTTCTTTTTGATCTCTTTCAATTCTGAGTTAATTAAACTCATTAGACTGTTTGTGAAGATAAGGAATCATTAATCTAGTCTTTCTAAAAAAAACTTGTCTATTCTGAAGCATGTTACTATTTAAAATACAATATATATTTTCTGTTTTATTCCAAGTCTGTTCCGCTCACATTGAATGCTTCCGTATCTGTTGCAATGTGTGCTTTTTTTTTTAAAAAAAAAGATGAATTTATAATATAATTTTCTTTTTCTGAAAATTCTATAGTTCTTTGTTCTCTTATACTTTTATCTCCATGGCCAACCATTTTCATTTTTCAATAGTTGGTTTATTCTGCAATTAAAATCTTCCATGACAATTTTAAATTGTTTTTTTTTTTACTCTGATATAAAAATTCTCTATTTTATTATAAAAAAATCTTATTAGGACATAAAATCTGAATTATCTGTATTTTGTATTTTTCATTAAACCGAACAACTGATCTTGCTACTTTATCTAATATTTCATTAATTTCCAACATCTCCTTTTTAGTAGTAATGAATTCGACTCTACTTTTAATAATTGTGCCTTTATTTTAAAATTTTGTCAACTTTTCACTTCTTTTTTTTGTAACATCATTAATTTAACAATGTTACATTTAATATTAGATTGTTTTTACAATTCAAACAGTCTTTCTTCATTTTAAATTGATTTACAATTGTAAATAACTAAGTAAGACATCATTATCAAATAGTAGCCTTAGTTCTGTTTTTTACTACTATTTATTTGTTTATAGAATAGTTTCATATATTTAAACAATGTCATCTCTGTATGTTTTAAAAAGAAATTTCCTTTCGATACTAAGTGATATTGTATATCTTCGAGAGAATTGAACTTTTTTTTTTTTTTACCATTTAACAGTTATATTTTTTTTAAATGTCATCATTAATTCTTTTTTGTACTATCTTAAAGAAGTCCAGATACTCTTACACATGGATATGAATTTAATTTTTGTTAAAGTATTTATTATAAATCACAATCTTTGTTAGTTGTCAGAAAACGTTCCAAGTAGTTTTGTCATATTTCAGTTAGAACTTGTTATTTTAGCTTGTGGGCAACAATTATAAAAATAGTTTAAAATTGACAAGCTTTTTTTTTTTTTAAAAAAAGAATATATTCATGGTAGTCCACTTGGACCAGATTAGATTTTTAAATCATCGTACAAAAAAATCATTCTAGATTCTCCTTAGGGCTTAACTTCAGGGCGATCATACAGCAGTTGCTGTTCTACTAAATAAACAAATAAAACCACAAACACATAATTATGACTTTAGATAACTTTTTCATAAATTAAAAAGAGTTGGTTTAGCTTTAACCATTTAAAAAATGGTGTGTAGTATAATTCTATCTTTTGAAGTGTTTCAGTCATTATAGATAAGCAGTTCAGGTAATAAGTTTTTTTTTTTTAATTTTACATTTAGTAGTAGTTGACTATTGTTAATTCTAGAAAACAAAATTGCTTAAAAAATAAAACTATAATCCAAATTAATAAAATAGTAATTAAAACAAATGTGTTATAAGTAATATATTTCTAAACGTAATTGGTATTACTATAAGATAAAGCAGGAATGACAAATTTAAAATGATTTTTTAGATTAACCTGTTTGAAATGGTAAACGATAGATCTAAACACAGTGACAATTATAAGAAAACCAAAAGAGAGTGGAAATGCAGGGCTTGGATGTGGTTTTGGAGAAAAATTGAAAGAATTCATTAATGATGAGAAATATGGAAATGGTTATCTTCAACAAAATAATCATTTTTATTTAATATTTTGATTATTTATTGAGGAAAGTAAAGAAGCAGAAAAGACCTTGGATTAGACTTGTACATAGAAGTAGAAAATATATAAAAGATATATTAAAAGGGACTATGAAAGATTAAAAAGCCTAGTTTTCTATTTCTGGGGAAGAGAACATAAGATAAATAAATAAAGCAATATGAAACATCACATATGATAATTGAATTGATGAATAGATAAGTATTTGTTAAGTAAAAAGTCATACTTAATTCTGTAATAATATTTGTGTAGTCACTTTTATTTGATTTAGCTTAAAGACATGAATAAATTTGCAATGTATTTGTAATTTGTAATAAACAATCAGTAAATTGTCAAATTCTCTGACACTGGGAAAATACAGGATTTAGGTCTATAAAGTAAGTAAGCCAACTTTGTTAAAAACTAATGTGGTATTATATATATATTTTTTTAATAGAATAAAGAGTAATTTGATATTTTGTTTTGAAGAGACTGCAATGGACTATCATATATTGAATAAATTCATCTATATTTATATTTTAATTAGATTTGTTTCTTGTGAGGGGGTTATATGAAAGTAGTGTACAATACATTGGCATACAAATGCTTTTCTATTTTCTGAGATAATTGTGTTGTCAAATGAGAGATTATAGATTACCAGTATTTTGATATCGCTTTTTATATAAGACTTGAAATTAAATTTCAGATTATTCTTTTGCTGATGCACACAATCTGATTTACAGATATATCTTTTTTTTTTTTGACACTGGTACATAAATGTGACTCATATAAAATTAGCCATTCTATCCATTTTAATCATTATTTTTTTATATGTATTAAAGATTTTTAAATGACTATAAAAATGTATTTACCGCATAACATGACATAACAGAGATGTAATAGTCACTACATTTGATTAAAATGTGTAGCTGTGAGACACAAAATCTTGTCAAGTACAAGCACAAATATGCAATTTATAATTTATAAGGAAATTTTACATAACATGAGCCTTTATAATTTCATCAGATTAAGAAATCCTTTGGTCTATCTTAGTATGATTGTTGCAAAAAATTTTTTTTATAACTACGAAGATATTTGCATTATATATTGAATTATTTTCATCATCTAATTTAATTCATAAAAATTTATAGAAAAATTCAAACTTTATTTACCTTTTGAAATATATTCAACTGCCAGTAATAAGACACATGATAATATAGAATAATGGTTTAAATAGTATTCTTCTTCTCTCTTCAATTGTTATTAGCCTAACCAGTGATGGCATCATGGGAAATGAACTATGCCAGTAGAAAAATCATTTACTAGAATGTTGTGCTCCTTTCTTTAACTTATCTTCTTTCATTGTTTTTATTCTATTATATCATTTCATTTTAGTTATATGAATACTTATTAAAGAAAATTGAAGATCAAAATGATGAAAGTTGCAAGAATTTTAAGAAAATTAATTTTCCCAAATACTCTGGTTTTATTGTGTAAAATCGAACTGAAGGATTACAATATTTAATTTTTGAGATTACTAATTCTACTAAACTGGGGATAAAATTAGCACTTTTAAAATGATGATATTGAAAGGGATTCGTTTTTGCTTTGTTCAAAATTTTGCAGCAGCACATAACATGATGGCACTGCAGAGTAATACTTTGAACTGTTAGATTACAGAATCTAATTGGGCAAAGGGCCAAAAATTAGATATTATGAAAAATTATTTCTAAATGAGCTAGAATTGAAAATCCAATTATTTTGCCTCTTAAATATAAATCTGAAGGAATTATCTCCAAAGGCTTATAAATAAAACCATTATCTCATTTTCAGTAAACTGAATAAATTATCTAGAAACCAAATGAGGTTCTATTCAAGAGAAAGAATAAATACTCAAAAAAAATTTTTTCCACATATCAAATCTTACATTCCATTAATGACATAAAGCAGTTGCTAAAAAATAAATTTATTATTGAAGATTTCACAAGAGTTTTTCAATCATGAAAAAGAAAGAAAGAAGAATCTTGTAAATTCAGCGAAGAAGTCTTATTACAAGACTTCTTCATGGCTAAGTCAACTATTTGTCAAAAATCTCTTTGCACTTCATAATGTTTAGTATGTACATCCAGTCATGATAAAAATACTAAAAGTGAAATTATACTGTAATTATCGAACAAAGCAAAAAGATTTTGTTTAGAAACTAGTAGTTTGCAAAAATAAAAGTCTAACATAGAATAATCTCTTACAATGAATGGATCCCATTTAGACAACAAAAGGAAATATTAAAAGAAAAACAATAATAGTTAATGTATTGTATTCACATTATGAATGCTAGGAGACTAACTAGAGAAATATGCAATCAATATTATATCAGAACAGCTTTTTAAAGTCATAGAACATTAGTAAGAATTTTAATGACTACAATGTAAATGGGGAAATTAACTATTCCATCACAAAATTATAAAAGAACAAGTAATGATTAGAAAGGAAAAAAATAGATATGGATAAAATAGGAAACCAGGAATTTATCAATGAACATAAATTCAATTGCAAAAATACAAGAATATTGGACAGAGAGAGAAAAAGGTAAAACAAAAAAATAATAAAGGAGGTACTTACATTACAGTAACAAATAAGCATATATATATATATATATATATATATATAGAATATATATATATATATATATATATATATATATATATATATACCTTCTGTAATGAACCCTAATGTTTGGAATTGACACATTTACATTGATTTTTTTAAAAAAGGAGAAATCTGGAGGAATCTCATAAATTAATATATCTTTTTTCCACTAACCATTGCCTTTGGTAACTAACCTAGTTAGTTTAGAGCATTATCTTAAATTCAGTATACATGAATCTAAAGACTTCCAGTTCAATTTCCATGCTAGTATTGTCTCCTGGTTTATCCAGTAACATCTGAAAAAGAGAGAAAAATAATACTAATTAAAAAGGTTGTGTTCTAGCCTGTGTGTTGTTGCTACAATGGAATACATTTGGAAAGGTATAAATAAAGTTTGAGTTTAAAAAAATGAAACTTTAATAATTAAACTAAATGATGAAAATAATCCAATATATAACTATAAAAATTCATTACAAAGTTTAAAAAAAAAAAACAGATGAAAATATTATTTTAAAGATTAAATTTTAATAATGGATATTAATTATATTAATTATAATTTGGTACTAGACTATGTACATATGTATCTAATGTTTTACAATTGGGGAAGTTAATTCTTTTTATATATTCATTGCACAGAAGTTATGGATAGGTTATGCTCATATTGACTTTGAAATACAATATATTTCTTAGTTGTTGTGAATATAATCATTAAGTAAACTGCAATATCTGAATGAAAAGAAAGATATCTATTTGGGTTATAGTATTTGCAGATTCACTAGATATATCTTATATACTTAGGACATATTATATTAACCACTGTTCTCAAAGAGATTTTTTTAAAACATCATACAAAAATAGGAATAATAAAATATGATATATATTATAACAGAATTGATCTAGCTCATGGATTAATCACCATGTAATTAGATACCAAATGTTTTTTTTTCTTTCTCCAACACAATATTATGGCATAGCTTTTAAACAGGTATATCAGATAGAATGTCTATGAATCTGTTCACATACTATTAGAATAATATTAGATGGGATAGTATTTTTATATAATTAATACCTGTAATCTAAAAATTAAAACAAATGATCTTAGTCATACAATCACACTACACCCATATACTTAAATAAACAATCATATAATTCACAGTATCAAACGCTTTTTGCAGGTCTATTGAAAACCAATGAATATTAGAAATATAATTACTAGTGGAATTGACAAATAATATTAAAATGGAAAAGAGAATGCTTTCAGAGTAACAGATCATATATATTTCCAAATAATATATATTCGATATACCCACATTTGATTACTAACTATGAATTTATTTCTTTTTATCATAATGGAAGCAACAACATTTAATTGTGTAAATTGATGCAATGTAAATAATAATATTCTGCTGCTCTTAAATTCTACTTGCGAATTATTTATTTTCAAATTACATTAGAAATAATTGTCAAATATTAGCAGATAAAATTGCAGAAATAGTGATGATCCTAAACATCTATTTATGATCTATTCTTGAGTGCATTCAATCAGTTAATCTTATGAGATAATATTATGAATGAGTTAATTTTGGATGTAAGATTAAATAATTTATTTACAAAATTTTATTTTTGTAATGCTAGAATGCAAAAGAAAGACAACAAACAATCTATTTTCAAAGACAAAATGTTTTAATGGCTAATTAATTTACAATTGACAAAAAAAATTCTATAATTATTATCTCAAGATATAAAGCTTAGATATTGTATGTGAATTTTAATATTTGAATTAATTTTAGAATTTTATATGTATACACAGCTTTACATCTTGAAATTAATCCTTCCCCTTTAAAAGAAAATTTAAATAATAAAAAAATTGAATAATGTTTCATCTTATTGCCTTGCATTATTGTTTTTTTTTTAATATTATAATGCAAATGTAAATATAATTATTTATTATTTTATAGAATCTTATCAAGTAAATATATGAACATATGTAGACTAAACTTATTCTTATTTGAAGATAGTGTTATAGTTTTTGGGATGAATCTTTAATTAAATAATGTCTTCTTAAAACAAATGTTCACTAGAATGACAGATTTTCACTATAAGGAATTATTACTGATAAAATCCAATTAATAAAAAATACTTTCAATTACTTTTCTATGTTTTTAAACTATATTCCATTATAATTATTTTTGAAGCTTACACTTTTACTTTAATAAAGATTGGTGTATAATTGATATCAATATTTTATTTCAAGTGTAAGAGACTGAGATATCTTCCTTTGGAATAAATCCACAGCAACTGAATATTTCCCTTTCCCTCTTAAAAATTGGTTATTGTGAAGTTCATTATTTAATTGTTCATTTTTTTGCTTTTAATAGAGGTGTCCATTTTATATATGATGACTTTATGCACATTCTTTAAAAGAATGATGATTGGATTTTTCTCCCATGAGAGTGGTCTTTAAGTACTTTTTATATGAACAAAGCATTTTGAATTTTACTACTAATGAAAGTTTAAAAGTAGGTTGAAGTCTAAAACAAATTTCCGGCCTTTTTTCTTTTTTCATACAAAAAGTGACATGTTCTAGAATAATGTTTTCAACTAAATAATCATATCTTTTAATGCTTAAGCTAATTATGTATGCAATTTTTCCAGTTTGTTTTGTTATTGTATATATGTAAATGTTCATATATTTTAAATTTAGCTTTTATTTATGCTTAGCATGCTTACGATATATAATAGTATCATAATCGTAGCACTTTCACCATGATAATGATATTGTTATACATAGAAAGCATGCTATGCATGAATAAAAACTAAATATAAAATATATATCTATGAAAATGTCCAGAACATTTATGTGAATTATTGCAATTACCCATAAAGGAGAAAAAAAAATCTTTGATATTGAATTATATAAATGTTCAATAAAAAGAAATAAAACCTTTTCTTTGAATAATTTATTTTACAAATCTATTGAACTAGGAAATGATAAAATTAATATTATTATTTCTTCTTGTAATATTATAAACTAACTGGATATTTATAATATAGTTAAACCCAAAGTTGTGTGTATATGCACACATTATTTTCAACCATTCGCATACACAAAAAGAAATAATTTACATATAAGGTAACTAAAGATCAAGAAATGTGAGCGATATTGAAGGAAATAATTGTGGACTTTAATTAATTAAGTATTATTCAATTAATTTGCGGTGTTAGTATATTAGATATTTAATATATCTGCGTGCTTGATCCTTATTTAATTTTAGTACATTTTTCTTTTTTTTAATTATTTAAAAATAATGCGATTATTTTGATAGAATTGCATCTTATTACAATATATATGATATCTGAATATATACATTATTAAAACATGCAAAACTCTCTATATGTATTGCCATTCAGTGCAAGCCAGAGTAATCAATGGATGCCAGAAGGCTTGTGCATAAAATCCCCATCTAGTGCCTACTTATTCAATATCCCCAGACTAGTTTATGGTTTGTTGCCTTCATCAGTGAGGAGCTTTGGATCTGAGAGCACTGCAATTAGATCTTAGGATTTAATGCAACCCTCCAGCAGTCACCTTTTATCTCTACTTAACTACAAAAGTATGAGACAAATTGAAAACACTATAATATTTTCAATCCAAGCTCAACAACTTATATAGTCATATAGATCTAGATACAGTGCTTCCAGATCTAAGGCTCTTCACTGATGGAGGTCACAAGCCAGAAACTAGTCTGTGAATATTGGATGAGTAGGCACTAGATGGGGGTTTTATGCTCAAGACTTCTGGAATCCGTTGATTGTTCTGGATTGTACTGAGTGGCAATACATATAGAGAATTTTGCCTGTTTTAATGACAGTTAAGAGCAAGCATAAGAAATGGTGATCATGTGATGTTTATTGGCTTAAAACCAATCCTGCCTAATAGGATAGTGGTGGCTGTGATTATTAAAGAACCAAAGACACCAAAATGTATAGGTACTAAACTGAGTTCAGACCTGTATGACAATATAAGCTTATGCACTTGGATTGAAAATATTATAGATAGCCTAAATTATTGTTTTGTTTTTATGAGTAATGTTTTAACTTTTTCTAAATCTAATGTATATTATCCATTGCAATTTATTTAAATTCATGATCATTAAATACAGATGTTCAATCATTATTGATTTTCCATATTTTAACTCTCCTATAATTATTGATATTTTTTAAATTTTTTTCCAATAACTACAGAAAGTTGCCAATATATTAAGTCCCACAAAGGCAATAATTTTATATATTCCATTCTTTTATGCACTTTGTTCAATACTATCTTTAGCATTAGTAAGCACACTATTTTTATTAAGTGGTATAAAAAAAAAATTGTAATACTCAAAACAAATATCTTTTATCATTTTATGATTATATGCTATTTAAATCAATTTTTAAATTTTATTACTATTAATGTTGTTTAATTTACATCTTAAACTTTCAATGACTAGTTTCACATATCCAATTTCACATTGTAATGACATCATTTCCTGTGCATAATGTCTAATATTTTTTGATCACATATTTGCATAATTTGTTTATATGTGCATATATAATTGGGTATAATAATATTTAATAAAAGAAAATAATGGGATTAACTTCATAACTTTCATATATATATAAATATCAATTATTACATGATTGCCATCTCCAGTAGCATTTATAGTTAAAATTTGAATGAAATCAAAAATCTCATTAAAAATCACATAATATTAATGTTTCGATATGAATAGCAACTTTTCATAATTTGTATATATTTACACAATTATATTGCTTATTTATAAAACATTAATCTTTGAGTTTTTTCATTCCTCAAATCATTTTCCATATACAAAAGAAAACATATTTTTAAACAAAAACTTTCATTGCAAATAACTGAGTATTCTCAAACACAGATGTAAATCTTTCAATGTTCATTAACTATTGAATAAAAAATTACATTACTCTGTTATTTGTATTGTAATTTTTGTTTTGAGAATGTTTTTCCTTTTGCATGTGGACAATGATTTGAGGAAAAGAAAAACCAAGGAGATACATTTCATAAATATAATGAAAAATTTATTAAATAAGCACTGAAATTGTGAAATATAGATAAATTGTGAAAAGTTATTTATTCCCATTGGAATGGTAATATTTTGTGATTTTAATGTTTTTTATTTTTAATTCTAACTGTAACTAGTAGACAAAAAGAAATCATGCCATAAGCTAAGTTGTAATTTTTATTTATTAATTATCATCATTTTCAATCATTATCAATCCACTGGAGTAGGATGCTCCTTCCAAATTTAATCCAGTTTCTCCAATCCAAGCCTCTCTTTTCAATATTGCACAAACAAACTTCCCTTTTTTCAGCCATCCATGTTATATGTGGTCTTTTTTAAGTCTTTTGCATTCTCTCTAAATCCAATTTAAAACTTTAATTTCCATCTATTATCATCTCTTCTAAGAATATGTCCAGTCCAGTTCCATTTCAATCTCTTGATTCTTCCAATGATACCTGCTTGTTTTCTCACTCATATATTTCATTTTCAATCTCTTCTTCTTATTTCTAAAGTATATATCTCCATATTTCTTTGGGTGGTGTAAAATCTCTGTCACTTTTCTGTTTGTGTCAAAGTCTCCTATATGTAAGAGGTGAAGAAACATATCTTTTAAAATTCTGCATTTTCAAATACATAGGCATATTTTTTTTTAGTATTGACTTATTTATCTGAATAGCAAATAATCAAGGTTAATTCTGTAATTGTTTTCATCCATTATGATTCTATATGCAATAGTAATTTAACAAAAATATTTGTAATTGTTAGCTTCTTCTAATTCATGATTATCAATTGTTATTTTCTGCTTTTGAAAAAATCCATTGAACATTACCCTGTTTTTATAACATTTATCTTTAGACCTATTTTCTTACTTTAATTTCATACCTTGCAACATTAACTGAAGCACTGAAGCATTTTTTTGCAAAATCAACCACATTACCTGCAAAATAGATTATTTAAATAGTCTCCATTTATTTTTATTCCTTTAACTTTTCATTTTAAGTCACAAAATACTTCTAAAACTACTGTAAAACATTTTGGAGATTTAGTTTCATGCATTCTTCTCAGTGTTTATCTTCTTCATATTACTGTATAATCTAATTATTGTTGTTGCATTTTGATAACTATTTTTCAGAATATGACAATATCCTGAGTCTATATATCTTGATGATGCTAAACTAATCACTATGAAAATGCTTATAGAATCAAGTACCCTTTTTTTAATCTACAAATCTAAAGTATAAAGATAATTCATATTGATTGGTTCTTTCTATAATTTCTCTTAATATCTGAATTTGATCACACCATGCTAAAACCACTCTAAATCCTATTTATTCTTTTGGTCAGTTAGAATCCAAAGTTCACTCTGGATGAGTTGTAATTATTCTGACAAAGATTTTGTTTAAAGTTATAGAAGACCGATAGGACTGTCATTTCTAATATCTTCTTTATAAGTTTTCTTTTAATGTCAATCTCACACTGTATTTTTTCAGTCATCTATTACATTTTTATCGTTTAGATAATCAGTATATAACTTTGCTGACAATTTTTTCCTTCACCTATTTCATTTTAAATGTGAATAATTTTATTATTAACTGGAACTTTTCTCCCCACAGATTTAATTGCATGTTTCACTGTTGATAATTCAGAAATAGTACTAGCAGCAGTACTTATTTTTTCTTCTTTTTTTGAATTACTATACAAGTCCTTGTAAAACTCATATTTTTTATTGTCATCCTTTTTAGTAATACTTCTGTCTTTTCTCTTTATAACTGAAACAACTTATTTTTTAATACAAGCATGCTGTTTTACATTTTAAAGACTTCAATTCTCTTCTATAGCTTTTTTTCCAGTTCACAATTATATATATTTTTTATTAAAACAAACAAACTCTCCATCTAGCAGTGCTCTCCAGGGTAAGCTTTAGTAGTCAATGGATGCAAGAAGATTTTGTGCATAAAATTCATATCTAGTGCATCCTCATCCAATATCCCAGACTAGTTTCTAGCTTATGGCTTTCATCAGTGAAAAGCTTTGGATCAGAGAGCAGGGCATCTAAATCTTAGGATCTAATATAACTTGTGTAAATATGGGCTTTTGTGATTATGTGATGTTTTAATGGTTTTATATTCTTGTATATCATTATTCTTTTTGCTGTCATTTTACAAAACTTTAAGCATTTCATTCTTTTTTAACCTACTACTACTACTACTACTACTACTGCTGCTGCTGCTACTGCTACTGATACTACTACTACTACTACTACTACTATGATGTTTGTTGGGTCAAAAGGTATTTACATACATCTAGGTTACATATACATTTTTTATATTCATTGTTCTTTGGGTGGTTTAGTCAGGCTGTCCATTTAATTAGGAGGGTTACAGATTTTAGAAAAAATGGCTGATTGATTACACCTCTTTCAGTATTTGTTTCATATAGTTCATAAGTTCTTTCATTTAGTTTCATCCTTTAATCTTTGTTAGATACATGGATTGTCCTTTACATGTTGGTTTAGTTGGTTATAGGCCTGATTGTTGTTTTAATAGTGACCAAGTGGCTGAATATATATCTAGATGTGCTATTAAGCTGTCTCTGATTTTTAACTGTGCTAGCTTGTTATGGAAGGTCGATGGATGCCATCTTCTGTTGTTGCCCATTATAAATGTATATTGTGTGCACCAGAATGCATAGAGTATAAATGTTGCTGCCTTTATTCTTGGGATTGATTTTTTTTGATGTGCACTGATAATCTTTTTTATTGAGGTATTAGGCTGTCTGTATGTGATACACATTATTTTTCTGATCTTTTCTAGTGCTAAGCATTGATAAATTATGTGTTGTTGTGTTTCTTTTGCATAGTCACAGAGTCTACAAAATGAGTCAATTGAAATGTAAATTCTCTTGTGATAGAGAAAGTATGTTGTTGGCATGGTATAAAGGTTGACTTCGATGATGAAGTCAAAAAACTTGGGTTCCAGTGACAATTTTTTTAAAATTATGAATTAGTTTTTTATTTCTAGCATTGTGGGAGGGTCATTATTGAGCTGTTCTTGGTGCTTGAGGGTATAAATCTGCCAATAAGTGTATTTCCTTGTTGATTGTTCAGGTATTTGGTCGATTATTTTGTGTTGGTAAATGATTGATGGTAGGTGTAAATGTTGTGGGGGTGGTTTGTCTGTTGGTGTATTTGAAGTAGGCATTTTAGTTGTGGAAACTGCTTTACTGTGGCTGTTAACAAGTTTTTTAACTTTTGTATGTAAAAGATGTTTATATTATGTAGACCAAGTCCATTGCTCACAAGCAGTCAACTAAGGTGCTTGGTTGAGATTGCAACTGTCTTTCTGTGCCATAAGAGTTTGTTGCAGATGGACCTGATTTTGGATTTAAATGCCTTAGAGAATGATATGATAGACAGGTAGTATATAATTTTTGTAATAACAAGTTGGTTTATCAGTTGCACTTTTGACTATTTTGAAAGGTATGTCTTTAATAAGTAGTTAATGATCTACTGAGCTTTATCTTTTAGTTTGTTTTGTATATGACATCTCATTCCTGTGGCCCTCATGTGAAATGGGAAGCCAAGAAAAGCACTTGGTTTAGCTTGGTATGCATTTGTACATGGTTTACTGGTAAATAATGACCAAGCAGTGGTTTTGTTTTCATTAAATTTCAATTTGTGTGTATTTGTGTATTCTTGTAGAATTTTTTGCAGGCTGGATAAGGGGTTTTTTGAGGGTAGAAAGACAGTTATATTATCCATGTATGCAATGCATGTGATATGTTGTGAAGTGTTTGGTATTGGGATATCTGTGAATGTTTTCTGGATCTTTTGTAGAAGGGGTTGATGTATAGTGTAAATAGTAGTGAAATAAATGGTGATCCTTGTTTGGAAATGTATAGTGAAGAATTTCTGTCATTGAGTGTTATGTGAATTTCACAGCTTAATAGCAGATTTGATAGTAAATACAGTTGAGTTTTTGGTATTGTGGAACTTGCAAGCATGTTGATAAGTATAAAGAATATTGATTGAGTCAAAGGCTTCTTTGATATCAAATTGGATTGTTGTTCGTGCATATTTTTTCTTCCCTCATATTGAGTTTAGGGTACCTTGAAGATTCGTGCTGCTTGGATTGCTGGTGAGTTGTTTTTTTTTTTGCCAAATTATATATTATACATATTGAAGATTAGTGGCATTCTATTTCTTCTTTGATGATGTTTTTGATGATTTTAATTGTCAGTGGTCCCATGGATATTGGGCGGAGGTCATTTAAAGGAGGGATGGCTTTTGTTTTTTTGTTGAAAGGCACTATTGCAATTGGGTAAATTTCTTCCATGGGTTAAATTTTCTGTGATAAATAATTTGCTACATCACAAAGATATTTAATAGTAAATCTACTGAGTAGCTTTAAGACAAACTGAGGGATGCCAGAGCTTCCGGGATGGCATCTGTTTGAAATTGTTGCCAGCTTTGTTGCAAACTCAGCTGTGTTGAATGGAGTTCCGATATTCCAAATAGGTCAGAGGGAAGTTTATATAGTTGGTTTGTTTGTAGTTTTTGTTTAAAGTAGGAGTATGTAGGCAATATCATGTTATGACCTGCATAGGTGGTTTTATCTGCTTGCATAGCCATTGGGACTCTGATGTTGGGTGGGTGTCCTAGTGCCCATTGTATGTAGTCTCTGGTCCAGGTGTGCTGTTGAGTAAGACATATTTTGCTTCTTTTATTTTTAGGTAGTTTATTTAACATGTTATAAGTATTGTTGATGGGTATGATGTGTAGGTTTTGTCATGAGAATTCACTTATGCAGATCATCAGCAAGTGCTAGTATTCTAGAGCAGTGGGTTCTTTCTTGTGATATGATCAATATTAAAAGAGAATATACTAATAAATGCTAGATGTTTCTGTACAGGATTAAGCTGTATGTTTTGAATTTTATTAAGCATAATGTAGGTCTCCGAGAATAAAAATTCTGGGGTGGTCACTGGGAGTAATACTCTTATTGTTTTGGTTAGTGGAAGTATTGATGTTTGAGTTTGTGTAATGTTGATAGTTATTGTTTGCACTGAATGGTCTGAAAATGGGGAGGGTGGGAGGTTCATTGTTATTAGATGATGCAGCATTGACAAATAAAAACAGGTCAATCAGTGATGCATGTTAACCATTGTGGAATGTTACTTGCATTGTCTGATAGGAAACCCACAGTGCTCATTAGTGGCACAGAAATTTGATGCAGCCACTGTGTAATGAAGTCTTTATATGTCATATTGTAGTCTCCAATTAATATAGTTGGATTTGTTGTAGTTGTAAGTAGCGAATTAATGTTGGCTATTATATTGATAATTATGCTAGGCCCTGAAGGTATATGTACAAAAATTATGTTGATTGTCACAATCTGATGTTGAAAGGTCACTATTAACAGGTGTGAATCTATAAATATTATTTTGAATGAAGTGAATGGACAATTTGGTGCAATGAAGAGTTCCAGTGCCCCCAGAGGGTGTTGATGGGTCTCTGGAGCATGCATAAAATCCCATTTTGCTTAGATGTATTGTTGGGTCTGCTTGAGAGTCAGCATAGATTTTTGTTTCAATTAATCCAAGTATGTGGGGCTGTGTCATTTTAATCCATTGTTTTAGTTGGTTGATCTTGGAAATGGTGTTCAACCCCCTTACATTAAATGCAGTTATCTTGATTTTTATCAAGTTTGGGTAAGCTTGGTGGGATTATCTCTGTGTGTTGGTATGGTGTTAGGTATAGTTCCTGACCAGTATCATAGTCTAATTCTATTTCTTTATTAGTTCAATCAAAAGTATGGTCTATATGGTCAATATTATCTCCTTGATTGAATTTTCGTCTGTTTTAGCTTTCTTTTCGATTTTTCTTTGGTGGGCAGCATGGCTGTCTTTTTATTTCTGGTGCTGTTTTTTCTATCTGGGGAAGATATGGGATGATTGTTTTTGTTATATGCATTGATGTATTGTTCTTTGTTGTAGGTGTGTGCTGGTTTGGTTTCACAATCTGCGTTATATAAATCTGCTTTTGATTTATTATTGCTTTTATTGATAATATCGAAATTTTTATTAGGTATTTTTGATGGACAATTTAAGGTTATCTGACTCATGTCCATGTTGTTTGTTTGTTTTTTATTTGGTTTTTGGATTGGTAGGTCCAGCGCTTCTATGTTTATATTTGCATTTTTGGTTTGATGTTTTCTAATTGTTGATATCGACTGCTTTTGGAATTCTTGTTTATATCATCATTTTTGATGTAATTTCATTATTTCTTCCTGTGAGTGTTGTATAGGTTGGTTATCGATTGTCTGATTTGCATAATTTGGTTTGCATTATTGTAGTGTATTGCTAGATGGCCATGCTGACCACAGGAGTAGCATTGAGGTCTTAACCCTCTTATATAGAGAGAAAGCATGGCCTCCTGATCAATAATTTGCGTAGGTAAATTTTCTGATTTGCATTTTTGTTTAGTTTTATCTTAAATTCAAAATTGTTGCTATATACAGGGGTGGATGTAATTATTATTTTGAAAAATTATATTCCTTCTTTTCTTTATACATTTTCTTGTCTCAGTAAAAAAATTACAGATAAATTGTTGGCTTTTTGTAATAGCTATCTTTTTTGCAGCTTCAATATATTATCATACTCTTATTGATTATAATCAAATCTGACCAATTTTTAAAGTCGCTTAATATTTTAAAACAATTGTCAAGTTTTAGTCCAAATTCATTGGAGTATTACTATATGTTATAATAGTTTTTGATCCCTGGTTTGCATTAACATCTAAATCACATTAATGATCACTTTTGTGTTGAATTTATTTAAAACCTTATATTCTTGAAATGATGTAAACATATCTTAATAACCAAAGTGTACTTTTAATAAAATTAAAACTTAATTTGGTGCTAACTTTTATTTTTTAAACAACTGTTGATTATAATAATATGAAGTACTTCAATATCTTATTATAATCAATAATTGCCTCTATGCTACTCCAGCAACAGAACAGACAATGCCATCATGGATCAGTAATGTGAAAATTTTGCATTTGTAAATAGGTCTAAATATCCATCACACTATAACATTTGAGTAAGTAGCCAAGCTAAGTTTTAGTTTTCTTATATCCCAGATTCTTATAGTTATTCCCAAATATCATTTTAGTCCATCCATTTAGTCAAATAATGAGAAGAGAGTAGATTGTGCTATAGAATTCAGACTATTAGCATTAGCCTGTGGATTTTAAAGAAGTCCTGGTAATGCTTTAAGAAATTATGGGCCATTAACCAAGCAATACTTTTGACTTGTAGCCCAAATGTTTTTGATTAAATCATTTTCTGATTAACTTTATCGTTGAAGGTTTTTTTTTTATTTTTAAAAATTAAAATCTGAACAATAAATTTGGCTTACAGTTGCAAAGAAGATTAAACCTATCTCAGAGTAGGGCAAATTTAAGTCTTTAAGGTGTGTAAAGTTTTCTCTAGGTATAACAAAAACCATCATTGGAATTTATGCTATCACGTGCAGGCAGTTATGATGATACCCAGCCTGTTTGACAAAAAAGTGATAGGAAAGTGACAGGGAATTTATTAACATACTGTGCAATGATTTGTTTCAAATTTGTTAGAAAGGGGTTTAAAGTAAGCAGTAATAAGGATTTAAAAAATGCATACTGTTTAATACTAAAATTAAAATAAATGATAAAAACTTGATTCTACATTCTGCAGTCTCCACTTTTTCAAAAAAATAATTACCAGAACTATCTAATATATATTACTGATGAAGAAATAATTAAAGTTATAAACAACAAATATTTCCTCTTCCTCTTATTATTTCAACCAAAAAAAGGAAGTGTGAACTGAGTAGCTCAAGACTTACTCAGTCACTCAGGAAATGTACAGATTGCAGTAAATAACATTCTTAGAATAAAGTGCCAGATCTTCATTTTAACTCAGATGATCATTGGTGATTAACTTTGCTAGTCTTTGGCATGGCACACAGTTCATAATATCAATTGATGCTCTTTTAGATAGTTTAAAATAATTCAGAAACTATAGAATTTATTTTTAAAAAGTGGAGGGAAGTAGTGAATTGCTTTTTGATTTTGAAAGTTTTTATTCATGGCAGTTCCAAAATTATTGTGTCAGACAATAGGATATTATTTCAGTCAATTCAAACATTTCTATTCATGTAACAATATTCAACAGATATGTACATTATCTTTTTACTCTGGAAATAATGGAAAAACTGAAAGAATGGTATAAGGAACAAAAAAAAAAAGTCTGCATAATATTTTAGAAAGCTGGCAAATCTCCTTACCTTAAATGCTGTTAGTCCAACATGTGATTCTGAGATAACATAGATAAAACATTAAATGAAAAGCTCACAAACCATTTACTAAAAACAAGATGATCAATTCTGATATCAAACCAACAAAAAGAAATCAGCACATCAGATCAGTCTTCAAATGACAAATTTTAAATAATCACTGAAAATCCATATTACATATACAATGCAGAAATTAAATGAATTTCAGTTTTTATCATTGTCAAACAAGACCTGGGGACTTCCATTATATAAATTGATTGTCAATCATAGTAATATAGAAATCATATTTAAGAAGAACAGCTTACTCAGAAACACAACAGTGCAGTTAATCACTGAAAAACTATTCAGGACATCAGGAATGAAAACAAACATTAGATCTCTGACAATGAATCAGATCAGGTCATGATATTTTAAAAACTATATCACAATTTGAGTAGTTTCATCAAGAGAAAAAGGATTGTTTAATCTGGTTTTGAACTCTTTGTTTTTAATCAATCTCTTAGCTTAAATTAAAGGATAGATAGTAGCATTATTTATTATTCTTTTAACAAATCATCTTATTACTTTATATTACAGAAACCAATGCATTCAGTATTCTTAAGTATTTTCAAATCAACACTGTTGCCTAGACTTCAAAAGGTAATAATTTTAGAATATTTATTTTCAACTTGGGCAGTCTTTGTAATCATAAAGTAATAGTATCAACATAATAACCAAGAAACTATCATTGATGATATGATTACAAACATGGAAATATACTCATATTTTAAATGCCACTATAGTTAATCACCAGTTTAATTTGATTATATCCTGGTAAACAAACATCATTATTAAAAGAAACTAAGTTGTAATTACATTACTAACTTTTGTTTGGAACATTTGTCTACTATAATAAACATTAGTAAAATTTATTATGAACTATATTGCCTCTGTTTTATTCAAAAAATATAACAAATTTATTTCTGGTGTGGTTTTTTCGTTCTCTCGATTGTCTAAATCATTTTCATTTATTTCTTTACTTTTTTACTTTAAAATGCAAAATGAAGATTATTGAAGTTATTTAGATTTTGAAAATGATGTGATTATTTTCACAAGAAAGTCTTCTGAATTACAGGAAATTGCAAACATGATAGTTTTTCTCTTCATGTAATATATTGGATCTTTAGATATGACTTTATAAACTCCTTGTACAACAAATTTTGCAATTATTTTAATATCCATATTTGTGATTTAACTTTTTTCTACATTTCACTAATCTAGCAATCATTTTTGGGGTTATAATTAACAATACACTAATACAATTTTTTAAATGAGATTTTGTATTTTTTTTAAAAAATAATGTATTTAGTTTTTAAATCATTAACCTGTGTATAATTTGACCATAATATATGTTAATGCTTTAGCTTTCTTTCTAAATAAACTCAAAACAATTAAAGTTTTTATTTGGCTACTAGAAAAAATAGTTTAGTTTGGGAGATGTCAATATTAATTGATAGTATATGGTAACACCATTGCTAAAACATTTCTCCAGTTATTACATGAGAATATCCCCATTTTTTGCCTACATTATATACACATACTTTGAGTTTATGATATCATTATACCAGAAATATTAAAACAGTTATAAGCGGAAAGTATAAAAATATTAAATATAAATATTATAGCAGAAATAAATTAATAGATTGAAGTTTACATTTATAAATACTTTAATCAAATTATTAATGTAAATAGAAACCTAATGAATGAAATTAACCATAGAATAAACTTGCTTATTAAAAAGAAATACATTTTTATTGATGAAAGGTAAGATTTAGTAAATGTATTCTACCAGTATTTACTAATGAATTTGAACAATACAGAAAAATATGGATAATTATGCTTACTAGAATTAATAAGGATCTAAAACAAAATGCATGGTCCAGATACCTAGTATGGCTGACATTGTTATGCACAGATAAAGAAATACATGTACAAGTAAGTAAAATATATACTTTTAAATAAAGTCTGTTCATAAAAATAGTAGGGATTAACAAATTTTTAGAAATTATATAAAGTATAGGTAAACAACAAAATTTATTAAAAATAGATGATTGAAAAATAAATATTATTATTATTATTATTTTAAAAAAACAAACAATTAAAAGTATTATTTTTTTTAGATTTCATTAAATTGTGATTCCAATAGCATGAATCCTAATGACTAAATCTAATATAGAAAATATAGGTCTGTTAAATTAGCAAAAATAGTGTTATGGAGGCACTGGAAGGAAAATGAAGTAAGCTCCATCTCATTAAGTCTTGCACAGATGAGAAAAGTCTTTAAATTTTATATATATATATAGCTTTATTGAATTTGTTTAGCTTTTTTAAGTTTTCCAGACAATTGATTTAAAATAATGACTTTATTAGTAGAAAGTTTTATGTGAAGTCTGCCCTTCCTATACAATGTACTTTTAATATGATGATTTCTCACAATGATTATCATCAGTTTATGCCCACTACCTTATCAATCAATTATTCATTAAAGTCATATTTGAAAAAGTTTTTAAACATTTTTTTAAAATATCCTCTATTTTGTAAGACTATTGATATCATGAAAACAATATCACTTTCATAAAATAAAATTGCAACATTTGCCCCAAGGGAGAAAAAGGACTATAGAAGATTTATTTATTGTACAATTAAAAATACATTTAGATCATATATAATAATAATGTATAAATATAATAAATAGAAAATATGTCTTATCTCATTTTTATTTGTTATTTTTGTGCAGTTTTGTAATAGGATTTCTGACACACTGAAGGCAAATAATGTTTTCATCACAAATGTTAATGCTTTCTAAAAAAAAAGATACAAATTTTATTCAGCACATAATAGAACTTAAAGTGTACTAAAATAAATAGACAAATGTGATATTACTTAAAATACATTTTTTATTTAACTAATTTTTATTTAATGTTTTTATTAGTATAAAGTTTTATTTCCTCCCAAGCAAAAATGTCTGTCATCTTAAGTACAAACAATACTGGCAAAAAAAAAAATTGTTTATGATATTAAAATAACATCAAGTATATATAACATTTCTTAATGTAAATTTTTTAAAGACAGCATTTTTATAAAAGAAACAATATGGCAGATCATTCATTTTGCAGATGTTTTTTTTTTTAAAAAATGTTGCAAAAAAAAAATCAATGTTTTATTCATTAGGTAATTACAAAAGCAAAAAGCATTGGTGGCATAATATAAAATGTCATAAAGCAAATGAACCTAAAAGTATGCACTATGTTAATTTAATTTTTATTGTACATACCTAATTTTAATTTACCAATTATGACTGATTGGAATATCAGTTTTGCCTAATGTAGCAAATTTAAAATGGTGTAACATAGCAACTTAATATACTTGTTATTTAATACTGTTGCTTTTTATTCAATAATATGTTTAGTAAAATGTTTATTTATTAATTATCATTTTTTTCCAAATTTAAGGTTTGTTGTCTTATTGTATATTTTAACATTTTAAATCAGTGGTAGCAAATCAATTTTTTTTTGCCATAGCAAATCATTATACTTGTTTTTTTAATATGAAATTCTTGATATATAAAGTATTTTGAAGAATTAATTGTTCTGATTATATGGGATAAAACTGTATATGTATTAAAGTTGTAATATTATATGGAGGGAGAGAGGCATTAAATGTACTGAAACTTACTTTTGACTTTATTTTTATACAGTATTAAGTAGTTAACTTGGAGTCAGGTTCAACATGTTTATTACTATAAATTATGACAGTTATTAATAAGGAAATCTCTAAACTGGATTCCAAGGAAGATATAAGACTGCATATTAGATAAGTTAATAAGACATATTGCTGAATTGATTAGGAGAAGAGAAACTGTACATAGAAATACATAAACAAATTCAGTCATCTTTTTCAACTGTGAAAATATTTCCAAGGATGGTTGTTGATGTCAGTAAATGAAGAATATCCTAAGTTATATGTTTAATTTATTTATATCCCATGAGTGAATAAATCAATTAATTAAAATCAGAAATATGTTTAATAAATGTTGCTCTTCATCATCCAATCTTCAGGGTTGTCATGAATAAGGATGAGTAGGCACTAGATAGGGATTTTATGCACAAGCCTTCTGGCATCCATTGATTGCTCTTGTTAGCACAAGATGGCACTACTATATGGAGAGTTTTGCTGTATTTTGAATTGTTGAATAAGGATACTATAAATTGTTTTCCTTAAGTTGAATGGTCATAGAAATTTCATATAATGTGTAAAAAGTTATGCACTTTTTTACCACTCTATAAATATTAATTATTAAATAGTATGTTCTCTAATAAATGTTTGTTTTATTACTATAAAATATTTTAAATGTTAGCATTTATCATTACCTTGCTGTTAATATAATTTTTTTTTATATAATTGAACAACTTCTGTTATTCACAAAAAATTGACAAATGACTGTTTGAATCTTTATGACAGCCTGACTTTAATAGTCTCTATATGTATTAGGATTTATTTAAGGAACATTTTCATTGTTTAAATTTAAATACTAATACATCAGAAAACCAATGATAGACATAGTACAGAAACTATCATCTCTCTTTTTTTAACAACTCTACTATTACTATAATCATTTCGCACCATTTTATGAAATTAAATTTAAATCAACAACTCAGCACTGACATATCTTACACTAAAACAAAAAAAACAGCTAGTTATGTTGAAAATATAAAATTAACATAATAATTAATGACTGAATAGAGATTTGTCATTTCATCAAGGTAAAGGTCTCTCCATGTTTAATCCTGTTTCTATGATCCAGACTACCACAAACATTTTTATTTCATGCATCCTTATCACATGTGGTCTTTTTCTAAGTCTGTTACAATCTGAGATCTAGTTTAAGATTTTAAATGCCATTTATTATCTTTTTTAGAACTATGCTTATTCCAGCTCCATTTCAATTTTTTTAATTCTTTGAATGATATTAGTGGTGCCTGCTTGCTCTTTCATCAAATATTTTGCTTTCAATCTTCTTGCTACTTCCAATATATATATATATCTCCATAATTCATTGTATAATTTGAAATTTCTTTATTGCTCTTTTTTTAAGAGTCAAAGTCTTCAATCTCTAAGTAAGAATTGGTAAAACATATATATTTAAAATCTTTATTTTCAAACATATAAGCATATTTATGAAAAAGAGTCATATATCACATGACTCAATTGTTAAGCTTGTAAATAAAAACAAAGAGCTTTGCTAATTCCTCTAACAAGCTTTGTTGATAAAATGCTAGCAAGAGAAAGCATTTAAAATATTTCTATCAGAAACCACACCCAAAACCCAGACCAATGGTTTTGTGCTTTGGCACTCCTCACTAGATCTAAAAATACTAACCCAAAGCCAGCATTTATCTAAGAATTAACTATTGAGGAGAAAATCTGAAATTTTTAGACATCTACATGTCTTCAAACCCAGATGTCTAATTCAAATAGCTATATGGGGCTGAGAGATCTTTAGCCAAACCATATATTATTAATTTTAGCAATATAACATCACTTAAGACTTAAAAGCAAAGACTATAAATAGTCAATAAAAAAAAAGTCATATATCACATAACTCAATTTTTAAGTTTGTAAATAAAAACAAAGAGCTTTGCTAATTGCTTAAACAAATTTGTTGATAAAATGCTAGCAAGAGAAAGCATTTAAAATATCTCTATCAGAAACCACACAAATGCCAGACCAATGGTTTCGTGCTTTAACATATTTCCTTTTAATACTAAGTAACTTATGCTAAAAGCAGTCCTTCCAAGTTTAATTCTATGATTAATTTTATTTATTATAATTCCATCTATATTAATAATCTGACCTAGAGTGTTTATAGTTATTAACTTTTGTAATTCATATTATCAATAGTTATTTTTTTCTTTTGAGAAAATCCATTGAACATTAGTCTTTTAGCATTTATCTTTAAATCTACTTTCTTGTTTTCATCTGATAACTCATGCAGTATTTTTTGAAGTTCTGAATCATTATTTGCAAAATCTAGATGATGTAATTTATCTTGATTTGTATTCCCTTCTTTAGTTTTCCTTTTTTTTTTTACAAAATAGTTCTTAATAAATAAAATTAAAAGCATGTGTAGCACTTGAAAGAGAAGCTATACTGAATATACAAATATTAAATGCTTAGCGCTTTCAAGGCGGGTTGCCTCAAACTGCTGAAAAAAGTTTGGATATATGAAATTACTCTGACATATACCCTTCTTAATATTAATCTTTTTAGTTTTCTCATGTATACCCTGGATGTATATCTTGATTATTCATACTTTAATCATTGTGGAAATACTCCTACTATCAAATGCCTTTTTATAATTACAAATACAAACCATAATATTAATTCATATTTATTGGTTCATTTAATAATTTCTCTCAATACTTGGGCACAGTCCACTGTCCTAAAAACACTTTTAGATTCTGTTTGTTCTTTTGTTTGGGTTTGAATCCAAAATTTGTTGTAAACAAGTTATAATCATCTTGATAAAGATTTTGCATAGAATTGTTAAGACTGTTAAATCTATATCTAATATCTTATTTATATCATCTTTTTAGATATCAGTATTACTGTTGCATTCTCATATATCTTTATCATTTAGACATTTTCTAATAGTTTTTTCAATATTTTTTCTTTTCACCTGCTTTTTTTAAGATATCAATAATAATGTCATCACTTTTGGGAGCTTTTATATATATATATTTAAATGCAAATCTCATCTTTTCATATAAATTTCTGGGCAATGCAGAAGTAGTAACTGTAGTAGTTTTTTTATTTATTTGTTCTTTATTATTACACAAATCTGTAAATTTATTCCACACATTTTCATTAAGGCCTTTTTTTTTTTTTTTTTTTTTTATAATAATTCAATTTTTTTACTTCTTATTACTGAAATAACGTATCTTCCTATACCAAATTGTTGTTTTATACATGGGAAAGTTTTTTTTTTTATATTGCTTTTTTTTTTGTCAATTTGCAATTATATTTTCTTATATTATTTTAATTTTTTTTATATCCTTTTGCAGAACTGTAGATATTCTTATTCTTTTTAATGGATCATTAAAACAAAATTTCATATTTCTTCATTTCTCCATACATTTTCTTCTCCGTGACTGATTAATTGCTGCTTCTTTGTTCTAGGTACCTGTGCTGCTATTCTTAAGAAAGGATTTTTTATTTTCTTACTGAACTTAGTTAAGTTTAGTTAAACCATTTTCAAAATCTATTAGTACTTTAAAATAATTAGCAAGTTTTAATTTAAATTTACCGAGTGGTTCTGAAGATATGTCACTAATCCATATTCTTTTTCTGTGTTGAATATGTAAAGAATATTATAATCCTTAAATACATATTTTCTTTTAGTTAAAATATAATTCATTTCTGCTATGCCTTTATTTGAATGTTTCCATGACCATTTATTTCTGTTGAACTTTTTTTAAAAAAAAAGTATATATATATATAACCCCCCCCCCCCCGAAATTATAAGCTTATATCTCCACTTACTTCTGTCACCATAGCCAATTTATTTATGGCATATTTATCTTTTTAAATTATTTTCCTAGTCTTTCATGACATTTTAAAAATGTTCTTTGATGTGATCATTTTGTAAATTTATGTAAAAATCCTCAATTTCTTCATCACAATGAGAACATGTTGGGCATAAATATGAATTATCTATATTTTGTATGTTTCATTAAGTTGAATAACTAATCTCACCATTTTATCTGATATACCACCAATCTCTTTAGTGTTCTTCTTCCACTTTTTATTTATAATGAATCACATTCCATTTGTGATTGCAATACTTACACCTTTATGTTCATTTTTCTAAATCTATTTTTTTTCCCTACTTCACAAAGTTCAATAATGTACTATTTAATGTTAGATATTTCTTCTTCTGATTTATATAATTTTCCTTTACTTGTAAGTCATCTGAAGTTGGAAATAACAAAAATTATTATTGAATGATAATCTGGGACAGCAATAAGAGAATTCATTGGTGTCTTCACCATTAACAGTCAACCCATGTGTTGATTGATGACTTTCCAGATTTTTAGAGAAAGAGCCATAATTTAGTGTTTTCTGTCATGATTATACATAATGTAATTTAAAAAAATACGTTCATACACCCACTCATCCTATCTTTGTGAAAACTCATCTGATGTTTTAATTAAGAACTATCAGACCATTGAGAAGAAAGATCATTGTATTAATTGATCTTAGAGATAGAAAGCCAACAAACTCACCACACTGTTGCATGTTCCTTTGCCATATGTTTAATGGCATAATAATAACAACTTCAATGACAAGAATATATGGAGTGAATATTAGGAATTTGTTCCTCTCAGTTTTTTTAAGGCTTCAGAGAGGAATCAAATCTTTTTTTTTTTTTTTTTAGTTAACAGCATACTCTTTTCTGTGGCTGATGTCATTTTAGTTGTAGTTTTATTTTGGACTATTTCCATGATTTAGTAAATATTTTTTGGAACATTTAAATTTTATTTGTACTTTTACAAATACATTAAATTTCAGTAATAATGCACAGATTTGGATGAAATACCATGTCTTGAATGGTATTATTATCTTAATTGCTGACCTGCCTAATGATAGCTAATATGGAAATTCAATCAGTGATTTTTAGATCCACGAGTATTGAATTTAAAATATAGCTCTAATCAAGTAGGCTAACTTATTTCCATAACATTTTGATTTTTCTGTTCCTCGTGACATATTGAAATTCCTGACAATAAGAAAACATTAAATTAATATGTTTAAACTATTCAGTTGATAGACTAGCATTGTTAGTTTGATCATCACTTTAAATCCAAGATTTAAATATCTAGAAGTCATCAGCCCAATTTTTTTCTAACTGCCACTGGTCGTGCCGGCAAAATCTGAAGAACATAAGAAAATAATACCACTCACTTCATTATGTTCCATGCTAAACTGTGCATTATTATAAACATATGAATACATTTTGAAAAATATTCATAACATTTGAATCTATCTAAAAAACAATTCATTTAGATGATGGATGTAGTTGAACATGTAACTACATTCTAAATATTCACTTATATTTTCTTAAAAGTTCATTTTCAATATTAATCAATCTTCAACTTCTTTACTTTTTTGATTTTCCTCTGTTTCATGGTATATTGATATGTCTGACAATAAAGGAAACATTAGAATTAATTGTCACATTTTTATACAATTTGAGCTAAAGATTGAGAAACATTTCATCATATGGAAAGATATCATTTTATTCAAAGTCTGTAGCCATTTTGTTACCATATTCTTCTTCTATTTATATTTATATATGTAATAAATTTTTATAAATATTAATAGAATTTGTAATAATCATGTGATAGTTGAGGAGGTTGTCATTTTATAATTGTGACCAAATTGTTTTTTTTTTTTAAACTTTACTTGCCTAATGATTAATTCAGTAACTTTTAGCTCCTAAATACTGCCATTTTATCACTGCTGTAAATTACAAGATTAAAAGTTATTATTGAACTATTGCAACCAATAGAAATGGCTATATTATAGTTTCTACATATTTTCCTATATACCTTGGTGTACTTGTTGTTATTTTTAGCTATTTTTTTTTCCTTTTATAGCAGACAATTAAAACAATTATTTACATAGTCATAGTCACTTTACCAATATTTTAAGTAGTATAGACTTTTTGGAAATTACAATTATTTGTAAATTGGAAATAAAAAAAAACAAAGTGTGGTGGGAAATAATGCAATAGATATAGTGGTTTATGTATTCACATAACTTAATTGATATAGGGTTCAAATCTGGAACAGATGAACCTTGAATTTTTTTATTATACAAACAACTTAAACGGTTTTTTTTTTCTGATAGATTACCCAAATCTTACTCAACTGACTATATGATAGAATTCAGTAAATGAATTTATAGATATTAATTAAAGATCAGCTTAATCTGGGATTATCAAGTGAGTTTTAATGTTCTAATTATAAAAATGAAAAATTATGTTGAATAATGCAATTTTCATTACTGTTGGGAGTGACATTCTTCTATAGGGGCTAAGCCCATGTTGCTCTAAATTTACTTTTACATTCTAAATGGACATTTTCAGAAGCACTTTATTTTGCTAAAGTTGACCAGGAAAATGAAAAATTTTAATTGGAAGCCATTAAAGATACTTAAATACTGACCACATTGAAGCAGATTTTCTTTATTCTTAAAAAAAAAAAAAAAGGAGATAAGTCATCTTTGCTCACATTCTTAAAGTGATTTTTAATGAACTTGCTACTGATTATTTAGTCTAAATGACTGAAATTAATCGATCTCAAGATGATTTGTAAGCACACATATACATGTAGTATAAGTTATTATTAATGTTTCTTCTTTTTTTTTTAAAAAAAGTTTCTTAATATTTATGAATTAAAATTATTGCATGGTTTTGCTTATATATTTTTCAATAGAAAAACGTTATATGTAAAAAAAAAAAAAAAAAAAAAAATTCACTGTACAGTACTGCCACCTACCGCACCTATAATTTCTCCCTAACTAAATATTGATTTCTCACTTTATTAATTGAGCTATAGCTATAGAAAATGCTATAAAATGTTAAGAATTTAATGTTTTGGACATTATATTTATAGTCATTGTATATGATGAATTGCAGTTTACGAAGATGATAAGATTTAAAAAAAAAAAAAAAAAATCAGTTTTTTTGTTTATCAGAAAATACAAATTTTTATGTATAATTTATGGATACAAAACTATTTGGGCAAAAAAAATTAAGTAATGGCATTTTTTCTTAAAACTAATCTTTCCTTTACCGATAAATATACATTTACGTGTAAGTAATTATAAAAAATTATTCATGTACGTTTACATGTAAGTATATGTATATAGTGAGTGATAAGGAACAGAAATGTAGATGATGAAGGGAAAGGAGGGGGGAGGGCATGATTATATAAACGTTTCATATATAATGTAACTTCTAACTGTTATGTATACATTTTTACATGATATCATATAATAAAATTAATTTTAAAAAAATAAAAATAATTATATGTCATTAAAGATTTATATGTCACATCACTAATGAGTGTATGCTTAAAATTGAAATTTACTTTTTCTTCAATCTTAATAAAAATTTCCATTATAATTTTTTTTTAACATGATGACCTTGAGAAATAACCAAATCCGATTTGAATGAATTTACTTTTACCTAGTTGGCTGTTAGCTCACTAACCTCTTCCTTTACTTTTATCAGCCAGATTCTCTCTTGATTGATATTATTACAGTAGGATTATGGGAAGATCGTGTTGAGACTGTGGTAAGCAGGGTTCTTACATAAGATGTAGTATGTTGGCCGGTAACAGTAAAGTCTTTTTTTTTTTATATTCAAGAATGAGTCACATCTACAAGACAAATATTTTGTGAAGGGTCAGGTTTTTTTCACTAGATGTCACTGTCATTTACTGAGTTATCATTTCCTACTATTGTTTATATATATTTGTAATTCTTAGAATGATTCTATATAATCATATTTAATGTGTATATATTTAAGAAATATGTAAATATTTTTTTTCATGCACTTATCAATATTATCTTCACGTATTAACGAAAACTGAAGTACATATTTTATTTTTCATACATAAACACACCAATAATATTTATTAATGTTTCTTATATATAACTATAAACAACAATGCCCTAATGCTTCTATGGAGATGGTAGATTGAATGTGCATTTTTGAATGCTGTGTGATTATATATATATAATGACAATGTATTAGTGTGTATTTGCAATGATAGATATAAAAATTTATATATGCACTAACATATACACATGCATGAAATAGATAAATAAGATGCACAAACTTGTAAAAATACATTTTTTTTTTTTACTGTGTCGTTAGTATATAATTTTGACAAAATCTTGAAGCCATTTTATAAAAGTGTCGTCTTGTTATCAAATAATTGAACTTTATATGTACATATGATTTAGAGAAAGGATTTTTTTTTTTAAAAAAAAGAGTTGTTTTTATTATAAATTATTTTGCTAATATATATAATTATTTGTTTTGTTATAATATTTTTAAATGCAGTTTTTCCCACCGCATCGTTTTCAATATATTAGTAAAAGTAATCTAAAACCAGCTTTGTACTCCCTGTTAAATTAAAATCTGTTTCTACTGCTTTTCACTCTCTCTTTCTCTTTTTTGTTAGTTTAAAAAAATATCAAATTTTTCTGGTGTTTAAATTCGAAACGTTACGTATTCTTTATTTTGTGTGTGTACTAATTTCTACCATTAGGGAGGAATATAATTATAAAAAGAGAATCAAATGATGGTAATATATAACATTAAAACAATTAATAAAATAAAATGGTGGACAATATTTTAAACTGCTGCATGTGCTCTTAGATTTTAATATATACCTGGATGTGTTTATTGTATTCATATTTATAAGCACCATTGTATTTTTAAATACTTATCTATGATAAAGACAACTTTTGTGTAATATATTACATGATTGTACTCCTTTTATATATACCTAGATAGTTATATATGGGGATGTACTTAAGTAAATGTGAAATCTTTTTTTTTTTAAGCTCTTTTGTTACTAGTGAGTTTTAAGGTTTGTAATAACTGCTTCAGTATAAATTTTATGCTTAAATATATAATTTTCTTTGTTTATTGGCTGTAATAATAAATTAAATAAATGTATATTTCATTTAATATTTAAAAAATAATAATTTGTATTGTTTTTGTTTATTTATCAATATTTTTATTCATGGTAGTAAAATGTTTAAAAGATTTGATTCAGTGTGACAAAATATATATGTTTTTAAGGTTGCGCTATTACACAAAGAAAGCAACACGATAAATTATTTATTACTTCTAAAATATACATCCTACAAAATTAGTATCAGAACATATACGTGTGTGCATCTTTGAAATTATTTTGTAACATTTATAATTTATTCATTTACAATCTGAAAATATACAGGTATAAATATATAATATTTTTAAAATGTAAAATCTGGGACTTCTGTTTTTCATTTTTTTATACTTATGTAAGCATACATAAAATATTATTTTTAGGTTATTATATTTAAGTATATATTTGTATGTAATAAATGCAACTTTAAAATAATCTACATATAAACGTAATATAGTGTATACATACTGTGATTATTAAAAGCATTTTATTTCTATTATAAAATGTGTATGTTTATGTTTATACATATTTTAGCTACACCTACACACATGATTTTCAAAAGGAATGTGTATGTATACCCAGTATATGCTTTTATATATATATGAATATATATGCGATTCAATTCTTTGAAATTTAAAATTATCTTTGCTTAAAATTACTGAATTAATTTTCTGTAAAATAATATAAATATATATATCGTGTGTTTGTTCTTATAAATAACTTTTCAAGTTTTCAAAATAAACAGTTTATGTATATGTACTCAAACATATGCATATTTTTTAGGAAATAATTATATATACTATATGTATAGTATATGATAATGTACTCTAAAGAGAATGTCTATATGCATGTTAATTTAAAATTTTTATACATACGTATTGCTATCGATATCTATTTATATATTTAATGCCAAAATAAATGGAATTAAATGTAAGTATATACAAAAATATATGCTGGAAATTTAGTTTTATTGATTCTAGGAAAATGTAAATAAATTATATTACAGAAGTACTGAGTTTTCCATCTAATGGTAAAATAAATTAATATATTATATAAATGCATATACAATATGCAATCTCCAAGATTAAATTAAATGTATGTGTGTATATAAATTTACATGTGGGAAGTTTTCTGATGGAAATTTGACCAGTCAGTTTTGAAACAGTATACCATAAATAAGTAGGTTGATTTAATAAGTACTGTACTTTTCATCTAATCCTAAAATAAATTAATGTATTATACTTTTTTATTTGAATGTGAAGTAATAATTCATTAAATTATATAACATAATATTACAAAGTATATCATATGTAATAAATAATTAAAAAACAGATGCTATTAACTAGACAAACTTAGGAACTCTTTTTACATCACTTATCATAGAATCTACTGCTTATTAGCAATTTATAAATGCAAATTTTGCTTTTTAGGAAATAAGTTATTCATAATGTGTGTATATGTATTTACATACATATATAGTTTGTGATTGTTTAATCATTTTGATTATAGTTTTTATTGCTTTCAATTTAAATTCTATTAAATTATTTTGGTATGTAATCTTTATATCAGGTTTTTATTTTTGAAAACAATTAGTCCTATCACAGTTCTGCCAGTACTTGATAAACATAGAACATGTCCAACTTTAGGGAAAGATTTCATCTTCTATTTAGTCTGATGAATACTAGCATTTATTTTATTTGTATCAATATGGAAATTATATCTATTTATTTTATCATTTAAAGTTATCTCTTTCTATGATTATAAACTATATGAATGAATTTATAAAATGCCAACACTTGTATTTAATAATCATTCCATGTTTATATATGTTAACATACACATTTTCTTATTTTATTTGTAATAGTAAAACAATTTATTTAATTAAAAAAAGGATAACAAAAGAATTTATGACCATATTTTGCATCATCTGATATTTTTGTATTAGTAGTAAAATATAATTTTGTCAACATTATATTGTATAAAAGGTTTTCATATAAACAGGCATTGCACCTAATTTATAACATTCATTAAATAATTTTCATCCATTAAATAGTTATCATAAATATTTTAGACTGTATATAATATAATATTAAGCGTTCATGTATATACTATATATATATCGCGATAGTAATAATTTTATAAAAAATGTATTTTTTCTGCCCAAAGGATTATTAAATACTATGTCAGAGTAGTTTGGTTTCTTTGTTGTCCTTTTTTTAAATAGTTTAATGTTTTTTACATCCCGAGTCAAACTCTATATACAATTTTTTTCTTTCTAAAAATATATATATACTTTTTATCTTATTTTCTAACAAATTTTTATTTACAGAATACGGTGCAGAATAAATACACTTCTTTTTATTACTTTGTAAGAAATAACTTTAAGATTTAGAGGAAAAAAACTATTTTTATATATATCTAGGCAGCCATATCTTTTTATATTTGTATCCATTTGATATATAGATGCTAAACAGCTATATTTTAAAAACTTATTGGATGCACCTTTATTAATTTTTTTTTTAATTTCGTGATTATATATTTTCATACACACACATGGTTGTTCATATATTGCAAGCTTAAATTATATGTGTATTTATACAGTTTTATTATTATTTCTTTTTTTTTTTAAAATAAAATTTTATCTATTATTATACATATGTTGTAAAATAAATTCCACATTAAAAATAAAATACATGTGTATACTGTATTAAACAAATTTTGTAATTTTTAAAAGTATAAAACATTTGATAGATTTATATATATATAAGCATATATTTATATTAAATTTTAATATTACATTTAAAATATTAATATTGTATTTAGCTTTCTTCTCTTTTATAGTAATAAATATGACTAGCTTTTATTTTATATTCCAATTTCTATTAATATATTTCTTTAAAAAGAAGTTGATGTGTAGCATGTATGCAAAAGTTCGTTAAAACAAATTGCAAAACTATTGACCACTCTATATACTAACTATTCTATTCATTATATCATTTGCTTTCTACTAACTTAACATAAGCTATTTTTAGACATATATTTTTATCTCTAAATCTAATTTATCACTTATCGTTCACATATATTTTTATATTATAATAGATATGTGTTTATACATACATCTAATTATTTCTTCAATTCTTTTGTCTTTATGTTTTCTGACAGATTAATCTTTCTGTATTTCTAGTTTACATTTTTTATTTGTTTATATATTTTTCATGTGTTTATTTTGTCTTTTGTTAATATATACATGTGTGTGTGTGTGCATTTGTTGATATATGTAGATTTCTTTATTAAATGATTTATTATGCAGGTCGTCATTCTGTTGATATGGGTCAGTCTGCCTTATATTATTGTTAGAGAAGAATGTTAGTTAAAAAGAAAAAGTAAATCTTGATAAGAACTGCATCTTCTTTCATCTAGAGTCTAACTTTCAGTCTCATTTGCAATTCATATATTGTTTATTTATTTAGGATGTTTTAGATTTTTCTTATTTATATGTGGTTTTGAACACACACATTATCAATCACTTTCATTATTTATACACCCATATATATATAAAATTAACAAATGAAAATTGTGTAAATATTTTTGATCTAATAACAAATTTTCTTTATTGTTTAATATAATTTGTTATAGTTTTTTTAGCATATTTTTAATAATAATATGGGTTAGATATAATTTAGCTTTAAATAGTTCTCCACTCAAAAGTAGGGTTGGTAACTAGACAGTGAAGTACTTTGATTATAGATAATGATAGTTTGTGGTTGCTTGCCATTTCTTATCATTAAAATCCCTGTAGATAAACAATTTGATTTCCCCCATTCTCAAATAGTATTTATATTATATACTCTCTTATTATGAAAAGGATTAGGATATTCTTCTTATAACTTAATAATGCAAGTTATTTTATAGTTGACTTGTGGAAACAAAAATTCTTTTACGTGCCCTACTAAGAGATAACTTACTAACCTCCATTATCTTCATATTTGTAGCCTGATGTGAAATTATATTCACTACTAATTACAAGTATCGTTTTTATGTTATTCAAATATTTGTATTGTGTATTATATATTTTTTAAAAACCAAAGTTTGTAAAATTCATAGGTGTAATGAACTGGCTAAAAAATATGTATTATGTTAATAAAAGAATATCTGGATGCATAATTTGAAAGAGTTCTGGTATGCAATTGAAATTATTACTTTTATTTTATCTTGGACAGTTTTAAAGTTGCCATGGTCTACAATTTAAATGCTATATGCGCTAATAAATCATTTATTGATTTATAAATGCATATTAAAATGCAACCAGTTCAATTATAATAAGTTAAAATAATTGCTTGTTTTTTTATTCCTTTGAAAAAAAAAAAGATTTATTTGATACATAGATATGATTTTACTTGTTCATAATGTATTTTTTTATATATATTTGTTACAAGTCTATACATAATCAGATACAAAAATCAAATCAATATATACAAGATACATTGTACACACACACACACACACATATATATATATATATATATATGCATAATGAGACACATTTATATCAATGTGTTAAACAGAGTAATTTTTTTTTTTTTTAACTATTAAAGTGAGCACACTGTCAATGAAGTACCAGGGATTATGGCATGATTTTGGTGTATATCACCAAAAGCATGTTCAGCTATTAACATTTTTAAAATGATAATTATTTTGTTTGATACATTGGTATAAGTGCCATTTGTTATTTATAGTTTAGACACAGATTTTATTTTATTTACATATACTTTTCTGGAATAAATAAATATTTTTTCTCTGACATCAAAGTGATTTTACTGTTTTTACTTTATATCCACATCATCTATTAAAATTCATTCCTTATGTGGTCCAATGGTCAAATAATGGACTCTGGGGTTCAACATCTGTAGCTTGCAGTTTCAGGTCTGATATTTCGTTGCTTGAACTCTTTATGAACTGCTGAGCAACAAATTACTTGATTATTTATTTTATTATTTGATATTTTTCTTCTATCAAAACTTTAAAATTAGTAATTAAAGTCAAATCTACATTTATAAGATAATTCTTAGTATTACATCATTTGGAAATAATCTTATAGTAGACCATATCATATTAAAGATAGAATTATCAAATAGATCCATTGAGCATAATTTTCACTTGAATATTCAATTCAGGTTCATCTATGGTTATATTCATTAGTGTTTAGAGATTGTACCTAAATGTATGTGTATGAATGTTAAACTCTCATTTTGAAGGCAGGTTGAATAATGAAGCAATAAATTAATATAAACAACAAATCTGATCTGTTCACCTGTGAGTGCTTCCTATTTGTGCAACTTCATACAACATTTTAATTTGGAACCTGAGTTTTAGAGCTATATCTTAAAATGATTCTTTCTCATTTAGCCATGTATCTCAAACATATATCATAATGTCATCTTATTGTATGCATATATATATATATATATATATATAATCCACTATAATAAACCTACAAAATTTTAAAAATGCCTATATAAAATTGAAGATTAATATCCTTTGCTATAGCCAGCTTACAGCGTATTTCACCATGGCTATAGCAAAGGATATTAATTTTCAATTTTATATAGGCATTTTTAAAATTTTGATAGCAGAACACACCGTAAGTTGGCTATAGGAAAGGATATTAATCTTCAATTATATATATATATGTCAAAGAATTGACTGAGACACGAACCTGGGCCAGCTGCTTGGAAGGCAGTTATGCTAGCTGCTAGCCACCAACACTAGGTATTTTTAAAATTTTGTAGTTTTATTCTAGTGGATTTTTTTTATTATACTTATATTATTTGATATTACATTTATATGTATTGCATTTAATAATCTCTGGAATAAACTCTAAAATATTCAAAATATCAATACACCTGGGTCTCATTTTATGCGATAGATAGGTTCCTCAGAAAACATGTGCAAATGAAATCTCGCAAAAATAGACGTAGCTTACATTGAAAAAGGGGGGACCCAGTCTGTGATTTTTCAAAATTCACGTAAAAGCAAAGCACCAACGTAAAATTACTTTAAAATTTGTGCAAAAAAAAAAAATAAGGAAATAAAATATGACTAATAAAAAATTTCAAATTTGAAAAAAATTGATACAAGACAAACTTTTTTTTAACTATAATATTTAATTTTATTCAAAATAATATATTTTTATGCATAATTTACAGTACAGTAATTTACATTTTTTATACTCGTTTTAATTATTATCGCTATTTGCCACGTTCATTTGCAAACTGGTAAAAAAATCAGATTCTCACAAGAGGAAATACAACTAGCACCAAGTTCACTCTCATGTTGTGTTAATGGTTTTCTGTTGACAACATAATTAGTAATTAATCTTTGAGATGATGATTTTATTAATTGTTTAGGAACTTAGACTTATGATAATAAGAAGACATTTATTCACCACTGCTGGGAAAAATTTGATTAAAACTAACAACTAAAAATTAAATTCTTATTTTTGTCTTTAATTTTTTAATTTTCAATTCCGTTTAAAAATCAAATTTCGTTTTACATCACATTAATTTCAAGTCACCATAAGTAATTTTTAAATTGTTAATTACAATTAAAAATCAGATTTTAATTTTTAATTGTCAAATTTAATTGTGCCCACTGCTATTACTCACCTTTTAAAAATAAACTTGCGGACACTAAATGATTAATAATTGCTTACATTTTTTTTTAAAAAGCAAAAACAGAATGTGATTTAAAATGCAAAATTAACACGCACAATGTTTGAACAAATTTGCTCGGCCCATTTAATTGTTTTGGTTTTTGCAGCTTCTTTGTCAGCAGGTAAATCACTTTTATATGCTATTATTATCTTGTAAAATTTAATGTGTGTATACATAAAATGTGGAAATCATGATTTTAATTTCATTATTGCATAAAATCTTACTATTATAAAGCACTGAAAATATTGAAATTACTAAGATGAAGGTCGAATTCCAATAATGTGCTATTACTTTCAATACAACGTAAGTGCGTGAAATTTATTATTTAAAGTAATAGCGCCTTATCGGAGTTCGACTTCCGGTGAAACATGAATCACATAACTTCAAAATCGTGTTAAATAAGTCCGCGTAAAAAGAGACCCAGGTGTATATAAAAATAAATAATAGACATAGTTAGCTTACAACATGACTGCCATCCTGAATAGCCTTTTAACAGTTGTTTTTTTTTTTTAAAAAAAATCACAGTCTTTTTAAAATCACTTTCCATTAACATTCCCACATGAATGACCAACTTTCCATAATTTATGTATATTGACATTATGATATTGTTATTTAATAAATTATTCATCATATTTATAAAATATGCCACTTTAATTTTTCTTTTCTTCAATTCATTTTTTACATGCAAAATAAAAACATTTGTCAAAGCAAACACTCATGTCAGATAATGGAATGTCTACAAATACAGATTTAATTATATCCAGAGAATATTATAATTTATTATACAAAATTTTATTTTTATGAATTCTCTTTTTCAATGCACATTTTGATCTCACCAATATAACTGGAATCATAGTAGCATATTACTTTATACATATAATATCACATTTGTTGATTTTATTAATTGCACCTAACAGTATTTGGTTCTATATTAAATGTAACAGTAAAATGAGAAGAAACTAATGCTTTCCCTCAACATTTTTCTTTATCTCCTATTTAAATGTTGTTGTCATCACCATGATACTATTAGTATAAAGATTTAGTGATTTTTAGATTCACAACTACTGAATTTAAGGTAGACTATTTTGACAAGGGTAACAATCACTACAAATTTTCTTTTTTTTTAAGGGCATATTTAACGATGGTTTCCAAATATTAACGATAATCCCAATAAATTGATTATGGGCTTATCTGCACCATCGTATAAGTACCTCATTTATTTTCCTATTTTAATTTTTTCTCCTCTTTGCCATTGTTCATGTGGTTTGGTTCTATTTAAATATAGGTTTATTGGTGTATGTGTTCCACTACTTTAGACATCTATTTTTTCTTTAAATTTTATTTTGTGTTTTTTGTCTTTGGATGGAATAGCTAATTTCACTTGTACTTATATATATATATATATATATATAAGTATATATATATATATATGTTAAAGAATGTGAATGTTATATATATATATATATATATATATATATATATTCTTTAACATTCACATGCTACTTTATCAATGCAGGCTTATGTTTGTCAGAATATTGATGGAATATTTTTTGTTTGTCTGCTACATTGATGATATACTGTAAAACTTGTATATTTTTTAATGTCACTTTTTTTTAAATCTGTTTAAGATTTTTTTAATGACTGGTCATGCATAACTATAACTATTCTTCATAAGAATTTAAAGTGAAATGTTCACATTCTTAATTACTAGCTTCTGAACAAGCATATTTTGCTTTTAACAATAAAACTAGATGATAAAAGATATTCCAACTATAACTACAAATTGTAAAATATTGTATATAGAACTGATAAAAAATGGATTGGTCGAAATTTTTAATATCTTCTTTTTTCACATTTTTTAAATGTCAGTATTACTGCTGCAATTTTACTATCATCTTAATCATTTAGACATTTGGTATGAAGTTTATAAATATAGAAAAAATATGTAAAATAAAATAATGTTATATTTAATATGGGACTAAATACTAACTTTATGCTTCTGTATAAAATTACATATAAAAATACATGTGAGATATATAAATGAAATAAGGAAGTATGCTGGAATGATATGGAGACGAGAAACTAGGGATCGGAAAATATTGATTGAACTTGGAGAGAGCTTTATCCTGCAGTGGATCAATAATTATTGAAAATTATAATGATGTAGTTTATTAAATATAATTCTATAATTAAAACACTTCTTTTCTTTTCAAAAACTTTATTTGATGTATATATATATATCCACTTGTTCCAACGTTTCAACTATTTTTACTCTATAGTCATTTTCAAGGATTTAGAAAAAACATATTACATTATAACAAACTTCACATAATAAAACCAAAAAAACCCAAACAATATAAAAAAACACATAAAGAAATATATAAACCCCATAAAAATTAAAAATAAATAAAATATATTAAAAACAATTAAATTAAAACACAAAATATACACCACACTTACTTGACTCCCTTCTCAAAAAACTTTCCCTTTTTCCTTTTTTTTTTTTGAGAAAGGAGTCAAGTAAGTGTGGTGTATATTTTGTGTTTTAATTTAATTGTTTTTAATGTATTATATTTATTTTTAATTTTTATGGGGTTTATATATTTCTTTGTGTGTTTTTTTATATTGTTTTGGTTTTTTGGTTTTATTATGTGAAGTTTGTTATAATGTAATATGTTTTTTCTAGATCCTTGAAAATGACTATAGAGTAAAAATAGTCGAAACGTTGGAACAAGTGGCTATATATATATATATACATCAAATAAAGTTTTTGAAAAGAAAAGAAGTGTTTTAATTATAGAATTATATGGCTATATGTAATGTATATTTTGAAAAGAAAAAAAGGATTGAGTCGTGATTAGAAACAGAAGTAGTTTATTAAACAGTTTTTTTTTTCCATTTCTTTACCTACTTTTACGTTAGCCATAATAATCCCATTATTTTCTGAAGCTTTTTTTTTTAAGATATAATTGCTTTTGCTTTTTTACAGATATATTATCATGTATCATCTTTTTATTTAAAATAATTGACAATTCAGATGTTGTTATTATAGGGATTTCTTATTCTTTATTACTATCTAGTTTTTAAGAGAACTTTAATCTATTGGGATAATGTTGCTCTTTTTTTAGTAATGATACTATTGTTTATTACTATTGCCAATACAACCCTCTTTCCAATGTCAAGATTTTGTTTTCTAAGATATGGTATTTCATTATCTTCTATAGCTTTTTTTTACCATTCGCTATTATATTAACTTACATCATCATTAACCTGTTTTTATATCATTTTACAGATTTTATATTCAGTTCTTAATATTAGATAAATTCAGTCAATAGTAAATGCAATTGTTTTTATCTTATTAATTATAATGCTTCTGTATAAAAATAATTAAAAATATATTTGATTGCCATTTCTACTATTAAAATTTATTAAATTTTCTTTTATCTGTCTAAAGTTTTTAAAAACTTTAGCCTAGAGAAATCATGAGTTGTGTTTATAAAAACTTGTTTTATTACTTGCACTAATATGACAAAGTACTTGATATAGTAAATATCCACATTAAAGCATATAAAATTATTCTATAAAATTGGCTAATGAATTAATGAAGATTCATTGAATAATAGCTAGAATGATAAAACAACTAGAAAATATTTTGTCATCATGTGCAGCAGTTTGCAATCTTTTTACATAACCATTACTATTATTTGTAGAATTTGATATATTCCACAAATAAACAACTTCTGAAAAGACATCATTAGCATTGGAGAGATTATAAAATATGTATGCTTTAAACCTTTTTGCAGGTTTTTTGTAAGAAGATAAAGATTAGAATAAGAATTGAATTAAATTAGAAGGAAGACTCATTTTATAAATTAATTATATTGGATTATTAAATTATTTTTTAATGAACTTTGGAATGGATCAAGTACAAACAGAAATAAGATAGTGATTAAAAGTTTCTAAAGTGTTAATTTTATGAATGAATAAAAAAGATAAATTAGTTAATCAAAATTAGAAATTTGATTTACTGAGAAGTTATTAATTATGTTCTTGTAACATTTGTTGTAGATATAAACAATTCCAGAATAATATCACTTGACTATCAAAGTCTATTACAATAACAATGTATATTTGTCACTTTTTGCTTTGTCACAAATTATTCTGGGTTTGGATTGTTAATGTTAACCAAATAATGATGCAATTTAATATTGCCAATAAAAACAGAATTAAGTATGATTGACAGATGCATACATGCATTTATTTCAGCTTTGAATTCCTAGTTCTCACTGACATAAGCAAAAACATGAAGCTGATTTGGGGGTTGGGTTAAATTATGATTTTGTCTGGCAACTACTGATAGCTTAGTACTGCAATATATGATGATGAAGTGGAGAAAGGAGAAATTTTCTAGACAAAAGAGACAAACATTTTTTTTAAAAGTAGTACCTTATGCAGAGAAGGCATGAAATTATATATTATGACCGTGTATATTCTGAATGGGTGCTATGTGGTAAATGAGTGATGTTATTGTATATTTTTGGGGAATGCTTTGATGGATTTTGGTATTTGTCTTTTGACAAATTAAGATGTTAAATAAACATTTAGAAAATACTAGAAGGGAAAGTTACAGAACATTTTAATTTTTAAACAAACAAGCTGTAAGTTGAAATTGGAAAAATATTTTCATTTGTTTTTTTTTTTTTTTTTGATAATAATTAGATTTCACACAGTTTTTTTTAAATTTAAATATTAAGCCATATCATTCTATTTTCACTAGATATATATTGTTTTTTTAAATATCTTTTTTATTTTATTTTAATTATTAAATGTTTATTAAATTCATTTTTTTAAAAAATATCAATAGTAGATTTTTTATTTTTAACTAATCGTAATTTCTAATTTATTTTCTATTGGTTATATTAGACTTAATATTTCAATAATTCATATCACGTATTTAACCTGCCTGTTTTTTTTTTTTATAGTGATAACCATTTTACTAAACAAACAGTGGGTGTATGTATACGTGCACACATATATACATATTATATTTATCCCCCAAAATTATGTTTCTGTAGATATTTAAATGATTATTAATCATTGATTGCATTAATAATTATTATATTTTATTAATCTTAGATATAGATTTAAATTTAATATCTATCTATCTGCCTGTCTATCTGTCTGTCTATCTATCTATCTATCTATCTATCTATCTATCTATCTATCTATCTATCTATCTATCTATCTATCTATCTATCTATCTATCTGTCTGTCTGTCTGTCTGTCTATCTATCTATCTATCTATCTATCTATCTATCTATGCCTATCTATCTATCTATCTATCTATCTATCTATCTATCTATCTATCTATCTATCTATCTATCTATCTATCTATCTATCTATCTATCTATCTATCTATCTATCTATCTATCTATCTATCTATCTATCTATCTATCTATCTATCTATCTATCTATCTATCTATCTATCTATCTATCTATCTATCTATCTATCTATCTATCTATCTATCTATCTATCTATCTATCTATCTATCTATCTATCTATCTATCTATCTATCTATCTATCTACCTATCTACCTACCTACCTACCTACCTACCTACCTACCTACCTACCTACCTACCTACCTACCTACCTACCTACCTACCTACCTACCTACCTACCTACCTACCTACCTACCTACCTACCTACCTACCTACCTACCTACCTACCTACCTACCTACCTACCTACCTACCTACCTACCTACCTACCTACCTACCTACCTACCTACCTACCTACCTACCTACCTACCTACCTACCTACCTACCTACCTACCTACCTACCTACCTACCTACCTACCTACCTACCTACCTACCTACCTACCTACCTATCTATCTATCTATCTATCTATCTATCTATCTATCTATCTATCTATATGTCTGCCTGCCTGCCTGCCTGTCTGTCCGTCTGTCTGTCTGTCTGTCTGTAGGTGTGGTTAGTTGATCAGTAAGTTATATGATGTTTGAGCATTTTATTGGTCACACTGGGTATTTAATTTAGACTGAATCAAGTTTTTTTTTGCTTTTTAAATCATAATATATATGCTAAAAATCAATACTGAAAATTTAGTTCTACATCTGCAGTTCTACCAGTTTACTAAATCATATTACAGGAAATATATCTATGAGATTATTTTATAAATGCATGATTAATTTTCTATTTTTTAATATTTCCCTTTTTTTAATCATTTGCCATGAATTTATATTTCTAAAAATTACAGTCAATATTTATTCTTATATTCTAAACATATGTTTGTTGACCATGAGAAAAATATCAAGCTGCCAATGTACATGTGAAGATTCAGAAGTTTGATTCTTTTAGATCTCTTGATGAGTAAAGATTATAGTGAATGGTTGTGATATGGTAGCTTTGAAATGATGGATGTTCTGATTAAAAAAACAAAACAAAAATATCTGTGCAATATGGTGATTATTTATTCTTCCCATGATTTTAAAAGTGTAAACCCCAGTCTTTACCTTGTGTGAGGGTGATATAATGGAAAAATATTGAGCTATCAACATAGATGTGGAGATTGAAGTGTTTGATATATTTAATAAAGTTGTTTACAAAATGATGCATAGAGAGAGGGGGGGATGACTTAATATTTATCTAAAGAATGTTTGTGGCATAGTGGGATGAAATAAAGTATTCAATAATAAAATTTAAAAAAATACTTGAAAATATATATCGTAATTCTATCCATTGCTTTGCTTGCATTAATAGATTAAAATAATACTTAAATAATATTTCAGTGATGTAATAATGCATGAGATATTACCAAATTCACCATTTCCTTTATTTAGCTGTAATATCTTATATAAATGCAATTTATTCACTACTTTGAACACTTTAGCAAAAACCTTTTATTGAACTATATTCATGCACAAACTTACATTTCAAATGGCCTGCAGTCTTCTTCAGAGCTATGATATAATGAACATCATAAAATAAAATATATAAATAATATCATAAAAATGTAAACAATAAAATTAATAAAACAATAAAAACATAAAATATAACAAAACATAATAAAACAAATAAATATAATCAAACCCAAATAAAATAATCCAGTTAATATAAAATAAAATATACAATACAAATATAAAATAAATGTAAATTATACATGTGTATTTCTGACTGTATACATACATTTTCATGAATAACTATTATTCTTTTTTTTTAAATAATCTTCTAATTGCTTCTATTCCTTATAAATTTAAACTTTAGTTTTATTAGCTCTACCTTAATAAAATACTTAGTACTTGTATATCCATACAATTCTTAGTTCAATCTTAATTCACTTAATATTATTCTTAATATTTAAATCATATAATATCTATTATTTTCTTATTAATTCTTCTGTTATTAATAATATTAGAATATTATTAAAGAAAAGAATAATATATTTAAATTAATAAGTTGTTCATGAATATGTATAATTTATATTTGTATTGTATATTTTATTTCATATTAACTGGATTATTTTATTTGGGTTTGATTATATTTATTTCAGTTTTATTATGTTTTGTTATATTTTATGTTTTTATTATTTTATTAATTTTATTGTTTACATTTTTATGATATTATTTATATAGTTATGTATTTTATTTTATAGTGTTCATTATATCATAGCTCTGAAGAAGTCGTCAGCAGGACAGTCAAAACTTAAAATTGTGCATGAATATAGGTCAATAATTTTTTGTTAAAGTATTCAAAGTAGTGGATAAATTGTATTTACATGAGATATCAACAGCAGGTAAAAATAACTATTAAAATGCATTCTTATAAACAATGTCAGTCATTTTTAACTGCTGTTGATAACTCATATATTTATTTCATATAAATATTCTTTGAATATATTTTAATTCTCACCTATATTACATTGTTTTATTTTATTAATGTAAGAAAAGCACATCACTGTTATTAGAAAGTTTGATAATTAAAATACATTTACATATTCCATTTTTGAATTCTAAATGCACACTTGTATTAATAGAAAGTTTGATAATAACAATATATTTATGTATTCCATTTTCAATTTTTGAAATATTGCATTCCAAATAAAATTTTTCCTTGGTAATTCTCACCATATCTTTAGCTCTCCCCATATGTTAGTAGAAAGTTTGATAATTAAAATATATGTCCATAATATTTATCATAGAATTAAACTTGGTTGGAGTGCTTTTGGTAGAAATAATTTGATACTAAAAGGAATTATGCCTATGTGTTTAAAAAGGAAGGTTTTTAATGTGTTTTACTAGTTTTTACTTATGGATCTGAGACTTGGATACTTAATAGAAGAGCAATACAGAGACTTCAGACCACTCAAAGAAGTATGGAAAGATGCATGTCGGGAATAACAAGGAGATAGAAAACTCAATATATGGGTAAGAGAACAAACAGGTGTTACTGACCTCATTGAAAAAATTAAAAGACTGAAGTGGAGTTGAGCTGGACATATTGCTAGAAGAGATGATAATAGATGGACACTTAAATCTTAAACTGGATTACAAGAGATTGTAAAAGACCCAGAAAGAGGCCACATATGAGATGGATGGATGAAATAAGAAAGTGTGCAGGGGTGCTGTGGAGAAGAGAAGCTAAAGATCAGAGAAGATGGATTGAACTTGGAGAGACCTTTATCTTGGCAGTGGATTGATAATGTTTTATGGTGATGAATATTTACATGAAATAATTATCATCAGCGGTAGCACAAAAAATATAACTTATTAAATCCAATAAACAATATTTTTTAAATAAGTTATTTTTTATTTCTCATGCAATATGCATGTGAGAAATTAAATATGTTGTCCAAACAAAGGTTAAATAATGTAAAATATAGTTATTCAATACAATTTTACCTGAATTACCAAAAATTATATGTCTTCATATCTTTAATATGTATTTCAATATGCAGGCTACAACATCTTACTTTATCATGTGAGAATATACTTAAAGGAAAATGTAACATATAAGGGACTTTACATCTAAAATTCCAAATATATAAAAATTGTATTTGTATTCAATCAAATATTAAAGGGAAATAATAAAAGTTTATCAAATTAATTTTTTCTCTTGCTGAACTTATGGCATTTTAAAATTTTACTCTTTCATATGCTAAACACATGTAAATTGATGTCCTAAAACTTTATCAATTTCATAGTAAAAGCTTATCAAATTCAGTAGTATTTCGCTTGCTAAATGGTATCATTTTAAATTTTACTTTAACATATGTTATATATATATATATATATATATATATATATATATATATATATATATATGTTAAATAAATAAATATATATATATATATATTTAAACTGAAATCTTAAAAGTTTATTAAATTTATTATTATAACTGATATAAATTGTCATTATTAAAATAAATTAAGTACATGATTACAAAATAAAAATTTTCTTTGCTTTATCAAACATTATACTGCAAACTTTTAATCGGTGCTGCCCTTTTTTAATTTTTTATACTGTCATTCAAAAACAATTATGATATAGATTTTCCATGCATTGTTATATTGCAAATTACAGTATTTTTAAACAAAGCAAAAATTTGTATTATAATAAAATTTTATACAAAAATAAGAAACAAAATCATTGCCAGATTCTTCAAGATTGATACAATATTTGTCGTGTTACTAAATTACAAACAATTAGGAACTTTCACATTTATATATTAATGTAAAAGATTGTGTTTATAATAATTAAAAAAAAGCTTTCTCTTGTCTTTGATATATCAAAATCATTATTTCATATATCTAAATTATATTACTGTCCTAATATATGATTATGGGCTTCTTGCTTTGTTTTTTTAATTTTTGATTCACCCTAAAATATATAATCAACATTATGATTGGTTGAGCCATCAGATGTGACCATTGTTTCCCATCGGTGAAGGAAACTAATATTGATCTTATCAATAAAATCCTGAAGTTAAATATGTAACAACTATACATTGAAAATAATATATCTCATTATATTGAACTTTCAAGATCTGTAATAGAAAATATTTTGATGATTAAACAGTAAAAATTATCCTTTGATTTTTTTAAGATAAACTTTTCTATTGACTTCCCATTAATGTATAAAGAATAGTGTAAATTGAGTAATTCTAATTTTTTGATACTTTGGATGAAAAATCTCTTAATATATATATATTCTTGATAACGTAAATATATGATTAAATGTAATAACCAACAATTCATGCAAAAGTGCTTTGGTGTGAGTGTGTATTTAAAAAATAATCGTTATCATTTATTAGAATCGGTATAAATATTTCAAATATATATATTGGTTGAGAATGAAATGTGTTGGAACAATGGATATTTAATCTAGTAAAGTCAGTAAAAATAATTTGATAGTTGTTGCCTGATTATTTAATGTGTTTCCTTTATAGGAATGATATACTACTCTTACAAAAAACCTGCAATGTGGTTTTGTTTTGAGAAGATACTTTTTTTGTGTTTATTCATCTAATAAAATAATGTCTCTTTTGTGTTAATTAATCTCCAACTAATATCTTTTTATTTAGAACTGGACTGAGATTTCTTTTCTGATATTATTTATATTAAAAATAATATTACTTTTACCTTTTCCTTTAAAAAGTAGAGCTGCCAGAAACTTTTTCTACATAGCTGTCATCTATTTAATCTCATATAAAATAGATATGGTCATATGTTTTTCACTATTATAAATAAATCCAGGATATATTTAGGTGGTTTTATATTCTGATACACTGATTTTTGTTATTGTCTGCATAATTTTTTTTATTTATATATTTAGAAGTGTTTTTTTTTTTTTTTTAAAAAACTAAATTATCATTCAGCCAAATGATAATAATAGTTAAATTGCCAAGAGGGTGAGTACTCTTTTAAAAGAATTGGCAAGTTTGGTTAGAGAAGGGATATTTACTATAAATAATATTTTTTAAGAGTATTCATAACACCATTTTTTCTAGAGACTTCTCTAGTTGCAAACAATTATTGTCCTCCCTCCCCATTTTTTTGACTTTATTCATTTCAAATATGTGTTTAGATATGAACTCTCATTATTATAGAAGGCATTTCAGTCTTATTATAGTACTGATAGAAAACCGTATAGTATATTACACCCTTACATATGCAGTTTTTAATAATATCACATAATTTTTTTTATCTTATTATTTATTTTGTTAGAATTATTTCATTTATATTAACATAGAAATGTGTACATTCTTTTTATTTCGTGCAATCTACTTTGTGGAGAAGCAGACATTTTGTTCTTTTTCAACAATTCCATCTATTTTCTTAGAATTGTAAAGTTGCTGCTTATAATTAACCAAAAATTTAATGACTGAAGGAGTTTTATTTTGATGTAACTCTGAATTTAAGATTTTAGAATAATGTCAAAGTAATACTAATAGTCAAAAATTATTACTGAGTCATAGTCTAAACACTTGATTCTGTTATCTTCTTATCTCATTGTACATTTGGGATAAAAATATTAACATAAATTTCTATCATATGTGTTTTGTTTAACATTTAATTATAACAATTAAGCATCACATGATCACATTTCCTATACTAGCACATTATTTGTTGATAAACAGAGCAAAACTCTCCATACAGTATTGCCACCTGTGCTAAACAGAGTAATCAATGGATGCCAGAAGGCTTGTGCATAAAATCCCTATCTAATGCCTACTCATCCAATATCCCCAGACTAGTTTCTGGCTTGTGCCTTCATCAGTGAGGAGCTTTGGATCTGAGAGCACTGCATCTAGATCTTAGGATCTAATGCAACCCTCTAGCAACCACCTTTTATCTCTACTTAACTACTAAACTATGAGAATGAAATTGAAAACACAAAAAATATTTTCAATCTAAGCTCAATAGCTTAAATAGTCATATGGGTCTGAACTCAGTTCAGCACCCATACATTTTGGTGTCTTTGGCTCTTTTACAACCATAGCCACCATTATCCTATTAGGCAGGATTGGTGTTAAACCATTAAGCATCACATGATCACATTTCCTATACTAGCACATTATTTGTTGATAAACAGAGCAAAACTCTCCATACAGTATTGCCACCTGTGCTAAACAGAGTAATCAATGGATGCCAGAAGGCTTGTGCATAAAATCCCTATCTAATGCCTACTCATCCAATATCCCCAGACTAGTTTCTGGCTTGTGGCCTTCATCAGTGAGGAGCTTTGGATCTGAGAGCACTGCATCTAGATCTTAGGATCTAATGCAACCCTCTAGCAACCACCTTTTATCTCTACTTAACTACTAAACTATGAGAATGAAATTGAAAACACAAAAAATATTTTCAATCTAAGCTCAATAGCTTAAATAGTCATATGGGTCTGAACTCAGTTCAGCACCCATACATTTTGGTGTCTTTGGCTCTTTTACAACCATAGCCACCACTATCCTATTAGGCAGGATTGGTGTTAAACCATTAAGCATCACATGATCACATTTCCTATACTAGCACATTATTTGTTGATAAACAGAGCAAAACTCTCCATACAGTATTGCCACCTGTGCTAAACAGAGTAATCAATGGATGCCAGAAGGCTTGTGCATAAAATCCCTATCTAATGCCTACTCATCCAATATCCCCAGACTAGTTTCTGGCTTGTGGCCTTCATCAGTGAGGAGCTTTGGATCTGAGAGCACTGCATCTAGATCTTAGGATCTAATGCAACCCTCTAGCAACCACCTTTTATCTCTACTTAACTACTAAACCATGAGAATGAAATTGAAAACACAAAAAATATTTTCAATCTAAGCTCAATAGCTTAAATAGTCATATGGGTCTGAACTCAGTTCAGCACCCATACATTTTGGTGTCTTTGGCTCTTTTACAACCATAGCCACCACTATCCTATTAGGCAGGATTGGTGTTAAACCATTAAGCATCACATGATCACATTTCCTATACTAGCACATTATTTGTTGATAAACAGAGCAAAACTCTCCATACAGTATTGCCACCTGTGCTAAACAGAGTAATCAATGGATGCCAGAAGGCTTGTGCATAAAATCCCTATCTAATGCCCACTCATCCAATATCCCCAGACTAGTTTCTGGCTTGTGGCCTTCATCAGTGAGGAGCTTTGGATCTGAGAGCACTGCATCTAGATCTTAGGATCTAATGCAACCCTCTAGCAACCACCTTTTATCTCTACTTAACTACTAAACTATGAGAATGAAATTGAAAACACAAAAAATATTTTCAATCTAAGCTCAATAGCTTAAATAGTCATATGGGTGCTGAACTGAGTTCAGACCCATACATTTTGGTGTCTTTGGCTCTTTTACAACCATAGCCACCACTATCCTATTAGGCAGGATTGGTGTTAAACCATTAAGCATCACATGATCACATTTCCTATACTAGCACATTATTTGTTGATAAACAGAGCAAAACTCTCCATACAGTATTGCCACCTGTGCTAAACAGAGTAATCAATGGATGCCAGAAGGCTTGTGCATAAAATCCCTATCTAATGCCTACTCATCCAATATCCCCAGACTAGTTTCTGGCTTGTGGCCTTCATCAGTGAGGAGCTTTGGATCTGAGAGCACTGCATCTAGATCTTAGGATCTAATGCAACCCTCTAGCAACCACCTTTTATCTCTACTTAACTACTAAACTATGAGAATGAAATTGAAAACACAAAAAATATTTTCAATCTAAGCTCAATAGCTTAAATAGTCATATGGGTCTGAACTCAGTTCAGCACCCATACATTTTGGTGTCTTTGGCTCTTTTACAACCATAGCCACCACTATCCTATTAGGCAGGATTGGTGTTAAACCATTAAGCATCACATGATCACATTTCCTATACTAGCACATTATTTGTTGATAAACAGAGCAAAACTCTCCATACAGTATTGCCACCTGTGCTAAACAGAGTAATCAATGGATGCCAGAAGGCTTGTGCATAAAATCCCTATCTAATGCCTACTCATCCAATATCCCCAGACTAGTTTCTGGCTTGTGGCCTTCATCAGTGAGGAGCTTTGGATCTGAGAGCACTGCATCTAGATCTTAGGATCTAATGCAACCCTCTAGCAACCACCTTTTATCTCTACTTAACTACTAAACTATGAGAATGAAATTGAAAACACAAAAAATATTTTCAATCTAAGCTCAATAGCTTAAATAGTCATATGGGTCTGAACTCAGTTCAGCACCCATACATTTTGGTGTCTTTGGCTCTTTTACAACCATAGCCACCATTATCCTATTAGGCAGGATTGGTGTTAAACCATTAAGCATCACATGATCACATTTCCTATACTAGCACATTATTTGTTGATAAACAGAGCAAAACTCTCCATACAGTATTGCCACCTGTGCTAAACAGAGTAATCAATGGATGCCAGAAGGCTTGTGCATAAAATCCCTATCTAATGCCTACTCATCCAATATCCCCAGACTAGTTTCTGGCTTGTGGCCTTCATCAGTGAGGAGCTTTGGATCTGAGAGCACTGCATCTAGATCTTAGGATCTAATGCAACCCTCTAGCAACCACCTTTTATCTCTACTTAACTACTAAACTATGAGAATGAGCCAGAAACTAGTCTGGGGATATTGGATGAGTAGGCATTAGATAGGGATTTTATGCACAAGCCTTCTGGCATCCATTGATTACTCTGTTTAGCACAGGTGGCAATACTGTATGGAGAGTTTTGCTCTATAACAATTAAAATGCTCATTTTCACAAATGTTAAGTAACAGTCATATGTGAATGGGATTTAAGGATTACTTTATATGTGATACATTTTAAAATTTTGATTATATCTTGTGTTTGGTTACCTTATTCAAATTCTTTTGTTTTAACAATTTTCAATTTTTATTAAAATTTATGCAATGAACAATTTATATTGTCTTAAAATTCACACACTTTTGCATATGATGCAAAATCATAATATCTTACAAAATTTGGACATTAAGTTGGTTAATCTAAACTAAATGAAAAGTGAATATCTTTATGTTATTCACCTAATATTTATATCATTTACAAATCACTTTATACTTTTCCAGAGTGTTAGCCCATGACTTGGAAAATTAAAATAAAGCTTTTAGTATACATTGTCCCTTTCCAAATTAAAATCTATGTTAACTAAAGTTTTTAACTGTAATTCAATTATAAATGAAAAACCATCCAATAATCTAAGGTTAACAAAATCATTAAAGAGAGGAGGGCTGCATACCATCTGACTTCATTTGCAATAGAATGCTGAATATCTAAATATCAATAGCTAAACTATAATTTTTCTGCATTCCTCTTTAAATTATAATATCTTCTCTCATTTTAGTATTTATTATACTGAAGAAGTCATTATGCATTGTAGATTGCAAAAAGCTATTTTTGTAAAGATAGCATTTTAATTCTTAATACATTTAAACTTAAAATATAAATATTTGTACAGTGTTTGAAACATTTATATATATTCTGTAATATTTGAAGCTTTATATGAATTAGTAGAATTCAAATGTTAAAAAATAATGTTTGTTAAAAATTTAATTAGTTTGTAATTAATATTAACCTCATTTTAATTCTTTTTTCTCCAAATTTTCATAATATTTAAAGATGACTTGGCAGTTTAAAAAAAGAAGAAAGAGGAGATTAAAGAGCTGCCTTTTTATCTGACATACTATTAGATAGTGTAAAATTGTCTAATTTTTAAAAATTGTATTTTATTACATTTATAATCATTAATAATTTAATAATAAATTGCTGGATAAAACTTTTTTTGTTTTATTTTGATATATTTGCACCTATCTAATTTGAAAAACTGTCAAATTAATTTGTTTTAAAGCCATATTTACTCAGCACTTCAATTTTTGGAATGCTTTCTAAACTGTCAGCATTTTATTTATTATTTCCAAATATTTTGCAAGGTACTTATTTTTAGAAATATATTTTAAAATAATAGCAACACATTTATTAGTATTCTTTGTTTTATTTGCTGTATTCTCATATATTTGATTATTTAAATTATTTGATTTTGTAAATCACAATATAACAATAGAACTATTGTATAAAACAGAGAAACATTAAAGTAATATAAAATATTGTTGTCAAGCATTTTCAACTCCTTTGAATCCTTATCAAGGCTATTTAAAAATCATTATACTCTACTAAGCAATGAACTCAAACATTTCATTATATTGATCAGGGACAACTAATTGCAAAGCTGGTTAACTTTGCATTAATAGCGCCAGAACTTTTTTATAGCATATGATTCTTTGAACCTATATTTTTATCATGTGCTTCATACATTAATACACTAAACTCTCATGGACAACATAATGCCCAATAATACTTTGATGAATATAGAGAATTGAATAGACTGTGTCATCCATTGCTTTCTTATATGTATATTTATGTCATTGCTGCTATTAATTCAAAGTTAACTAGTTTTCAGATCAACAACATAAATATAGATATAAGAAAGCAATGGGGGATGATATAGTTTATCCAGCCTTCTATATTCGTCAAAGTATTATTGGGCATGTGTGTTGTCCATGAAGATTAGTGTATTAATGTATAAAGAACATGATAAAAAATGTAAGGCAAAGGAATCAGGTGCTGTAAAAAATTTTCTAATGCTATTAATGCGAAGAACCAGTTTTCTGGATATTTGATCCTGGACAATATAGTAAAATGTTTGAGATTATGACTTAGTAGAATATAACAATTTTTATACAGCCTTGATAAGGACTCAAACAAGGTGAAGATGCTTGGTAATAGTGTTTTATATTACTTTAATGTTTTTTATGCTTTATATAATAGTCGTATTGTTATATTGTGATTTATTTTATAATAACAGAAGTATATAAGGTATATGTGCTCATATACCCTATATATTACATATATAGACACAGGTATATAACAAGCCTGTGTTTCAGTTAATAACAGAAGTATTAAATTTCCTCATTTTGATTCTGTAAAGTACTCATTAGTTCAGATAGTAAATCAATTTTTTTTTATTGAAATTATAAAATTCAAAATTAAAGTATTAATGGTACTTAAGAATATTAAATTTAAAATTAAAATTAGGTTATCTTATTGTAAGCCATTTTTATTTATTTATTTAGCATTTGGATTTTTTTTTAATGACCATTTAACTATAAACAAAATATCATAAAGAACTTGCAGAGATTTCACTTGGGAAATAGTTTCAGTCATAACTTTATTAAATTATTTAATTCTATCACTGTGATTTGATTGGTGGGTGATAAATTCCATTTATAAAGCAGATGAAGATACTGATCATGAATTGGAAAGCTAACTGATTTTATTGTTGATTCTGAAGTAAGAAATTTGTTTGGATCTTTATAAGGATTTCATTTTTATGCTCAATTTTTGACTGCAGCTTTTTGGTTGTCATCCAATAAGGAAATCTTCCTTTGAGATGAGTCTTATATAATGAAACTATATCTTAAGTTATTGGAAAGCTTGATCCTCATATATTTTTTATATCAACGTGAAATTTAGATTCCTTGTGGAAACTATTTGTTTTATTTAATAATGTATATTACTTACAGGGTGAGTCACAGGGAGGCTATCATTCATTAATCCAGTCATTTTCATGCTACAAGTTGATTAAAATTTTTATCAGATTAGATTTTTTTTTTTTTAAATTTTCAATTCTTTCATTGATTTTCCAGTTGCTATGTTCAGAAAAACACTGCTTTATAAATAATATGGATTAACTGTGTTGTTCTATATTAAATGTAAATATCTTATTAAATTCATATTATGACTTGAGTTCAACAAGCTCTTTTTTTAAGAGAGTCTGTTAGGGTCTTAAAAATGCAAGATGTTATCCTCACATAATGTATATTTTGCAGATTTGCAGAATTCTGTGTTGAATGAAAGTACAACAAGTATGTAAATCTATTTAGACTATTAAGTCTTCATCTTAAAGTCTGAATGTGAAATCCATTCAGTATCTTGAATATTAACTTTTTTAATTTGTAGTAGCAATATTTTAACAGCCAGGCAGTCTTAAGTTAAAACAGAATTATTTCATTTAGAAATAAAATCTGCATGTATAATTTTAAATTATTTCTTTAAAACATCTTACAAATTATTATTGCATAGAAATAATCGATTTCTACAAACTGGATAAATGAAACATACTTTAGATATAATTTCAGTCAATAATTAAACATGGTTATAGTTTGAATTCATTAAAAATTTGATTTGTCATTGAGTGAAAATGAAAGTATTCATTGGTTTTGTTCTCACTAAAAACAGTAATAATATGAATTCTGTTGACAATCAAACAATTGTAAATTATGGATTTATTTAAATTAAGAATTAATTTAATGTGACCTTTTAATTTAACCATTTTTTCTTTAGTTCAATGTAACTTAATCTTCATCTTTTGTGAATTTGATATTATTAAATAAAGTAAAATATCAAGTTTAATATAAAATAAGTATGGTATTATATTATAACCATTATAAATTAAGGTGGGGCTGAAATATAATTAATATATATGTATAATTATGTTTAATATTACAGCAACAAAGATGAAAAACACATTATTGAATTGAAACATTGATAATACATACAAACTAAAACATTACAATGCAAAGGATTTTTGAAATAGAAGAATTAATTATATATATATATTGTTTGAATTAAACAAGAGTGAATAAAATTATCATGTGATATTTTGTCACTTTAATCGTTTATAAGTTCTGGGATTTTTCTTTGAGTGAAGTCTACAATTTATCCAACAAGCAGTTGGATAAAATTGCTACTCACATTCTTAATAAGTATAAAATAGATGTTTGAAAGCTTTTTCAAATTTGTTTTTAACGAGATAATACAGATGTGCAATAGAATTTTATTTTTAGCTAAACCAAATAACAGATAACTGATTTATTTGTCAGGATTCTTTTTTATTTCTTTTTGACATTATTTTAACTGTACTATTTTTATAATGATAAGTTGCAGAAGTATATCAAGATATGTTGATAAGAGAATCTGTGGAGGAAATCTATTACTGTTATTACTAAAATAGATTGCTTTTTTTTTTTTTTTTTTAAAAAAAAAGAATATATATTAAACAAGTTTTGTAATAGTGGTTTTATAACTTGTCTAATTAATCAGGAATTTGTCATAAGGTGAAATCTGGTTTTCAAGTGGGGACATTGTTTTCATATTTGAAACAATAAGACAAAGGAGGATTTCATTCATTTACCTCAAAATAATCAAACATTAGAAGCGATCCATTGAGTTTTGATTTAGGAATATTTAGCTTGCAGTAATAACCTCACCACTTAATTAAAGAACTAAATTGAAATTTGAAGTTTTGTTGAGGGACACTTGAAGTAATGAATTTTATAATGTTAATCCAGCAGCATTTAGCAAACTTTTTATTTTACTACAAATTAGATTTAAAATTACATAAAATAAATAAATAATTATAATCTATTATAGATGGATATTAATACAAAATTGAGGGATTACTTTTATTGCAATAGGTTCTGTATTAAGTGAATTAAAATGGCGACTGTTTAAAAATTTTAGTATTTGTTAACTTTCTAGTCAGTTTAAATAAAAACATTGTGTAATGTAATTAATGCTCATTTACTTATAAATTCAGATATAAAATAATAATAACCTCTTCAGTTATACTACCTTAAATTTAACATCTGGGGACCAAAAATGAGATATACATAATGTAACCCTCATGTCTGAGTTTATAATTGTTGCTTTTATGTAAATATTTTCTTTATTATATATTACAAAATATTAAAAGTCATATGTAAATAAATTTTAAAATGTTTTGAAAATGATAATAATTATTGTTAAACGTAAAATGTATTATCATTTTATTTTTTTAAATAAAGAGTATTATTTTAAACAAAAAAAAAAACATTGCTATGGAAAACCTCTGAAGCTTCTAAAATCTTCTGCATTTTCAAAAAAAAAGATAGGATTTTATTGTTACTACTTCTTCATTACATCACTGATTAGATAAGTCAGTAAAATTGTAATGGTTATCTAAGGAAATCAGTGCATTTTCTGGGGTGAAAGCCTCCAGAATGCTTCCCTGATTTTTACAGCATTGTAGATGAATATGGAGCTGTAAGCAAAGAAATGCCTTAAAATTAATTTTGATGCTGCTGGTCTATTAACTATTGTTTAAAGCTAAAACCAAAAATCGACAACCCTTTCAATATAAGGAATTTGTCTCTAATGCACTATAAAAGAGAAATGTACTTCTATTATTAGTTTGTGCATCTATTAATTTCATTGCTCGAGGAAGAACTACAATAAATCAAAATAAGTTAAATGTTAGTATTGCTAGCAGACATTTAAAATTAATGATTTTAATGGCCATATAATACATTTACTGAGACAGAAATGTATGTGACCTCATGAAGATATCAATGTAATTAACTGAACTTTTTATTAGCATTTCTCAATGAATTATTATAAAGAATCAAAGATTTTCATGTGTGCCCATCATTAAGTGTAAATATGTAGATACATTTTTTAATTATTATACAACTCTATCTTTTAATTAAAGTTATTGTTGATGTTAATAATTTTGTTGTTTGTAATTTCTTATCTGAAGTCCAAACTGTTTGTTTATTTTGTCAATGTAATAATAGTATTAGATGGAGGGGGGTAGCAGTCAGGAAATATAATTAAATCTGCAGAGAGTTTGTTTTTTATGTATGTTCAATTTGATTGTTACCTGTGACTATTATAGATTTGTCAATTAAAAATAAGATGTATATAGTCACTCAAAATGAACATGGTTGCTTATTGTCATTTTTAAATTTCCCTAGACTAAAATTAATTTGCAAATATTGTATTTGTCATTTTGTTGTTAATTTTATTATTACCAATTGTTAATAGGAAGGTTACAATATATATGTGAGCATAATTTATTACAAATGCCAAGATTTATGGTCTACATAACACTTTGTCTTTTGAATTTTACATAATTTCCTGAGCAAGAACTAGTTGATTTTTTAAATAATATTATAATTAAATTATGATTGATTTAGAATTATGTATAGAATTAAATTTGCAATTAGAGATTAATTTTTAACAAGCTATTTAAATTTTAACAAATTATTCAAAATTCAAAATTATTCTTACATAACTTCATAAATTATTGTTAAGTATTAGTTTGCATTGCTTCAGAAAAGAACAATATTTAATGAAGACTTTTATTACAAGTAGGTAAGTTTATAAATCCTGTATTGTGTTCATTTATTATTTTTAGTATAGCCATTTTGTTTACATTTGTCATAATGACAGTAATAAAAGATTTATTGACAAAATTTATTTTAGATTTGATGGTTTAAAATGATAATTTTAAGACCAGTGGGCTTTTTTTTTTTGCTATAAAGTACTAATGCAATTGATTCTCTTTATTTTTGTACTTATTTTTCTATAGCTACTGCACTTTAAAACTTAATAGTTAGATTAATATTTTATGATGTCCATGATTTAAATTCAAATTTAAAATGAAGTTGGAAGATTCTTTCTAATAAGCAGCTCTTAGTATCACTTCTGGAGGGATAAATATAGCATGTTAATTTCAATCAATCTGATAAATTATCAGTTTGTTCTCTAATACATAATCATTACCATTTCATTCATATTTTTTAAGTTTAATCACAATATTAGTTATACTGAAAAAACTATTATCAATCCAGACCATTTACACCACTGTAATTATTTTTTTATTATTTCATTTTTATTCAAAAGCTATAAAAAACTTTAATAATAGATGAAAGAATACTTTGATATAATTAAGGGATATGAAACCAGACTTTCAAGTTCTTTCAGTCATTTATTACATCTAATATAACTGCCACACCTGATCACTTGCATGTGAAAAAAGTAGATGATCTCCAATATATATGTATTTCATGCTGGACCAGAAGTCATAAATTGGTTCAGATCATTATCTCCCGTATATATAATCAGTGCTCAGTTTTATATTAAGATAGCAACTCTACAAACTTTAATAGATAGGCTCAGCAATCCATATCATTGAAAATCAGTTCAAAGTCCATGTTGATGCCATTATTATTGTCATATCCATGTTGACCATAAATTAATCTACCTCCTCATATATAGGGACCTTAATATGTCCATTTGATAGTGTCATAAATAGAAGATATATATCACTTATTAGAAGTTTTTAAAAAAGGTTTAATCTCAATCATAATTTCAGATCTTGTAAAATATTATGAAAAATATTTTCAAATCATATAACTTTTGCATATAATGTTTTCTTGTATATATTTAGTGTGAATTTATAATGGAAAGTAAAATAGTGCAATATTGTACATTTTATTATTCTATGTTTTGTAAATGAAAAGTGAAAGTTAAAAATATATAATAACATGTAATGTTTTTCATTAAATATAGATCTACTTAATCAATACTGATTGGATTATATAAACAAGCAACAGTTTGTTTTTAACATAAAATTCAAATTCTATATTTGACATTGTAAAACAAAAGTACATATTGCCAAACTAGTAAATAATATAACTAGTCCTTAACAACATTTACACAAACCAGATGATCAATTAACTTTAATGATTAAATACTTAATCTATAAAAAAAATCTCTTATGATTTAAAAAATAATCACTCTTGAAATTTGATGTTTATTTAAAAAGTGCTTTGTACATTATGTTAAATACTAGTTGTGAATCAGCCTCAGCTGAATACTAACTGATTGGCTAATTATTTTATTGCAATGTCAATGTTAATAAAACTATATTATTGGTTTGTTTAAACTTTTTTAATTCTTATCTAGTACATTTTGAAATGACTTAGAACTAGCACTGAGATTGTTTATTGCATGTTTCCTTGATAAAATAGAGTGGTTTTATATTAGTATTAGCTTCAGTTGTTTCCACAATGGTCCATTTCAAGACTGCATTTTAATGGTAATCAATGTATAACTTAGTTTTTGTTTTTAGTTCTAGGTAGCTGGTATAATCAGTAGATAAGAATAGCTGTAAATTCTCTTTGAACAATTTGGATTTTTTTTTTAATATTATATTAGTAAAGTCAAAAGATATGTCATTTTTTTATTTCTAAATCTTTTCTTAAAGTTAATTTCATTTTTATAAAGATATTTTAATAATAAATATAACATATATTTTAACTATTGATGTTGAGACATTGAAAATTTATATGGTGAAGAAATAGGAAATTGTTTAATGTTAATAAATGTACCAAAATGTATTTTGTGTGAGCATTATTTTGAATATAATTTTAAATTATTTTTATTAGTTTTAAAAATGTTTTAAATATTATTTATACTAAATTATATATATATATAATATTTTTTAAGAAATGATTTTAATTAATTTGAGGACTAATGTATTAAAATATATATATATGGAACACAATTTTGGCTATATGTAACTTTAAATAAAAGTGTGCAATCTCCATAAATTAATTAATTCAACCAATAATTTAGTATTTGAGTTGATCACAAACTGCATTGCTTGAATTAATTAATTTATGGATGTATCCCACTTTTATTTAAATTTACATATAACAATCCAAATTGTCTTGCAAGAAATATATATATATATATTATTATTATTATTATTATTTGCATATTTTGTTTAAAAATAAAAATGCATTAAATTTGAAAAAAAAAAAAAGTTCACTGAAAGTAGATTAAAAATTGATTAAAAGATTTGACTCAAACAAAATGAAGGGGGAGAGTTTAATAAAATATATTTAATATATAGAATTGGTTGCAAGTTTTTTGTTTTTATAAAGGCAGCAGTTTTTTTTAAAAAAGTTTTTATAGAAACAATTCAAATGAGAATTATGGTTTTATTCTTCATTTCTTTTACTTTTTATTTTAAGTAATTACAAATGCCCCAAATTTTTTCTCTCAAATTAAATGAAAGTGCTTTCTTAAAAAAAAAATTAGCACTTATTTTGCAAAACTAAAAATGTATTGAACTGATTTGAATGCATTTTGAAATGCAGCCTGCCAATACTGTTAGGGTGGATAATCCTGAAAGATTACATTGTTTTATTGCATAGTCCTTGCAACCAATTTGAAGAAAATCCATTTGGAAAAAGTAGGTTAAAAATCAGACTTGAAGCAAATTAATGGGAGTTAGCAATAAAAGCATTTAAAATTAATTTAATTTTGGTACAAACTATTCAAACTGATTGGTAAATTAATCGTGCAATTGAAGTCTTGATTTAGTTTTCATTTAATTCTCCAGGTAAAGATTGAGGAGTAGTTATATCTATGTATAAAATGCTTATTTCTAAAATATTTAAAGAACTGCTACATTATTAAAAAATAATAATAATTTCACTACACCTATTTATTTGAAATCAGATCATTTATTTTTACTTCCTAAAATACATAAAGAAAGAGTGCTTCACTCAAATATATCTGAAACTTTGATACTCATTTGAAAAACTTTGGGGATATCTTGTAATATTTATATAATTATTTCTCTTAGCATTTATATTGTATGAAAAAGATACTACTAACCTTTTATCACTAAGATGTTTAATGAATTTTTACCAGATATTATAATTCATGCTCTTTTTATATCATTCCATTATACGTAGATGTTATTTACAACAAAGGTATTCACCATAACTTTGAAAATATTACTATGATAGAAACAATTTCTAATATTATTGTCAAAAATAACACTGAATAATTCTTTTTTTATATTATAGATAAATAGTATAAATGTAAGCATTAAAATAGTTTAGTTGAAACAAAAATATTTATATTGATAGTATTATGATGACACATATTAAAAACTTTTTTGAATTCATGTCTTATCAGTTCTTTTCAAAGTAAAATAAAATTTTCTGTTAATTATTTTGATACTAATGAATAATTATTTTGTTGATATTGGTATATTAATAAATTAAAATAAAAAGATTATAAATAAAAATTGATTTATTAAAAAGAAAAAAAAAAACAACTTAAAAACTGAAAGTTAAAAGTTGTTTAACTATATAATATATCGCACAGATGGAATGAAAACTTTAAAAGTATTATTTTCTTTTTAAAATAGAAAAAAAAAAAAGATATTTGAACATACTTTTTTATAAAAAAAAGTACAAGATCTAAAGATAAAAATATTTTTGTTAAAAGATTCTTATGTAATCTCAGTAAATGGAAATGATTGTTTTATAAATTAAATGAAAAGCAAACTAGCCCTTGGGGTTCTTATATAAAAAAAGTCAGATGAAAGATATAGATAAGAGAACAAAAAAAAATTAGATGTCCAATAGAAGCAGCAAACCAATGCTTGGACCTTAATGTAAATGATTAGAACAGGAAACTATGTTCAATGAATCCAGAGGATTACTATAAAAAAGAAAAATATCCAGATTAAGAACAGTTCCAGCTTGATTTTTTGAGAGGTGTGATAAGACGCACTTGTCACACTCTCTCACTTATTTCAAATGAAGTGACTGTTGAATTATGAATGGTACTGTTGCAGACCCCGAATCATATGGGTACTGCAATTAAATAGTACCAGGATGGAACCAGCTAAGGCAGCCTCTGGATTGAGAACTACGGTATGAACAACAGACCAGTCTTCCATTAATAAAGTCTTTGCAGGAATTGACCCAAGGAATCATGAGCTTTTCTACTGTAAAGTATGAACTATACAATTTTTTTAAAAAAAAATTTTTTTTTAAAAAAAAATTTTTTTTTAAAGTAATTAGAACTTTCATCAAGATTTGACAAGCTAAACCTAATTTTCAAAAATGAACTTTAATCTGACTTAAGATTTCAAAATCAATTAATGATGTTTAATTTTAAATATTTTGAGTTTGCTGATTTAATCATTTCCATTTTTTTTTATATTTATTGACTAAATTATTTAAATGCATTAAATTTAAGTTGAGTATAGATGACTGCATAGATTCATTAACGTTTAATTATGTTTTTATTTTCATATTTGATTAAAATATTTAGATATTCGGTAAATATGATACCTCACATTTGAGTATCTAAAAATGTATTTATTCAAATGTCTTTTAAGTTATTGGTGTTAATGCGGCATCTTATGATGAATGCCATTGGGTTTCTTGTAAATTTCCCTCTGCAATTCCATCAATGACTTTATATTTTATATCGTTTATGTTTATTTTGAAATGTTTTTAACTGAGTAATCTATATAGCCTATCTATATTCAACATTATAAAACAAACTTTTATAAAATGTCCATCTGTGACTTTCTTAATAATTTAAATTTAAAAATTAATAACCAATCTAAAATAATAAATTTTATTCCTCAATTTTAGATGTTTATATATGTGCATTAATAAATGGTAAATTTAAGTTGGGCTTGAATGGCTGCATAGATTTGTAAAGTTATATTAATTAATTAAGGGAGGGTTAATCTTATGTTATTTGTTTTGTAGTTAAATTAGGTTAATCGGTTAGATATATTGGTGTAATTAGCAAATGTAGCATGAGATTCACTACATGCAGGATCCTATTGTATGCTGCACTTGGGCAAAATAAGTCCCATATCTCACTGACCATCAGAAGCAGATGGTATTCCCTGCTTCTTGGATCACCCCTCAGCCTATGGAATGGCATAATAAGACGGAAAATGCAGTCCCTTCTTATGGAGTTTTTTTTTTATTGTTCTTCTTGCCAGACAGATGTAATATTCCTGTACTGGATGAGAGTCAATGTCTTCTATAACCATGCTGTTCAGATGTACATTCTTGACATTATGGTATTTGTGCTGTCGTGTTCATGCTGCATTGAATACATCGATATATCAGATGGATTGATGTTAGTTTGACTGCAAACTTCTAGCCTAAGGTTGAATAAGGGATAGAATATTTTCCTTTCAAATGCAATCTATGTAGTTTATTCATACTTGACACTCTTAAAAAATATTATCAAATTCATCTGTGCTGATTGTTTAAAATAAAAATTTAAATTTAAAAATTAATAACCAACCTAAATAATAAATTTTATTCCTTAATTTTATTTATATGTGCGTTAATAAATGTTTGTGTGTTAATTACTGGCAGTGGCTTTTTTTATTATTTTTTTTTAATATTGAAAATATTTTTTAAATAAGAATTTATATTTTATAAATCTCTGCGTCTCACTGAGCTAGTGGTATGGGCTGACGGTCGGAATAAAACATATGTAAAAGTTAGATCTTAGCAGAATGTATCTGCCTACTATATAAATTTTCCAGATTCAAATAACCTGGTGACGCCCTGTAGTGCAGATACAGTAAGACTCTATGATCACCCTGACCATTATATAAATAAACATTTTTCTACAGATTTTTATATATATCTAACACTAAACCCATATTTTTAGACATAAAAGTTATGAAACAGGCATTCATCATAGTCTAGGCATCAGAATTATAATATGTTCTAGTATTGATGGTTATATAAAACATATGAAAACATTTCAATGCTTTATATGTAACAGTTTTCTGCTGTGTATTTACAAAATGATTGCAAGTATAAAACAAGACACATGATTTTCTTATTTTTGCTCATGTACTTACTCGATATTCTACTTTAGAACTATCTATGATAAAACTAAGTAATCGATAGACCTTATCTAGTGATCACTTAACTAAATAAAATCCTGGACCATTTTGCTGCAATTTTAATCTTCAATCCTATATTTTTTAACATTAGTAAAATCTTACAGAAATAATATAATTTAATCTAACAAAATAATTAAAGATCTTTTCATTTGATTTAGAAACATTGAAGATTGTCATCTTTTTAACTGAAGATGTCTCACATATAAACAACATTACATTTATTGGTAATTGTTCTTCAAAATGTTCATGAATATTAATAATAGTTACATGAAAGAAGAGACTACATAATATGTATTATAATCATATATATGTTACACACTTTTTTAACAAACTATAAATTCAACCTTCATCCATATTAGTTTTGATACATATCATGTAATAATATGTTAGATTATTTCCATCATTTAGAATTAGTTGTTAAATGTCATTTAGAAAGAATCAAACTCTATTTAAAATTTTCAATTACATTAAATTGTTAGTATGTGATACAACATTTTGAATGATAGTTGTTTCTCTTATTCAAGTGCTGTTGGTCTAATCAATGTTAGTATTGAATGGAAATCAAATCAGGGATCATTAGATTTATGAATACTGAATTTATGAATCTACCTAATCAGGCTATTCTGTCAAAGGCAATAGTTATTAGTAATGTTATATACTTATTTATGAGGTCTCTTTTGATCTCTCAATTTTTTCTTAAAGGCAAGATTAATTAATGTGAAATTTCCAAACTTTGTGAATTATTACACTAGAGTTTACTTATGGGATAGCTTCATTAAATTTTGTTCTTTTTTACTTATTTCTTCTCTATTCAATATTTTTTATTTATTTCTCCAGTCAAATATATACATGCAAGAACTGGTTTTTTCCTTTTTAATCATCAGTTTGTGTTCTTTTAATCATTTTTCACATACTAGTCTATATGCTATTACTAATAATTGAATGTAATTAAAAAGTTTAAAGTCTGAAATGGTCTAAAAGACAATTAATAATGATGATTGAAATATGGAATCCATCATAAGTAAAATGCCACCCTCACAAGTTTTCAGGTAAACATTGATATACTGATAAAACATTTTGTTCAATATTTTAATTTTCCAACAGAATGCAAAGGGAACATTTATTTATATTCAAATTCAACAGTATTGATCCTTTTTTTTTTTTTACAGTTTTTTATTATTAGTCTATCTTTTGAAGCATTCTTGATGTAATATTGTAATAATAGGCATTTTTTTTATGTAACTATATGTAATGAGTGAACATATATATATAAAACAAAATAAATGTCCGCTAATATTAATAATACAATAACGAAACTTAAATATATTCCAAACAACGGTAAACAATTTATAATATAATATAAATAAAAACTCATATTTCTTTATGAGTTTTTATTTATATTATATTATAAATTGTTTACCGTTGTTTGGAATATATTTAAGTTAAAAACTCATATTTCTTTATGAGTTTTTATTTATATTATATTATAAATTGTTTACCGTTGTTTGGAATATATTTAAGTTTCGTTATATATATAACATAATTCTAATTGCTTTATTTTATTTGCTAGGCAGCATGAACAATAAAATATTTAATCTACAAGTCAAAGTTCAGTTATATATTTCTACTTATAATATTTGTATCTTATAAGCACTGTATAAGTCAGGACTTTTGCTCAATTTATATTCATACTAAGTCTTTGTACTCCCATTACACATAACAACATATGTTATGAGACAGAATATCAGTTATTATGTTGTCAATAATGAATAGAGCATATGATGAAATTATGTAAATATTTATAAAATTTGAAATAAATTAAATATTAAGATGAATGAAAATGAGCACCCCAGATAATGCTAACAAAACATAATTATTATATTAGTATAAATAAATAAATTGATATAAAATTGTTTAACAATTAATTTCAAAATAACTAATAAAACAACAAAAAATAAACACCTGATATAAGCATCTTCAAATGATATAAACGTTCTTAAAAGTTTATTCAATATGCAAAAGCTTTATTATTTATTTATTTGGTAGTTGCATACTTGGGGTAATGCGACTGCTTGATGGCTTTGTTCTTTGCAAAAATAATGAAATCTAACATTACCTGGCCGATAATTTTTTGCTTTCTGCTCTCTGCCAATTTTTCAAAGTATTTTTAAAAAATTTCCGAACAAACATTATTTTATGAATTACATTTTTTAATTATGTTATACATTTTAGTACATAGCACTAGCATGCATGGGGGGGGGACTCTGATGGTTTCGTCAATCCGAAGGATCAGCCAATACATGCAGTAGTCTGAGCGAACCAAGCTTGCGGGAGGGAGGGGGAAGTTCCGATGGTTTTGCCAATCTGAAGGATTGTCCAATACATGCTCTACTCTGAGCAAATCAAGATTATGATTTCCAAAACATCGGACAATGGAAGCCATTCTATTACTCTCATAGCTGTTCTGCAAACGTGCCTTTTTGCATGACTTATGTGAAATGCTTCAATGACATACCCTTTTGCAATTCTTTTCAGCTTCTAAGATGTGTAGGTAAATGCAGTGATGGACTTACAATTATTAGTATGGAATAGTACATCAGGTAAGGTGTAAGATCCTTAATTCCATTGCACATAAAAACACTTATGGCCTCTTGAATTCCATACACCCTCACATCCTACCATAATGATCTGTGAAGTGGGTTCTATTTCTATAGTACCATGAGGCACAGTGTGCAATGGCATCTACACATGTTAATGGCTAATATGAACAGAACTGTTCTATAGGCTGTAAATTGGCCATGTAAATGGCATATTTCTGTGCTTTTGCAAGCAACAATGCCATCAAGCAACCACATTACCCCAAGTATACAACTACCTTTTATTTAACTTGGCAATTTCTACTATATTTTCAAATGAAAAGGAAGATAAGTAAAACAAACAACTATCTTCAAATTATGTTTTACGATTCACCAAATATACTTATATCCCACTGATCAAAAACACTCACACTTATAAATAAATCTCATCTCTTATTTATAACAACACAGTACATATTGCTTCAATCATGTTCTCCAATTATTCATTATGATTGTTTATTTGTTATATGGAATTTATGTGTTGTGATGTACTGTGACTTCTACTTAAACAGAGTCAGAAATTTTTCAGCACTATGCCCAAAGAAACCTGTTAGCCACTTTACCTTCCCCTTTCATTCCCCACCCTAAGATTTCCCATAATCTGCTCCATCTCTTTTCCACAACATAACCTTTGTCAACTCTATCACCTTTTAATCTAAATCCCCCTTATCTTTTCCAAACCCAACCTAGAAACCAATAACCCACTTTCTATATAATCATTTTGTTTATATTTATTCTTCCATAACTTCATTATTTGTACACTTTCTTCTTTCAAGCATTTGCATTCAATCAACAGATGCCTAATATTTTCTATGTCTTCCTCTCACAATTCTGCAGACTAAATCACCCATATTTTTCATATTTTTCCATTTACATGTACATTCTCTTGTTGCTAAAAATTCCATTCGAGCCTTAAACAATAAACTACTTCCCTTGCTATTATAATAAATTAACTTGCACTCAATGTTCTGTTTACTTCTATATGTATTTACATTTTTTTTACTCTCCATACTAGTTTTCCATCTCCCCAACTCCCTATTTTTTATTAATGCATCTATTCTTTCATCCCATTTCTTACTACTATATCTAATACAATCACTTCAACTTTTGTACAAGTATATTGATATAAATTCTTTATTCAAATCTTTTGCATATCACATTACCTTTATCAGCCATCTTGTTGCCTGCCCTTTACTCATACCCAATTAAATACTATTTTGGCTATTTTTTATTATCCATAAACTGCAACCTACCAAACATTTTCATTTTACTTTTTGCATCTCTCATATAAAAAATTTGATCATCCCATTTCTCCTTGAATTGCCTCCTTTGCTATCCACACTTCTGCATCTAATGCATGTCTTTTTACTTCCCTTTGTACTTTTTCTAAGTAATCTAATACCCCTTTACTAACACATAACACATCATTACCATATGTTAACCCTGTTATTGCAACTCCCTTCCATACAATTCTAGCTACATCATATTTATTATATGAAAACACTTAATTTCTTTACCAAACCCTTTCTTTTCTTTGCTTCATTTACCATTTTTTCTCCTATTTATACAAGCAATTTTTCTGATTGCTTAAGATGATTCCCAAATAACTATATCTATCCACCACACTTAACTTTATATCCCCCAATAAAAATTCTACATTTTCTCTTTCTCCAGTATTAACCATCATTATATTCGATTTTTCTTCACTAAATTTAATCCGCATCTCTTTACCCACCCTTGCACATGTCCTCAGCATAGCTTCCATATCTTCTCTTTTATCTACACACAAAAAGATATCATTATTGATTTATGTAATATGGTAGTGACATTGGGTCAGAATTATTGGATGAATATTTCTAAATTAATTATTTCCCCAAAATATCCATTAAAATATTTTGAATCCAGGCAACCACCAGTTCATCTATCTTCCATGTCGTACTTATATAAAACCACCAGCACATCTATCCTTTATGTCGTCTTTCTATAAAACCATTCTCCAACTGTTCGTCTACGTAACGGCTCGAGCCTATTCTAATAAAATAAGTTAATAAAAATCTTTAGATAAATATTTTTCCAGTGTTCAAATACTCTGATTCTCTTAACCACCCGTCAATCATTTAACTACCCAGCTATTGGCATAAGTTTGTTTACTAAATAAAACGTTTACTAAAGACTAGTAGCCAAATACAAGAGGATTCATGGAAGTCTTACCGTACTGTTAACATTATATTTATATGCTTTGTATTTTCATGTTGAACACTATATTTATCCGCTTTCTATTTGTCTTATTTAACACTATATTTATATGCTTTATATTTTGCTTATTAAACACTTTATTTAATTAAATTTTTGTGTCCTCCACTTTATTACTCTCTAAGTCTATTTAGCCACTTACTGTCTGTATTGGCAACTTAAATATATACGTCACATAAATGACCGTACCAGTATCTATAGTCTAATAAATCTATTTATCATTAACTGTAAGAATTTAGTCTATGTTCTGAGCTGAGCTAGAAAAGGGATAACCCTGTGCTGTTATAAAGTCATCATCGGTTAGTCATACCGGGGTTTGGGTCTGAATTCAGTTGGCGTTTTGGAATTTATTCTTAAACGTGGGCTGGGTTTGAACTCGGGTACTGTGTATGATTAAGCGTGGTGGATTTATACCGGTACAGTTATTATATTTTTGGACGCCCTCCGTGGTGCTCGATGAAGAAATCTCCCACACCCTGCAGAGCGAACGAGAGTAAACAGTTAAATGATAAAAATATTCATTTTTTTTTTGTCGTTTGTCATAATATTGATATGTATTTGGCGTATTAAAATGCGCAAGTGAAAACTATAGTAGTAAAACAAATGTATAAAAATTTTTTTTTCCCTTACACAAAGGTTCAGTATATAATCCTCCCAAATATTGTTAAGAAACAGAGTGAAGATTTTTTTTGAAAAGAGAGCGGAAGCAATTCGTGCGTGTAATTAATTAAAATAAATGAGTTATTCCATAATGTTTTTGCGGGTTCATTCTTGTTGTTTAAATCAAATGAAAAAGTAAAGAAGTAGAATTAAGTCCAGTTCTAAAAAAATAAAAACGTGTACGCGTATATATATTTGTGTACGTATATATATATTTTCGTTTGTTGTGAAAAATATTTTTTTTGAAAAAAGAAGAAAGAAGTAGGATTATTCTTGTGTTTTAAAAATAAAAACGTGTGTGCATATATATGTTGTAATATAAAAAAAAAAACCTTACCGGAGTCAGTATTAAATTTTTTTGCCTATATAAATCTTAAATCAAAAAAATTATTAGGTCATATAAAAGTATATATTTGGGGATCAGTAGATTAAATTATCTATTGGTCACATGTTGCTGGCTGGCGCCTATCAAATAAATTTGTCAGCAAACATGTTTGTCCATACAGCAGTGGCGAGTGTTGTTTTAAAAGAGAGTAGGGTGGCATATATAAAAAGAGAGAATTACTGACAGAAATACAAAAAAAAAATACTATGTTATGTACCCATTATTAATATGTTTGTATTATAGGACTGAGGAGAACAGTGCGAACTGGGTGAAATAAAGTTTTTTTTCCCTGTATATTTTTAGTAATGATTTTAGACATGTCATATTATATTCCTAAATAAAGAAAAAAGCGTAGATAACAAAAACCAGACTGAACGTAGGCGAAGGAAGAAAAGAGAGAAAGGAAGTAAGCCACACAAACAGTATCAGCAGCGGAGGAGGATTTGGCACAAGGAGCAGGGATCAGTAACCTTTTATGATATATACAAATCAAAGCGTTGTACGAATCAAAGTCTTATGCTAAAAACATTTCTAAGGAAAAACGAAGCAGAAATGGCAGAAATAGAAGGAAACAAACAGAGGGAGCACGATCGCGATGCGAAGTTTAACGCGATCCTCAGAGAGGGGAGAGAGGACAGGAAGATTATGATGATGATGTTGGAGAGGCTGGTAAGGATCGACGAAGCACGAGGCATCCGAGCCAACTCAAATCTAGAAAGTGCAAAGCGTCAGCAAGAAATAAATCCCTCTGAAGACCCAGGAATGGAAAATGAAGATGACCAGGCCACCCCGGGAGAAGTTGGGGACAGCAGGGAAGGCAATAGTGCAAGGAGTGGAGCAGAGGACACAGAACCTCAACCAACTAAAATAAGGTTGGAACCTCATGAGATTAGATTAGTGAATACAAATGCCAACTCTACTCAACAAAAATGTAAAGAATTAGATGTGACAGAGATTACTCAGAGTCAAAGTTTTACTCTAGCAGATTTAGCTAAGAATGAAGAAAGTACTGAGGAAATGGTGGTTTCAAATTTACTGCAAGCCAGCCCATCTCAAAGTGATTATATCAGTTTACCACCCTCTAATGGAGTGGCTGTATCGATGATGAAAAATATTAATAGAACAATACATACTGTTATGGATGAATCTTCTGAAATCATAATTAATGAGAAGTTATATTTTCATAATAATTATAAAGATGTTCTGTGGAAAAGTGGATTAATGAAGACATCAAAGTTAAAGTTTAGAAATGATGCTGAATGGCCTCTTGATATGAAAACGAAGAAAGTGGACAGATCTTTAGTTGTGTACAATGCTGCCCATTTTAATAAAACCTATAATTATTTGTTTATGAAATATGATCAGAACAAAATTGATGAGGAGCTGAACTCATTAAACAGAAATAATAAACTTTGTTTTAAAGCATGGACATATGTTAAAAAAAATAGTTTCATAAAAAATGGAGAAAAACTTCTCAACTTCCAAAGTGAAAATGTTATAATGGATGCCATTAGATCACAGAAAGTTAGAGAAATTCTTTTAAAGCAAGATACTTTTAATAATGAACAATATAATAATATACCAAAGCACAATATTGTGACCGCTTTTGCTATTTTAGTAAGAAATCTAAAAAGACATACCTATAACCCTTATATACCTCCCGACCCAGGGAGAAGGTAGAGATATACAAAATGATAACCCGGGAAATGACCACTATGACATGCACATGATGATGAGAAAAGGAATTACGGTAATATACCCACCTTTGTAAATATTAAGTTCAAACCCTCACCCAGACTGTTCTCCAAGGTCAATCAATTATGTGAAAAAAAGAGAAAGAAACACTGTTGATCAGAAATTATGTATAATCATTTTTTTTTTTTTTTTTTTTATAAAGTGACAAGAAATGAAACGGACAGATCGGAGAACCGATCTTCGTTTCAGGTGTTTTTATGTACGGTAATTCGAACCACTGTTCGCCCGCAGTGAGATTTTGTCTATTTTAATTTATAATAAAAATTAGTTATATATTTTATAGTTTATCAGTCAATGTGTAAAGATGCCGTATATAAATGTCGCAAACCATGAAATAATATTTGTGTGTGCGTGGTTTGCGAATTTGTATCAATTAATTTAAAGTGTCAGTGCGGGCGTATTCATTTGAATTTTGGTTTTTTTTTAAATTGTATAAAGTCGAGTAAAAATACTGATCAAAAGTCACATTCCTTTGATCAGTGTTTTTAATTAAAATCTAATTGCACAAATGTTCAGAGCAATTAAGTTGTATTCAAAATTAATAAGGAATTTTTTATATGTAATTACTATGTCAATTTAAAAATAGCGTATAAAATTAAAAGATTGCTAGAAACAGATAATTGATTGTTGGTCAAGCTGGAAAGGAGGCGGAGCCTAAAATAAAAACAAGTCGGAAAGGTCAGCAGTGGCGATTTTAGAGAAAAACTTACATTCTAACTTTTGTCGTGTTTGAGAGAGGTAGTCTCGAGACAACACAGCAGTTGAGTATAATTCAAACATTTTTATTAAGAAGTTTACCAGTGAATCGCAATGTTGATGGGCTAGTGCCAGGAGCTGTCTCTGCCCCCAATATGGATCCTGTGCCTGTTTGAGCATGTTTCATATACTTCAGAATTTCCAACTTCCAATCTCAAAATTTACTATGCCTTACAAATAACTTTCAAAGATCGCGCCTACGTTCGTCACAAGCCAAGCTGATGAAGAAAGAAGAGTAACTTTGTTACACAACTTTAATTTTCTTCCATGCTTAATGTTATCAATCAAGTGAATCAGATGTAAGTTTTTATATCATTTATAATGCTATTATTTAACCTGTCAGTAAATTTTCTTTTCTTTTTTTTAATCCTCTGCTCTAGTCTTTAGAAATCATTTATAAAATTGTAATTAATAGTAATAATATTTCAACTGAATGCATTTATATTTTCTTATGTTGCTTATTTCATAGACAAACATTGCCAATAGTAATATTTCCAACTCTGTGTAAACTAGTGTGTAATAATGATCAATTTAATTTAAAAGTAATTTCATGTTCTGAATTAAATATTCTTTCACATTCCGAGTTAGTAAATGTTAAATCACTTTATTATTCTATGTTAAGTTGGTATAAAATTACAATTTAAGTTTCAATATTAAATATATATATATTAGTTTCAAAGTGTTATCGTAATGTCATGTCTGATCTGAGAAATAACTCCCGGTGTAATTTGATACTATCGCTACCGCCTGTCAACCCGAAGGGTTAGAGTTTCAGAGTAAATGTAACTAATTATTGTTTTCACCGTCAGGTTAAGTCCGCTACGTTTTATTGGGGTAAGGATCTCAGCCTGTGGCGTAGAAACAGACAAATAGTTTCCAGGTTTTATATAATTTCTTTTAAAAATCCGCTTCAAGTATTCGTCCTTCACGTCTGTGGCAATGCCTTCCCTTCGCTGAAGTTAGCGTCTCGCCATACTACCATTGGGGAATGAAAGCAGTTTCTTTCCCGGTAATCTCTTGGATCACCGGGGTTCGAAATGATCCCGGCTGGTTGTCGTGTCCCGGAGCTACTTGGGGGCATTAAGCCTTGTCAAAGTACAAGCCGCCCGGTATTCCGTTAATGCACCGCAAGCGATTACTGTAGGGCTTTTGAATCCAGGCAACCACCAGTTCATCTATCTTCCTGTCGTACTTATATAAAACCACCAGCACATCTATCCTTTAGTCGTCTTTCTATAAAACCATTCTCCAACTGTTCGTCTACGTACTCGGCTCGAGCCTATTCTAATAAAATAAGTTAATAAAAATCTTTAGATAAATATTTTTCCAGTGTTCAAATACTCTGATTCTCTTAACCACCCGTCAATCATTTAACTACCCAGCTATTGGCATAAGTTTGTTTACTAAATAAAACGTTTACTAAAGACTAGTAGCCAAATACAAGAGGATTCATGAAGTCTTACCGTACTGTTAACATTATATTTATATGCTTTGTATTTTCATGTTGAACACTATATTTATCCGCTTTCTATTTGTCTTATTTAACACTATATTTATATGCTTTATATTTTGCTTATTAAACACTTTATTTAATTAAATTTTTGTGTCCTCCACTTTATTACTCTCTAAGTCTATTTAGCCACTTACTGTCTGTATTGGCAACTTAAATATATACGTCACATAAATGACCGTACAGTATCTATAGTCTAATAAATCTATTTATCATTAACTAAGAATTTAGTCTATGTTCTAGCTGAGCTAGAAAAGGGATAACCCCGTGCTGTTATAAAGTCATCATCGGTTAGTCATAGGGGTTTGGGTCTGAATTAGTTGGCTTTTGGAATTTATTCTTAAACGTGGGTGGGTTTGAACTCGGTATGTGTATGATTGGTGGGGTTTATAGGTACAGTTATTATATTTTTGATAACAGCACGGGTATCCCTTTCTCTCGCCAGAACATAGACTAAATTCTTACAGTAATGATAAATAGATTTATTAGACTATAGATACTGGACCATTTATGGACGTATATATTTAGTCAATACAGACAGTAAGTGGAAATAGACTTAGAGAGAATAAGGAGACACAAAAATTTAATTAAATAAAGTGTTTAATAAGCAAAATATAAAGCATATAAATATAGTGTTAAATAAGACAAATAGAAAGCGGATAAATATAGTGTTCAACATGAAAATACAAAGCATATAAATATAATGTTAACAGTACGGTAAGACTTCCATGAATCCTCTTGTATTTGGCTACTAGTCTTTAGTAAACGTTTATTTAGTAAACAAACTTATGCCAATAGCTGGGTAGTTAAATGATTGACAGGTGGTTAAGAGAATCAGAGTATTTGAGCACTGGAAAAATATTTATCTAAAGATTTTTATTAACTTATTTTATTAGAATAGGCTCGAGCTGAACGTAGACGAACAGTTGGAGAATGGTTTTATAGAAAGACGACATAAAGGATAGATGTACTGGTGGTTTTATATAAGTACGACATGGAAGATAGATGAACTGGTGGTTGCCTGGATTCAAAAGCCCTACAGTAATCAATTGCGGTGCATTAACGGAATACCGGGCGGCTTGACTTTGACAAGCTTAATGCCCCCAAGTAGCTCGGGACACAACAACCAGCCGGATCATTTCAACCCCGGTGATCCAAGAGATTACCGGGAAAGAAAACTGCTTTCATTCCCCAATGGTAGAATGGCGAGACGCTAACTTCAGCGAAGGAAGGCATTCCACAGACGTGAAGGACGAATACTTGAAGCGGATTTTTAAAAGAAATTATATAAAACCTGGAAACTATTTGTCTGTTTCTACGCCACAGGCTGAGATCCTTACCCCAATAAAACGTAGCGGACTTAACCTGACGGTGAAAACAATAATTAGTTACATTTACTCTGAAACTCTAACCCTTCGGGTTGACAGGCGGTAGCGATAGTATCAAATTACACCGGGAGTTATTTCTCAGATCAGACATGACATTACGATAACACTTTGAAACTAATATATATATATTTAATATTGAAACTTAAATTGTAATTTTATACCAACTTAACATAGAATAATAAAGTGATTTAACATTTACTAACTCGGAATGTGAAAGAATATTTAATTCAGAATATGAAATTACTTTTAAATTAAATTGATCATTATTACACACTAGTTTACACAGAGTTGGAAATATTACTATTGGCAATGTTTGTCTATGAAATAAGCAACATAAGAAAATATAAATGCATTCAGTTGAAATATTATTACTATTAATTACAATTTTATAAATGATTTCTAAAGACTAGAGCAGAGGATTAAAAAAAAGAAAAGAAAATTTACTGACAGGTTAAATAATAGCATTATAAATGATATAAAAACTTACATCTGATTCACTTGATTGATAACATTAAGCATGGAAGAAAATTAAAGTTCGTGTAACAAAGTTACTCTTCTTTCTTCATCCAGCTTGGCTTGTGACGAACGTAGGCGCGCATCTTTGAAAGTTATTTGTAAGGCATAGTAAATTTTGAGATTGGAAGTTGGAAATTCTGAAGTATATGAAACATGCTCAAACAGCGCACGAGGATCCATATTGGCGGGGCAGAGACCAGCTCCTGGCACTTAGCCCATCAACATTGCGATTCACTGGTGAACTTCTTAATAAAAATGTTTGAATTATACTCAACTGCTGTGTTGTCTCGAGACTACCTCTCTCAAACACGACAAAAGTTAGAATGTAAGTTTTTCTCTAAAATCGCCACTGCTGACCTTTCCGACTTGTTTTTATTTTAGGCTCCGCCTCCTTTCCAGCTTGACCAACAATCAATTATCTGTTTCTAGCAATCTTTTAATTTTATACGCTATTTTTAAATTGACATAGTAATTACATATAAAAATTCCTTACTAATTTTGAATACAACTTAATTGCTCTGAACATTTGTGCAATTAGATTTTAATTAAAAACACTGATCAAAGGAATGTGACTTTTGATCAGTATTTTTACTCGACTTTATACAATTTAAAAAAAAACCAAAATTCAAATGAATACGCCCGCACTGACACTTTAAATTAATTGATACAAATTCGCAAACCACGCACACACAAATATTATTTCATGGTTTGCGACATTTATATACGGCATCTTTACACATTGACTGATAAACTATAAAATATATAACTAATTTTTATTATAAATTAAAATAGACAAAATCTCACTGCGGGCGAACAGTGGTTCGAATTACCGTACATAAAAACACCTGAAATGAAGATCGGTTCTCCGATCTGTCCGTTTCAATATTGTTATGTCAAGAGTATTTTTTTTATTTTTACTTTTCTGCCTAATATTTGAAATAAATACAGATATGTTCATTTATAAATTGTTTTGGGTAGTATGTATTAAGATTATTATATGTCTAAAATATATATTTTAGACTTATAGAATAAATTATAATACATATATTTAACTCATTTATGAAATATTGAGACTTCTATCTTTTAATATAACATGACATTATATATAAAAAAATTATCTATCTGACCCATAAACTAATGTGTATTTTAATCCAGAATTTATTTTGATATGTGTATGCTTATTGATATATAAATAACCATTAGAAAACAGTCACCATCTAAACATACCAATATAGATAGTAATCAATATTTCTCACTGTTGTTAAGGCAATCTCTCTCCTTTTAATAGCTAGAGTGGAAAAGGTGGTGATTGGTTTCTAATGGTTACATATTATTCCGTTTAGTTTTAAGCATTATTTCACTTATTTTATATATATAAGTATATCCTTTTAAAAAAAAGACATCTATTGATGCATTATTTCTAAGCATATCTATATTTTCTTTAATAAATACAATAGTATATATAAATATAATGTATTCAGATAAGGATGTCTTTGCTTCATTGCTTATGCTAATCTCACATTATCAATAAGTGTGTATTTTTTTGAAACCTTTAAACATTCTTAAAATTAGTTTTATTTTTTTTTTGTTGCTTTGTTTAAATATTAAATCTAGACGAAATGCAACTTACATTTTTTTTTATTATTAATTTACAAATAATTTTTCTAAGAAATAAACGAACCTAAAACAAATAATATTACCATTTGCATTATAAAACCGCTAAAACATCATATGATCACCATTTACTATGCTACTGTTCACTTACATTATACTGTTTTATTTTGTTACTAATTGTATGACTTTTTTTTTTGTTCTTCATTAGTTAAATTTTTTTTATCTTCACTTCCTTATTGATACTTCACTTTTATGTTCAATCAATATTATGATCATTACATAGTCTCAGCAGTTGAATAAATGGCATATGCAGGAGGAGATAATATATGTTTGAATTTTTAATTGTCTTTTCCAGTTTTTTAGAGAATGAAGATGAACTCTTCCCTTTTTTTTGTGCTTTCTTTAGAACTCCATTCTATTTAGCAATATGTGATCTAAATATAAATATTTTATTGTCTTATGAATTTTAAAAAAACACATTTTTATTGAATTTCCTAACCACAAGACATTATGTTCTAGAATAAAAATATAATTAATTCAGTTTTATTGTCATAAATAAACAACAGTATATTTCGTAGGTCAATATTTTATATAAAAAGTAATTTAAATAATTTATTACTTCTATATATAATAAAATATATGCATAACTATAAAAATGCTTTATGAATTATCACACTGAATGAAAAATACAATATTAGTTTTATTTAGCTTAATGCATTTTCAATGCCTAATACTATAATCATAGCTATTATTACTTACATCAAAGATAGCTTTAAGAAATAAAAAAAAAGGGCTAAATCGAATTGGTATTGCATTTTATATTCATTTAGCACTTTGTAAAGCATATTTTTATATGTGTACATATATTTTGTTATATTTATACTTCTGAATTATTAATATATATATATATATTGTAATATCAAGTGTATAAATATATTAACTTGAGGTGGGTGAATGTTTACATGCATTAAACACTAACATATGCACCATTGCTCATTTTGTAACTAATTTTATCATTTGCCTAAGATAAAGCTGTGTCCTAAATATTTATATAACCACTATTTACTTATATTGATAAAAAAGACAATAAATTAATTATCTTAAAGAAAGTTACTTGATTAATTTTGATACTTAATTTTTTTTATTTACTTTCTTCGTTTAAAGTTTTATGTTGAAGCTAACTGATTTATGTGCACACATTTTTTTTTATATCTTGACAAACAAATACAGATTGATAAACAAATGCAGATTTAAATATACCTGTCTGGTAAAATTATCTTTTTATCTTTCAGTGTTTATTCTTTATTTTGTTTTTGTTTTCTCGGCAGATTTTTTTTAAAACCAATTTTGTCAAGGCTTTTTTTATAGATAGTCTGCTTTTTTCAGATATTGATGTTAGCATAAGGAATTCTTGATTTGGAATCAATTATAAATCAGAAAAGCAAACCTAGCTAGTTAATTTGATATGCAGTTGTTTAGCCAGATATATTTGAATAGCACTTAATAGATATATTGGACCTCTCAATGATTTGGATTGATTTATTAATATTTGGATGTTTAATTAGAGCTGAATCTTACTTTTCAAAAATATTTGCAACTATATTCATGGTTTTGATGCTGATCTTGATTTGCTAATGATTAGAATTTAGATTCACAGTCACTGTCATCTTTTTTTTCATGAGATTTGCAAAAAAACTAAAATTGTATTCTTTTCAATAAAATTGCTTTCTTTTATACTTTCACAAATGCTATTATTGTTAACCATATAACGTTAGAAATTATCTTGGCAAAATAATGTTTTGTTTATTATTGATAGATATTTATCCAATTTTTATTATTTTATAAATAGAAAATGTATCTTTAATTTAGAAGTGAAATTGAAAAATTATAATTGCTTTTATCCTAAGATCTAGGTGCAGTGCTCTCAGATCCAAGGCTCCTCACTGGCGAAGGCCACAAGCCAGAAATTAGTCTGGGGATATTGGATAAATAGGAACTAGATGGGCATTTTATGCACAAGCCATCTGGCATCCATTGATTACTCTGGATCTGAAATTTGGATAGTTAATAGAAAAACAATATAAAATTTTTAGATTACGTTGCAAAATGTAGAGAGTTGTATAAGGGGTCCAAAACAAAATACATTTGTAAAAAAGTGGACAGATATTACTAATTTTTTTTAAAAAAAATTAAGAGGCTGAAATAAGTTGGGCTAATAATGCTGCTAGAAGAGATGACAATAGATAGACAACAGAGTCATAAAATGGATCCCAATAGATTTATAAAAGACTTAGAAAAAGAACGTGCATCAGATGGTTGAATAAGATTAGGAAGGTAATTGACATGGAAAAGAGAAACTAAGGATAGAAGAGACTAGATTGAACTTGAAGAGACTCACATCCTGTAATAGTTTGATAAGGATAAGAAATTTTGATGATAGGGTCTTGACAAAAACTTACTAATAAATATTATTTATTAATAAGTATAATAAAACTAAAATTGAGATTAAATACATATTTTTCTTCATATTGCTAGTCTATAGTGAGCTTAGTTGGCATCCAATTATTTACTAGTAAATGGATTATCTAGTTATTTTTTTACCTAAAAAATAAAATCAGGAAGTGGAACTTTATTTCTATTAATTGCTTATCCCCAAAAGTTAAAACCAGGAAGTGAAACTTGTATTTCATTATCTGATTATCCTGAATATTTATAGCCTTTCCCTTTATTGTTTAGATGATATTGGAGTTGCCCCCCCCCCCCCCGCAGAAATGTTTTTGAAAATTATTTTAACTATCTATGTAGACTGTGTTTTTTTTTGAACAAGAAATTTTTTTTATTTAAGCCATGGAAAGAAAAAAACTACTTTTATCTTATAGGTCCTTGGGAAATAAATAAAAAATCATTTATACTTATATAAACCTTGCTATATATATATTAAAAATAAAATTTGTGTTTGTATATATATGTAACAAATTAAATTTTGGCGGTTGTCACTAAGTAGAAGTTTATTTATTTTGTAAGAAAAAAAAATAGCGAGATATCTATGAATGTGTATGAAAATAATTATATTAATAAGAATTTGCCAACAGATTGAGAGTCTTTTACCTATAGCCCAGGCTAAATTTAGGTCAGGAAGAAATTACTGAGAATGAGTTTTATCTTTAACAACTCATTTTGAAAATTTCCTTATAAAATAAATTAAAAATTGGTGGGATCACTATTGATTTAAGTTCAGCTTATGATTCTGTTTTAAAAATGATTTTCTGAGTTTCTAAAATCTTAAATGCAGAAAAATCTGCAATTTATTTGATGAAATAATCTCCATTAGGAAAATTCAAATGATACTAAATGATAATCATAATAGATTTAAAATTTTACTGAACAGTCTTCTAGACGGTTTTGATATTTTATCTAATTTTAATATATTCATTGTGATCTTCCCAAAACAGAATGCAGTAAATTAATTTCTGCTAATGATATTATTTTGACTTTTCAAAAGTGATCGTTTTCTGAAACTGAAAAATCTTTCAATAAGAATATGAAAAGATTGGAATTTTTTTTCAAAGATTAGGATCTTATTCCTAACCCAATAAAGACAATTTGCTTCTGATTTATCGAAACAATCTCATAATCTAAATATAATCTTTTGCAACAATATACTGAAATATAATCCTACCCTACACTATTTAGGAGTAATCTTGGAGGTCAAAATTAATTTCTAGGAATAATCTTCCTGAAAAGTTAAATGGTATTACTTGGAATTGTGATGCAAATATTTGATGGACAGCTTTTTTAGCACTAACATAATCTGCTGGTAAAAAATTGTGCTCTATTTGAAGTTTTCCAACATTACATTTCTGGATATGCAATTAAATATTGTAACAGTCAGTTTCGTACATTTGCATAACAGAATCTAGAATCCAGACAAAGAGACCAAAGCTGACTAGACCAGAATTGTGATATCCTGAATCTGACTACACTTCAACTTGTTTGCCCGTATTCCATGACTCAAGACCCTATGAACGACCACACTTGAAGTTACACATAGTATATTCATTTTTCGCGGCCAGGCAGGGAAAAACATGAAACTCGGGACTTAAATATATATTAACTAAGTTTAATTTCTACCAGCATGAAATTAAAGATAACTTTCATAAATGGTAATTAATGCATATATAGTTATATCATATATATAATTAACTAAGACCGAATTGGATTGAAATAGGAATGAGAAATAACATGAAACCAGAATAAATTTAACATATATTTATTAATCAAAACATAATTTAATGTGGGAAAAGCATGCAGGTTTTATAATGTGAGGAGTTGACATTTCTCCTCATCAAATCTTTAATTATTAGTATGAAGATACATTTAAAGAATCACTAAGATGTGCCTAAATAAGATTTTGCCAATTACTATTGAAAGTCTTAGCTACTATTATAAATTTGCTGTAACAGTCTTAGGTAAAATATTTATTATCTTTTCCTTTTAAATATTTTTATTTAAACATTTAAATAAATATTTTAAGCAAAATATTTATGAAGACATTATTACTTTAATAAAGTATGAGCATGTAATTTAGTTCAGAGTCGAGATTGAACCCAGAAACCAAAGATATAAATTTCAGTTTAATTCTTAATAATTAATTAAATTATGAGACTCAGAATTGACTATAATAAGATCATCGACATGCTACAGCACTGGCAAATTACAATAACAGAGCACCCTGCAGATAGATTAGAGTCAAGAGTTTTCATGACAAAGGAACTGAGCATCCTGCTGCTAAAAAGGTCAGGGTATCTAACACAACTGCCAGGAATTATTACATCCAGTCTTGCTAGTGTGCACCCTGAAAGAAGGTAAGATGGAGTGGCCTTTCTCGAGGCCCCATCTTAAGGAGAAGATGCAGCAAAACGTTAAACTTTGAACGTGAATTTAAGGTATCTAATCCACCAAGCGAAAGTATAACATTAATTATTACAAAAATATGGGGCAGTAGCCCAGTCAGTATTACTATCATGAGCCAATTCTAACAATACTATATAAAATCAAGTGACGTTAGAGGGATAAGAAAATATAATACACTCTGGTTTATAGGTTTCAATCTATATATATAATTTATTACAGGGGAGGGGAAAGTATATTGATCGAATGGCCAAATAATTTCTGAATATATTTTCGTATTACTAAGACCAGTACATTGCCCTATTTAGAAATATCAATAAGATGAAAATTTAATAGTAGGCCACAATACATTTAAAATTAAATAAAATTACAGGAATTTGAACCAGCGAGGATCGATAATGTTATTAAGAAAATAGTATGGGGAAGATATTTGCAATTATATCTCCGCATATTTATTACGTTTAAATGCTCGTTGCTTTGAAGTATTGGCATATAAATAAGAATAACAGTAAAGAAATATTATAGGCACAGCCACAGTGATAGATAAAGAAATGAGCGTAGGTTACATTTAGTTCGATTAAGATATAGACAAGTTATACAAATGAAATAATATTTACTTAAACAAGAATTGATAATAAAACATTTGTAGGAGTTTAAAAAAAATTACATTATTTTATAGTTTGCTAGCTTTAAACTTTGAAGTAGAAAATTTTAATTTAGAAATAGTTCGTTAACACAGAGCTCTGAGAATAGGGATTGGTGTTACCGATTAATTAGTTGCTGGTCTGTATAAGCAGGTGTTGGCTTTCAGGTAGTATGGTCTTTTTTGAGCGGGCATAGCTGGACGGTTTCTTGTGGCAGCTCTGGTGGTTGAAGCATTGGCTAGCAGTGATCACACCATTCTTTCATTGGGTTTAAAAGCAGCCATTGCCTTTCTCCCATCAGATCTTTCAAAGATCGATCTGATGTAGATTCAGCATGGTGACACCCTTCTTTACAAGCTTAAAATGTATCCTATCTATACTTTTACTAGAAAAAGAATCTGTTTCGTCTGGAAACTCATTAACTCTATCTAAAATATCACACTAAAATGTAAGATTTCTCAATTTGATTAAAAATACTTTTATTTAGGCTTCCATGACACCGCAAATCCTCTCCCATGTGTCAAAATAGTTTTGCTACACCAAGTTTAATGACTATTTTTACTATAAATAAATTTGAGTATAGCAATTATCAACTTTCTAAATGATTTAATCCCAGGTACGGTGAACTTAAATGCAAATCTGTTCATCGCTAACTTTTTATTTTTAACTAAAAACTTTTTGCTCTTTTACAAAAACAAAATCATGCCATTCTATATATATTATTATATAAAGTGAATCAAACATCCACATACAAATTTATATTTATTAAATTTAATGAATTGACATTTCTACTTAACATTATATTCACTCTAATAACTATTAGCCTATATATGTACAGCATTTATTCATATGTGCATATATAATGCTGCACACCCAGCCGTGATAGAAAGGTTTATATGTTTATTTATTAAAATATTCATTTTCATAGGGTTTGAACCCAGCACAGATAGGTTTGGTGGTTAAACTGAAAGGTGCAGTGACAAGAGCTTGAACCTGACCTTTGCAATATTACTCTGAGGAATATAACTGATACATTCAAATTTATTCTCTTGCAATGGTTTCCTGTTCTTTTACATATATCATTCCCAAAGATCAGAAGAGATGTTTCTCAGAAAAAGGTATTAAACGATCCGACTTGTTAATAACTTAAAAATTTTTGGATGTTCAACCAAGAATCTACTATTGAAGAATTATTATATAAAAATTGAATTTTTATGATTTTTCAAACAATTTTATTTTTTTCTGTTCCAACAAGAAAGGCAGTTTGATTTGATTTTTGTCGATGCAATTTAAGTCTCTTGAACATATTCAAGATAATTCATTGTACTAGACTCAACTACTTCATAGATATTTATCAGTTATTAATCTATGTAAACATGGGCAATCACAAACCATGAATGTTGGTCAAATTTATGACTGCAATGGAATAATCTAGTTTCTGATTGGAATCTCTGTGGTTCCTTCATATTTTGTTAATAGTTAAGTTTTGAAACAAAGTCCATAACTAGATAATAAATAATATGTGTAAAACATTTTTTATTTTTTATGCATGTATTATTAAAATTGAAATTATATATTATATATATATATATTATTTTTAAGCCAGAAATAATGTATAATAATCAATTTTTCTGAAATATTTATTTGTTAATGTCATCCAAAGTGTTTAGGTTTGTTTATGTAATTTTTAATACATTGTCATTGAGGTGAAATATTATGGGATTATATTTTTCATCAAAATGTCAAATCTCATTTTAAAAGGAGCTGTAAAGATAAGATGTAATCATTATTATTTTACCATAGAGTCATTGTTGCTAATTTTTCATCATACACACACACACTAAAGACTTATAATCATCATTGGTGAAATAATACTAATTTTTAAGTAAATTACAATATTACTTTGAATGTAAGATGCCTGAATTTAAAATACAGTATGATTTTCAGCTCAGAAAATTGAGAAAAAAAATTTAAATGATTTTATTGAAAAATAAGAAACATTCTATTTATTTAAATAGGAACTAATATAAATACACTAAGTTCATCTAATTTATTGTGAATCTTTTTCAGACATACTTCCACTTCATCTTCACTTTCAGAACTTGAATTTTTATCTTCAGTATTTCACCAAAGTACTTCATCTTTAGGCCATTTAAATCATTAGCAATGCAACATTTTAAGAAAGATTGTTTTGATAATTTCTTCAGGTGTATTTTTCCAAGAAGTTTAATGTTACCAGTAAATCTTTTTTCTTTTGATTAAAAACCTTTTCTAAAATGCAAATTAATAATTTGTCATATTGTTAAAGAAATCTATTGCAATAAACATTAAACATATTTGTTATCCAGTTATAAATTGCAGCTGAACATTGCTTTTGTATAGAAGTAAATTTTTCTATTAAAATGTGAATCATTCTATAATAATTAGTATTTTCATAAATATTTTTGAAAAAAATTATAAACATATAAAAAAAAGTCTCTAAAACATACATTTCATTTTGAAAATCAAAGATATCAGAACTGTTAAAATCCTTGACAAATTACTCTTGTGTAGATAACAAGGAACAAGCAATCACTGCTATGGAAGGGAGGTCCTTGTCTCATTGTTGTATTGATTTATTAATTGTAAAAAAATTCTAAAAATTATTCAGTGCAGTTTTCTTAATAAAATAATGGTAATGTCGGCAAAATAATGTTAAAAGTAGTGATTTGAGAGAGAGTTAAAGCCATTTACAAAATCAATAAAAAATAATGACATTTAATGTTATATCTTTTTTCTTTTGATTAAAAAAGATTTTAAATGTTATGCTACTCAGGTCACAATTGTAATACGATGCACATGTATGGTATAAAGCAAATATCCACAAAATAAGAATGTTAAAAATTTCATTCTCAATTTAACATGCATTTACAGGTCCAAAATTTGGAAAAAAAGTGTGCCTTATATTCTAAATAATATAGTATAAGTTTTTTTTATAATCCAATAAAACATCTAATAAAATTTGGTGAATTTAAGGCTTCCAGTTAAGGAAAATGAAACTGCTTTATCTATTTAAGAATCTAGAGGCTCATGCATGATATATATATATATATATATATATATATATATATATATATATATTGCCCAGAATTTTAAATGAAGAAGTGAGACATGCAATTAAATGTATGAAGAAAGGAAAGGCTCTAGGTAATGATGGAATTATAATTGATATATTAAAAGAAGCAGGTAATGAAATAGAAAAAAATTTAGCAAAGTTATATACTAATTGTCTAAATGATAAAGATGTACCGGATGATTGGAAGAATGCAGTAATAATATTAATATTTCAAAAAGGTGATAAAGAAGATATTAGAAATTACAGACCTATCAGTCTTTTATCAGTGTTATACAAAATTTTTACTAAGATAATTACAACTCGTCTACAAAAAACACTGGATTTCCACCAACCAAGAGAACAAGCTGCATTTAAAAGTGGTTTTAGTACAGTAGATCATATCCAGGTATTGAGAGAAGTTATAGAAAGGACAAATGAATATGAGTTGTCATTATGTTTTGGATTTGTAGATTATGAAAAGGCATTTGATTCTATAAACATTTCTTCAGTGATTAAAGCATTGGATCATCCAGGTATAGATCCAGGATATTGTCATATTTTAAAAAAATATTTATAAAAATGCAACAGCAACAATTAGATTACATAATGACACTGGGAAAGTCAACATTGAGAAAGGTGTAAGACAAGGTGACTCCATATCTCCAAAACGTTTTACAGCAGTGCTGCAAGAAGTATTTTGTGGATTAAAATGGGAATCTAAAGGAGTGAAAGTAAATGGAGATTATTTAAGTCATTTAGATTTTGCAGATGATGTAGTTGTTTTTGCAAATAATTCTTTAGAGCTGCAGGAATTGTTGCAGGAATTATAAGATGAAAGTAGGAAAGTAGGACTAAAGATAAATGTTAAAAAGACTAAAGTAATGTTTAATCGATTTGCTTAAAATATGGAAATAAAGATTGATTATGATGAATTAGAAGAAGTTAACAGTTATAAATACCTTGGTCAGATTATTAATACAGATGGAAACATAATGGAGGAAATTAATCATAGAATTAAACTTGGTTGGAATGCTTTTGATAGAAATAACTTGTTTCTAAAAGGAAATATGCCAATGTGTTTGAAAAGGAAGGTTTTTAACAGTTCTTACTTATGGATCTGAGACTTGGACACTTAATAGAAGAGCAATGCAGAGACTTCAAACCACTCAAAGAAAGTATGGAGAGATGTATGTTGGGAGTAACAAAAAGAGATCGTAAATGCAATCTATGGGTAAGAGAACAAACAGGTGTTACTGACCTCATTGAAAAAATTGAAATGGAATTGGGCTGGCCATATTGTTAGAAGAGATGATAATAGATGGACAATTGAAATTTTAAACTGGATTCCAAGAGATTGTAAAAGACCCAGAAAGAGACCACATGTGAGATGGATAAATGAAATAATAAAGTGTGCAAGGGTGATGTGGAGAAGAGAAGCTAAAGATCGGAGAAGATGCATTAAACTTGGAGAGACCTTTATCCTGCAGTGGATTGATAATGGTTGATAATGATATATATATATAATCATTATTATATTCATGAAGGAAAAATACTTTAACATTTATAAAGAGAATTATCTTGTATTAATATTTAAAAGGATGGGGTCAATATCATTAGGAATATCAGTCTTAGTCATGTATAGACATTTATCTAGCAAGGATGAATAGTTAAATTAGTTATAGCAGTATTTTTGAAAGAACTATTTTTTTTTGTAACTAGAAAAATTTTCAAAGTTTGCCCAATATGAACTCAAATCCAAATTGTTGATATTTATTGGGGCATGTTTTAATTATTGGCTATAAAATCCTTTCTATTACTATTTAATTGTTTTCATTCATTTATGAAATAAAATATAGATTGTTCACATTGAATTTATTTCAATTGCTCATGTATTCAAATTAGTTTTTTAATATATTTTTTCTACCACTTGGACTGACATATATAAGAAATCATATAAATGTAATTAGTATTAGATTTTGAACAGGACAATTGTAAACATTGAAGTTTATATTTTTGTTATTGTTCTAATGAAAACCATGAAAATTAATAAACAGTATGAAAAGAATTTTGAATATTAACTGTTATAATTAAACATCTTATCTGAATTTATAGGGTTTACTTTATTAACAGTGAAATGTCAAAAATTTATAAAATTTAATATTTCATGTTTATGTGATTGTTTACATTTAATTTAATATTTATGTTAATATTTATGAATAATGAACTGTCATTCATGTCTATCTCAGATGCAATGCATACATTTAATAATTATATTTTCTTATATAAATGTTAATTTTGATACATAAATATGACAGTGTCAGACACTTCACCAGTCATTAAATGTTATGTAACTGCTACTTTCAGAAGCCACACTCTGATAATATTTTTATGCTGTTATGTATTTGTCTCATATAAGCATGATTGGAAGCAACTTTTGGATTAAATCCATATAGTGTTAAGAATATTTGCCATTATGGCTTGACAATAATTTCAATATATCAGTGTAGCTTATGTGATATTGTTACTCTCATAGTTTCTATTTTATAATTAATCAACAAAGTACATAATATAAATGTAGATAGTGACATTATATCTGTAACAGCTTATACATTATTTTTTTATGCCATGAGTTACTTATTAAATAAATTACAATAAATTTACTATTGTCAATTGAGTATTACTAGAAATAATTTTAGTAAAGTTATATATCAGTAAGGTAAAAGGTATGTTTTAATTTGTTTCTTAGATTTCATACTATATTTATATTGTAATGGTATGGAAAGCATGGAGTTGAATATGGAAATGATGGGAAATCATTATCATCTTCATTCAAACACAACACAGTCAATGAATAAATAACATTGACTAATAATATCTCAATCAAATCTGAAATGAATAAACATATACAAGGAATGAGCATATAATTAGCAAAGAATAAAATGTAAGCAGTTATAAACAGTAACAATTATACTAATAATAATAATAGGCTATAATATCACTACCTACTACTAATAATTATCACAACAATCAACAGTCAACAACAATCTCATACAATTGGATATAAAAGAGGTAGATTATAAATAGGCTAATTGTCTAAGCATTACCAAACTTAAGTCATGATATGCAGATAATTATTTGAGGGCATCTATTTTAGTGTTAAAATATTACTCTTAATAATAAATAATGTGGGTACACTGATATATGCTGGTCATCATCAATGTTCTGACCATATAGTACCATTAAATGTACAGTCTAATCATAAACTAAATTTTTAATAACTCAACAAAATGCAATAAATAGCTTTAAAGGTGATACATTAGTGTCATCCAGAGTTATCATCTGGATGTCCAAACACAAACATAAAACCCCAACATGAAGATAACCAACCATTATTGTTTTTAGAACTATCTGAAGATCATAAGACCCTAGGAATTGTGAACAAAAAGTAAACATTTATACACGTCCTCTACTAGTTTCATTTACTGAGATAATTTTAAAATTTCTAAAATACTTTATTATTATGATATCAAGTTACACACATCACCCAATCATAAAACATATAGATGGAGGAATAAAGACATGGAAACTATTTTTTCTAAAAAAAATTATTAAAAAAATTAACTGATTAATAATTAAAAATCACATGATAATATGATAATTTAAACATACATTTTTATCTATAATTTAATTTTATTTGAAAAAAATTATTAACCAATTAATTTTTATTTATTAAATTAATTAACTTTTACTTTCATTGGGTTATTTTCACACGATAGCTAAAGTTTGAAAATAATTTTTCACAATCTGTGATAAGAAAATTGTAAATTAGCTATTAATCCTTTATATAATTCTGTAGAGAAAATCAAATGTTTCAAAAGAAAATTTAAAATTAATAAAATTATTCATTGTTATAAATTATTATTTGTATAATTTTTTAAATCTATAAATGGAGATATAATCTGTATATTGAAATATCTTTTATTGTAAATTTATTTTTTATTTGAGCCCTTCTTTGGTTGTTGTAATTTTCATTTTTTATGTTTTTTAGGATTCACCATTAACACCTACTTCCAAAGCTAATGTACATACTTAATTCATTCATTTTTGCAATTGAATGCTAAAATGAATTTATTTATTTTTTTAATCTACTGCTTTCCAATGAGGCTAAATACATACAAACAGAGACATTCTTGCTCTTAGGTGGAAACAAGGCTTGTTACAGCTAGGGATATTTTTATTTTTTTATATTTTTTAATATGCAGGTTACACAGTTGAGATTTAATGATGTTCAGCTTTTTGCTAAAACTTTGCACATGGTTTTTATTAACACCATTTTAAAAAACATTTTCTTTTAACTGGTAGCATGTTCTCCACTGTTGAACATTTGCTGTTGTCTTCTTCCTCAGCTGAATCAAGGAAAACTGCTGCTATTCTTTCCTTCAACAGTTGATTTAAGAATGACTATTCTATACTGAACACTGAGGTCAATCTACTGATATATCCATTTCCCTATATTACTTTTTTGGAACACTCCTGTTTCCATTCAATCACATCTGATCTCCACCCTAACAAATTTTAACTGATCTTAATATACTTTTACAAAAAATTAGTTCCCTAAAACATTAAAATTGCAAAACAAGTAAAAGATCAGAAAAAAAATAAATTCCACTCAGAAAACAATTCTCTTTAGTTATTTTTTTTTGTGTGTTATAATAAAAACAGTTACACTGATTTTATAAATACTGCTTATTGTTTTGGAGAGAAATAATGAGAAAAACAACTAAGTAAATAAACTTTAGCAAAAATGTTAACACTTTTTTAAAGAAAATTTTGTTAAATATAAAACTTTTCTTATTTATCTCTCTTAAAAGTTAAAATTAAAATTGTTCAATAAACTTTTCCAGAATATACTGAAGAGAAAATGTTTTCTCCAATACTTTATGCTTCAAAAATTAAAACCAAGTCTTGGAGCTAAATAAAATTACTGAAGAGATAGAACAACAAAACTTATTTATTTTATTCACATTGTTTTTAAAATGTTTGAAACTTTTCATTATCATTTGATGAAGAAAATACCTAAATAAATCAAATATAAATTATTATTATGAAAAATATATAGGAAAATTAAATATTATTTCCTCATTCTAACTATTTATGTAAGAGCTTATAATATTTGACATAGCTAGATGGCTACTGTTTCTAATATTGCAATACCCCTAGTTTTTATGACCACTTGACATGAACAAAGTGATTTTATTCTTTTACCCATCCATGCTTTTTTCACTGTTTTTTGCAGCATGAATGAAAAAAGCATGAAAGAAATCCAAGAGAGATGTTACTTATCAATAGCAAATAAAAAGTTCTTTTAATAAAAGTTCATTCTTCTTATATTATTGATAATAATGAATTCTTCTGAGTTAATTAATAAGCATTTATTATTTAATAAGTAAGCAAAGTTTAAAAGTTTTCTCTTTTTTTGCATTAAAATACTCACTTCAAAATTATATAGCTTTAAATAGTTTTCCAAATTATTCTTTTTTAAAATATTAATATTTCTGATAATATTAATAGTAGACTGATGGACTTTTAGAGTTGCTCTCAAAATTACTCACATTTAATATATTAATAACTTTAATAATACTTATTAAAAACATAAAATTCTACAGTTCTTCTGTATAATCAATATTCATCATGTTACTTTAGCAGAATAATAGTTAGTAAATACATTTTCACTAAAAATTAGTCAGCACAATCTCTTTTCTCTTAAAATTATTAGCACTTTGCTAAAATCACTCATAAATTTAAAATAGGAACTATAAATAGCTTTCTGAATAAAAGTCTATTTGTATTATTGCTTCGTGTTAAAGTTAATAAAAATAGTCTCTATCCTTCAGTGTATGAACAAGAATAAAGTATACACATTTTATGTTTTCTTTGCATTGATTTCTAGGTAAAACAATTTGATATTTGGCAAAGTTATGCATTTTTATGTGCTGAAATATATTTTTTCATTCTATGATTATAGATTTTTAGTTGGCTTGTGCAGTACACCAATGAGGAAAACATTGTTTTTCTTTTCCATGCTGAAATAAATATCTAATCTTTTTAAGTATTTTCTATCATTTTATAAGTTACTGTTTCTACTTTTCTTTCAAGACATAATAATAAAATTCAAAATAAATTTAGAATTAGATTTGAAAAATAAAAAGGAAAGCAGTTCTATTCTTTTGAAAATGTCTTGATTTCTCCCTCTTTCACATCTTCTCACCTGTATTTATAAGAAAAACTACCAATACTTGATTGGTTTATTAAATCCAGACACTTACTAAAATTTACATATTAATTATTTTTGGCTCACCTTCTAAAATAATTTTATAATGAATATTGTTAAGTAATATATTTTTAAAATTTATTTTAATACAATGTTTAAATGCATCTTTTAATAAAAACACTTTCTATTTCAACTTATAATTTTAACACATAAAAATGTATAATTTATGTTACTATAATAATTATTTTAGATGCTTTTATAAAATTAATACAATGAAATAAAAATGCAACATTTATTTAAACAAGTGATAAATTTTACTTGAAGATCAAGGAAGTAAAATTTAATTAATTTTTCATGAATGTGTGTGCACACAAATCAACATACATTTCATTTTAATTTAGACTGTTAATAATTACAAAAATAGTAACTTTAATCATTATAACTATTGATTTAACACTATGTTATATAATTTTTATTATTATTCATTTTTGTATGACTAAATAATATTTTATATTTCAATTTTATAATTAAATTATATTGCTTTAAAGTAAACTAACTTAATTTTAACATTGCAGAAACTATGTATCTAAACCTATTCCCTAAATTAAATAATAGGTTACAAGTAGCTATTATATAAAATTGTAAAAAAATTGACTATTATTGACATCCATAGGGAATGGAGGATTTAGAGTTATTTAAATTAGATGATGGAGCATTAGTGAATAAAAACACAAATCAATGATTGTTACAAACCACTTATTATGAAATATAACTGAATTTAATAGATGAAACATTCACCACTCATAAGTGATAGGACTAGTTGGTGAAAGCATTTGGATGCACATGTATCATAATTTATATTAAAATCCTCCATCAAGATGGTTGGATAAGGGGTTGACATTAATAAAGAAGTAATTGTAAGAATGATATGTGTCATAATGGAAAGACCTGGAGTGATGTTGTTGTTGTTGTTATTATTATTATTATTATTATTATTATTATTATTATTATTATTATTATTATTATTATTATTATTATTATTATTATTATGATGATGATGATGATGATGCAGCTGCTACTGCTATTTCAATAATATTTTTATTGTCTATAAAGATTACATGGAGTCTACATATTTATGCCTTGGTTAGAGTGGCATGATAATTTTTGAGTACATTGGTATAGAAGTGTTGGATGGTGTCTACATCAGTAAACCTATTGAATTACATTGCTTTAGAACTTGCTGTTACTCATTTCTGATTTTGGTTTTCATTAGTTTCCCTCCTGCTATCTTTCATTAATATTCTGTTATCATCTTTGTTTACTAATCATAAGTTTTATATATGTGTTCAGCTGTATGAAAATTCATATTTCATATTGTTCTTTTAGATTTGGTTTGAATAGTCTGTGCTTATATAATGGCTAGCTCTCCATGCTCCTATAAATTGGCTTGTGATTTTAATAGTGATCATGTGGCCATTTAAATATCTGGATCCACAATCTTTGCATCTCTGCTCCTTATTTGTTGTAGCTTGTATAATGTTGCCAGATGCCTTCTAGTGTTATTTTCAAAACTGAAAATGCATCGTGTGCACCAATATGCATAAATAAAGCCCCAAAATGCTGCATTTGATATAGGGATTACTTTTTTGTGAGTAAAATGTGTTAGCTTTTGTATGGTTTGTCTTGTTCTGTATAGATTTAGCATATTGTTTTGTGTAGTATATAGTGCTGTACAGTTGTAAAATATGTGTTGTTGTGTTTTTTCAGTAGCATGGCACAGGTTGCAGAATGGGTCTATTGACCTATAAAGATGACAGTATTTAAGAAATAGGAAGTTGGTAGTGCAAACAGATTCAACTTGGTCAAGAAATCAAAGAACTTCAGTTCCATTGACTATTTTCTGAAGTTTTTAAGGAGTTGTTTGTTATTTTTCTCCCAGCATTGGGCTAAAGGTTTAGTTATTTGTGGCTGGTTGATCAATTCATATGTCTGCCAGTAAGGGTATTTGCTGTCAAATGTGAGTGTTGTAGTTCCAAAATCGATTTGTGTAGAGTGCACTAATGACTCAGATATCTATATGTGGGGAGTGGATGATCTATAGGGATTACATTGAGGAGGCTTTGTAGCTGCTGAAATTGTGCAGTGATCTTTGCCAATAAGTTTGTTTTTTGTGTATGGACACATGTATTGTGTGTAGCCCCAGACCATTCCATATAGTTTGTTGGCTGAATTGTTTGATTGATATGGCTACAGTTTTTTTACCCCATAGTAGTTTGTTACAGAGTGATGATATGGCCACTGTAAATTTTTTTGTAAAGTTGACAATAGGTGAGAAACATGCAATTCATGAATTCGTGTTGTTATGAGTATGGTAAATAGGTGCACTTTGAATATAGAGATAAGTATGCATTTGATAAAGATGTGGCTATGTTCGTTGTTTTCTGTTTGACTTTATTTTGCAGTGTTTGCATCATTTCATGCACTCGCACATAAAATGGGAATCCAAGAAATGGAGTAGATTTTCCTTGGTATAGCTGCATGTAGAGTTTGTTAGTACAGGTGAACCATGCTGATGTTTTGGCTAGGTTAAATTGCAGTTTATGCATTTCTGTGCAATTTTGTAATATTCTTTCTAATACTGGCATTTTTTTTCATAATGTTAGAAACATTGTTACATCATCCATATATGCAATACAGGAAATATGTTGGGCTGTTCAGGGTATTAGTATTCCTGATAACTCATTTTCAATCTTTTTTAAAAGTGGAATTATATATAGGATAAACAGTAGTGCTCTGAGTGGGATCCTTGTGAAATTGATTGTGTAGGAGTAAACACTGTTGGATTTCTGCTGCTACACATATGGTGTATCTCTCTGTTGAGTAAGAGGTTTGCAATGATATATAATAGGGTGAGTGGAATTGCTATATTCACGAGCATATCCTATAAGACATCTATTGCAACAGAATCAGATGCTGCCTGTATTATATCCAGTTGAATTGCAATTGGTGCATAATTTTTATTTTGCTGCACTGCACTTTGTATTATTATAAATACAAGCCTATGTGGTGGAGCCTTCCCTTCTTTTCATGCTGCAAGTTTGATATCAAGGGCAGTATGTAGGTTTTTATTTGATCTTTGACTATCTTTTCCAATAATTTGATTCCCAATGGACCCATGGAGCTGGGTCAAAGGTTGTTGAGATTTGAAATGGCTGTTGTTTTTGTTAAATGGTACTATTTCTATTGGATATAGTCCTCTAGTGTTGTTTTTTTTTTGTGATAGAAAGTTAGCAAATTTGCAAAGGTACTCTGTGGTAAATTGGCTCTCATGCAAAAGGACAAATAGGGGTATGCCATTGGTCCCAGAGTGCAAGGGTTGGGAATTTTTTTAAGCTTTTCATCAAATTTTTGGATATGAAAGGGCCTATCTGATTCAGGCATTCTGAATTGATAGGTGGTTGGTTTGTATTGTTTATATGTTTGGAGCTTTTGCTTAAAATATTGGCATATGGAGTTTAACATGTTATGACCTGCATAGATGATGCCACTTATTTCAATTGCCATAGGCACTTTTCTGGTTGATGGATAACCTAGTGCCCATTGTATATATCCATGTGTTCATGTTTGTTGTTGTGTTAGATATATTTTCCTTTTCTTTGAGCAATGTATTTTTTAATTGTTTACATGTATTGTGATATTGCTTTGTTAGTTTTTGTATATATTGGTAGGTGTTGTGCATAAGTATGGTGATGGTGATTCTCTTGTGGAGATCATGTGCTAATGTCATTAATCAGGAAGGTGAGGAGTATCTTGTCATGTGATGTATGTTGAAAGGATAGTATGTTGATGAATGACTGATATTTTTGAATTGGATATTGTGGGATATCTTTAATTTTGTTTAGCATGGTGTAAGCTTTTCAGAATAGGAATTTGGTAGTAGTTGTTGGAAGTAGTAGTCTGATTGTTTTTTCTAGATGGATAAATATTGCCTGGAGGTCTGAGAAATTATTGTAATAGTTTGTGCAGCATGGTTCTGAAAATGGATATGGATTGAATTGGAAGTTGATCAGGTGATGAAGCATTGGTGTGTAGTAGCAAAGATCAATGAGTATAGCATGCTATTGATTGTAGAATGATGCTGAATATGCTGAAACAAAGCTTTGAGTGCTCATGAATGGCAGGTTTACTTGATGAAACCATTTTGTATTGAAATATTTCATAGTTTAAGTTAAAATCCCCATTTAATATTGTTGAGTTGTGTCTGGTTGCAAGCTGGGAGTTTATTGTGAGAATTATATGTGCTATTATGCTGTGACCTGGAGGTACATTCACAAAAATAAGGCTGAATGGGTAATCTGATGCTGGAATATAGTGATTAGGCAATGTGAGTCAGTGTAAATAAATTGGAAGTTAAAACACTGCAATTTGTGGTTATGAGTATGCCTGTGCTGGCTGAAGGTGATTGTGGCTGAATTAATTTGTGATCCATTGTAGATCTTTGTTTCTAGTAGTTCTAGTATTTGTGGTTGCATGATGCTAATCCATTGGTTAACCTGGCACATTTTTACTATTAAGTTAATTGCTCTGACATTCAGCACTGCTATTTTAATTTTTATTAACTATGTAGCTGCAATTGGTTTGTATTCTTTGTTGTGTTTGATTTGGGGATTTACATTGTATATTTTCACTAACTTGCTTTTTTCTTTTTTTGTTTTTGGTCTGTTTTGTTTGCTTTGTATCATTGTTCTGATTGGTTTTTATATTGAGTGTTTGTTGGTTTTGTGCTTTTTCAATTTGTGATGTTGTGATTTATTAGATAGTTTTCCAATAGATTTGTAATTGTTTCCATTGGATTTGAGTCTTCATTTATATTATCAATGATTGATGAATTAGAGTTATCATGATCGGTCTTTGCTTTTTTTGATAGCTTTTTTCTGGTAGATCTCCCAGGCTTTCTTTTATTTCTATTTGGATTGGATTTGTCAGTTGCATTATTGTGATAGGGCCGCTTGCTGGTAGCAGTGCCTCCATTATTTATATAGCTGTCTTATTAATAATAGTATGTTGTGTCCTTTTATCTGTTTCACAATCAAATTCTTGCATATATGCATTTGTTTTACTTGTTGAGTTATTTTTTGTTTGGCTTCCATTCTGTTTTTGATCATGTTTTTTGGTTTGGAGTTTTGTTGTTGTTTCTGTGAACAAATCTATAAGGTCTAAACTTGATATCTCTGCTTTATTGTTATTATTTTTTGTGTGGTTTGTGAACTGCTATTTTTTTTGTTTGCATTGTAGTGTTTAAATTTTGTTGTTTTGGTATATGGGTGTTTTGATTTTTGGTTAAGTTCTGGCAGTTTGGACATTGTGCAGTGATGTGTCCTCTTTGTTTACATAACACTGTGGTTTTATAGCTCTAATATATAGAGTGAGCATTGCTTCTTGATCCAGGATCTGTGTTGGTATATTATCTGGATCAGTATCTGGATGTAGTTTTATTCTGAACTCGTAAGAATTACTCGCAATCGGTATTGGTGTGTCTTTCCGCTATACTGTTTTGAACATAATAACCTTGTCAAATGATTCCATCATCCTTTGGAAGTCTTGCTTTATGTATCCCAGGTAAGTGTTCTTAATGATTCCGAAAATAGTATTGTAATAATTCTGGTCTATAGTGATCAGTGCAAAGTTACCCAATGATTTGTCTTGTCTTTGAAACCTCTCCCTTTGTGTGATTTCATAAAATTCAGTATTAGGTACTGATCATTGGGATGTTCGGCAATCTGTTGTATGGTGTCCCAGAATCCATTTAATGTTATTCCCTCATATAGCAACTCTTTTGTAAATTTATATAATGATATGTTGCTGTCTGTTGCTGACAACACCATGGATTTGGGAGAAAAAAATCTTTTGAATGTTGCAAATAGATTTTTTGGTATGGTTTTATTGAACAATTCCATTGTGATGATCAATTTTTCTTCATTCCAGACAATTTCTGGTTGATTTTGATTTTGCTGTTTTCCAATTTCTAAATTATTTATGTCATTATTGATTGGTTTCCTATATCTAGAATTGATCTTTTGAGAGTATTGCTTTTTTTTATTTATCTCTTTGCTGATATCTGAGCTAAATTGACTTTCAGTTTTTTTGTGAGGATAAATGAATTTTTTTTTTTATTTTTCTTTGACCATGTCTGCAAATGTTGGCTTGTTTTTTTTTGCTTTCCTTGATGTTTTCGCCGCCATTAATTAGGTCATATGACCTTTGTGCCTTTATGCTTATGTTGGTAATTTTGTAATGTTTGTTTTCAATCCATAAATTATCAATTAAACTCTCCTTATTTTTTCTATTAGTTGCTTTCACTTAAATCAATATTACAACTTTTGTTGTTTTATATATATATTGTTTCTGATGTTTTTAATAGCTTTTAATGGTTTGAATGTTGAACGTTTTTACCTGGTCTGTGCTCTCCAATGTCTAAAGCACCCTTTATTATTACTAGTACTATTATTATTGTTGTTGTTATGATGATCTCAAGTTAATATTAGCATCTAGTCATCATTTGAATGACATATTAGCTATTCATAAAATTTTTCAGAATAGCATATGGGAATAGTGTATTACTATTTTTTCTTTACAGTTGAATATATATATTATTGATACAAAGATTTTAATGGGTTACAGATATACAAGATATACTTTGTGTACCCATCCGTGTATGATTTTTAGAATTAATATACCAACATTTCAGCTTGATTACACAAGCCATTAATAATAATAAAGTTGTTACTAACATGAAACCAAAGTAGAGTTCAGTGTAAAACAAGAAACAATCCCAAAATTGAAAAGATTATAGATAACTACACCATTTTGAATTTGATGATGATGATGATGGTGATTATGATAGTAATAATAATAGAAATTTTATCCAAGCATTAATTCGAGTTCAAAATAATCATAATAAAAAACAAAAAGGAAAAAAAAAACTATTAGAATTTGGATTCCTTATATATTTTTTATAACAATTTCTTCATATACACATCAATGCAAACAAATTTTCTCCACCTTATTTTTCTTACAGTTTCGACTGTCCAGCAGTTTTCATCAGAGCTCTACTTCTTCTCTGCTTACAGTTTTGACTGTCCAGCAATTTTCATCAAAGCACTACTTCTTCTCTGCTTTTAGTGCTTAAAAGCAGAGAAGAAGTAGAGCTCTGATGAAGACTTCTGGACAATCGAAACTGTAAAGAAAATAAAGAAGGTGGAGAAAATTTGTTTGCATTGATGGGTATATGAAGGAATTGTTATAAGAAATATATATATATATGATTATATGAAGATATGCAAAGAAAGTGAAAGAGAAGAATAAGAGATTCTTATATAAAAAGAACTACAGACAGTATTAGAAGAGCATATACTACATCATAAAATTAGTAACATTATAACCAAGTCTAAAGATTCAATTCCTTTTGAGGCTCATTGAATTTATTAAAATTTCATATGACATTTGTAAAGCTTCTTACATAGGTATGAGCATTGTCACATCAGTACTGAAAGAAATGAACATGCTAATGCAGTTAAACAACACACTCTCACTCCATTCTATGGATTCAGATCACAATATTGATTTCTTTAACACTAGAATTCTATTCAGATGTGACACTCTACCAATGTAATATCAGAGAAGCCATTGAGATACAAAAAAGGTGATTTTTTTCAATAAACCTGATGACATGTGCAAACTTCCTCATATTTGGAAGAATTTTGTAAAAAAAACATATCACTTTAAAAGTTTTCTGATATTTATTTATTACAATTTTATATACTTGTTTTTTTTTTTTTTGATTGGTAGAACTTTTAACATTGATATAAAACAATATTTATAGTACCTCTACAACTATCTTTAAAATATTCTATTTATTATTCAGTTGATGGCTCATATAATCTAGCCAAAATGTTGGTATATTAATTATAAAAATCACACACAGATGAATCCACAAACTATATTATTTATATGTATACATAATTGCTACAACTGTGACCAGCATCACACTGTATTACTTCTGTCTAATATAGATATCTGCAATATGTTATAAATGAAGAAAAACAGAACAAATACAAAATAGAAAAAAGATATTGAGGATAAGAACAAAGATAAAGAATTTTGCAAATATTTATTAGAAATGAAAAAATGAAATCAAGTATAGAGTTCAGTATAAGACAAGAAACATAATCCAAAATTGAAAAGAATAGAGGAAACTACATCACTTTGAATTGATAAAATCCATATATTAATATTTATAAATGTATTTAAATGAGAGAAGATGAAAATGAATTAAGATTTCAATATAAGACAAAAAGCATAATTCTTGGTTTAAAATATTAACATCAATATCTTTGATTCAATAAATTTATGCATTAATGTTTACATGTTTAAAAAAACAAACCATTGTACATTAATTCCACCCAAAATTAAAAATAAGTTCACTTAGATACCACTATAGTATATTGATAATGGAATGATCTTTACTTGGATAAATAAATGTGAAAGTTATTTTAATTAAATTTGTGATGTTGCTTTCTAATTCCAAAGTAATTATAGTATCCTGTCTGTCTACAGCTTAATAATATTCTATTTGCAAAACTTAATTATTTTGTAAATAGTTGTTATTTAAAAATAATTGTTTGAAGGTTTGTGATGGATTAATTAAATTATTAAATGTTTTTAGAATAAAATTAACTTTATTTATACTTTTCTAAATATATTCAACTGTTAATAATAAGACACAGATTAGTATCGAATGCAACATTTTGAGTAATATTATTTTTTCTTCTTCAAGAGTTGTGTTAATCTGACTAGTGACTGCCACTAACACAGAAATTGCACTAATGATTTTTTGATTTATAGATATTGAATTTTAGTGATGCTGTAACTATTTACACTATTGTATCAAAGGCTACAGCCAATAAGAATTTCTTATATTTATATATTTTCTTTTGTCTTGAATTTTCATATAATTTTTACCTCTTGACTTTATTTGAATGTACATTGTCAAATAGTACTTGTTATTTTTTTAAACAAAGTTTTTTTTTTCTGTGACATTTTTTTATATTTTCTTTTTACCTTCTTTAATTAATAATACTTCTTTGAACTAGTTTTTTCCTCCACTTTTTATAAAAAAAAGATTTTTACATAAAAATAATAATAATAACAAAGACAGCACTTAATTTTTTTCTCCTTCTTGGTACAAATTTGAATATTAAACTATCAATGGAAAACCAGTTTGTTCTGCCAGGATTTTGATCCTGGCTTTCTGAACTTTGTTTATTCTTTGTTGTCTAAGCTTCAGTAAACTCTTATTTTATAAGCAGACTATCATCTTCATTTTTGCTCAAAGTATTCTTTTTCTTCTTCTTTTTTTTTTTTTTACAAAAGAGTATTTTTTTTAAAAATGGATGCTAATTAAATGAATTTTTTATATATATAAAAAAAAGAAAGTGCAAAGTATAAGAAAGAGTAAAAAAAAACATTTTCAATTATTCTTTTCAATTGGCGTTATTATTAGAATTTACTAATTTACCATATGGTCTAGATTGCAGAGTGCCATTATAAAAATAAGAAAAATTAATATAAAATCATAAATAATATTTATATATTATGTCATTAGAAAATATAATTTTTACTGTAATTAATTTATGTTCAACAACATTGAATGTATATAAAATTTTTCCAACAGCAAGTTTTAATCAGAACATGTTAATAAAGTGTCCAGTCTTATTTTTAAACAAATACCATAGCATGTGGAATCTGAATATTCTAAATCAAATATGGTAGTTTTCATTTCTTCCACAAGCACTACTCTTCAATTTATTTTATTCAATTTATCATGTTAATCATATCTCTTCAATTTATTCTTTTTTATTTTAAAAATAAAACTCCATTCTTTTTGTTTTATTTTGTCATTTTGATATTTATATAATTAGACACTATAGAACATCAAGCATCTGCCTTATTACAGATTCAATGATGATATTTGACTATTTTTTCATCATAACTAAAACCTTTATTCATTCTGATTTTTATCTCTTGCTTATTATATTTAAATTTCTAAATATTTAAAAATCAAATCTGTTTAAATATATAAAATCAATTGTTTTTTTTTTTGGGGGGGGGGGGGAGTCATGTCACATTTAGACACTCTTATCTGACCAAAGTGAATCTTTACTTTCTTTAGTTTTATTCATTACTCTACTACTGCGCTAAATCACAGGAACTTATTCAATCATTTACTTTCTTCTTTTTAATGAACTTTTTTTTTTCTTGTCATTTATTTTCATAGCTTCATTTTATTTCATTTTCCTTAACAGTTGTTTTTTAATAAATGTCTTTTTTACTATCTTTAGAAAATTTGATATACTGACTGAATTTTTCTTTACTATTATCCAAAATAATCACTTAATTTTTTTTAACACTAAATTAAATTTTAGAAGTATTAATCACTATGTATAGGATAACTATCAAAAGATTTTCATATAAATAGAAAGTAAATTACTCAATTACTAGAGTGAAATAATACAATCCTAGATTTTTGTTTAGATTACATCTAGAGATGTTTAAAATGTAATTTAAATTATTGTATAGTTTTTACTTGACATAGAGGAGTTTTCTTTGGGAGTATTATTGCCAATTTGATATAAGGATAATTCAGTTAATTTTTTTCTTACTACGTGTGTCAGATGGCAGTTTGTTTTTAAAGAGATTAATGTAACTTTACTTTATGGTAAAGATCTTATAAAAACTTTCAAGTATTCTGCAGCCAGCAGACATGGTATTTTAGTTTACTGTGTATTGTTGCAATAGTCTATAATAATCAAAAAGATTATTGGTAATTTATTGCAAGGAAATAGTTACAATGATTCTCTTTAGTAAATAGATGTTGTTTAAATCATAGTTACTGGGGGGAGGGATCTATCATAATCATATAATAAGTTATTTATTTTGAATTAAAATATTATATACTGCATTTTATTTGATCAACACATTTTGAAGAACTCTGAAATTATTAATAAAAATGTATTGATTAGTATTGACCCTTAATTATTTAAGGATTGTTATAAGATTTTCTTAATGTTTATTTTAAAGCTGTAAAAAAATAATAAAGATTAATTAGACATTTGTTTTTTTACTTTTTTTTTGTAAATGTTTTATACTTTTTTAAGGGAAATGTTTAACTGCCATGTTATGACAGACATTATATCTAAAATAAAGTTGGTGATTTATCAATATATTGACAGTAAAATTTTATTAACATTTTTATATTATAAGTAAATCATTGTTTTATCTTTTAAATCTAGAGTAAATCCAGAATTTTACTAATATATTATTCTAAACTGGAATTAAAGCAGTTATACATTTAGCATATACTTTTAAGCTTCATTTTACTATTCAAACTAAAAATCTGAAATTAGCCAAACTCATATCCTTTAATACTTATGTAGATCTGACCATGTATTATAATCACAAATTTTAGTATCTTAGTTTATTTTTAATTAAAGATATCTTTGGAAGGGGGGGGTAGTAATATTAAGAATTAAAAAAATACATGCTTTTTTAACTTATGCCATGTGTGATAAAACAAGAATCACATTATATTCTATTGCAATCTATAACAAGATCAAGTAATCCATGGATACCAGATAATAATGGACTTTAATCTAATCTCCCAGGTTTGTTGCTTATGTTTGCTTTTATCATTGTGGTCAAGGGATACTAAGTTAAAATAACATATTTATGCATACAGCTTTAACATTATTTTTTATTGATAGTTGTTTTTTATTGCTGAAGTTGATCAAACTCTGCTCATATATAATAATCCCTCTTTTGTTATATTTTCACCTATTTTTTTTGCTATTGTTGAGGATGAGTGTTTAAACTGTTAGCTAGAATATTGGGATTGTGTCCATCCAAAAGAGACTAGATAGAAGTTAAAATAGCTGAACGATCATATGTAGGATAGAATAGCAATCATAATTCTCTGTCTTTTATTTTATGGGTACTTAGGTTTTCTTTCAAATTAGTTTTACAATTGCATTCTTCACAGTGAAATAAGTATCTGCTTGAATTCATTAATTAGTATGTCTTGAATTTATTTAATAGACAGATTTATATTTATGTTCAAATCAATAAAATGAGCAAAATAATTTTTGTTTTACTTATGTGTTTGGAAGAAGACAATTTTTATTTTCAATATTCCTATTTACAAAACTGATATGTATATATAATTTTTAACAAATGTTAGAAGTAATTATTTCTATTAAATTTTATCTACATCTCTTGATTTTTTGGACCATCATTTTAATATTTTTAAAATAAATTATTAGTTTATATTGTTTAGAAGAAATTACATTTTCATCCATTCATTCATTCATTCATTCATTCATTTGATTTGAGCTGAAATATTTACAATGAACCAGAGTTATTTATGAGTCATGCAAGAATGTTTTTACCCAGGGTCATCCATCAATTGTATTCTAGAGAGTTTTATATTTTTTCCATTATTCCTTTTCAAATTAGTTTTTTAGTGATGAAATTAAACATTTTTTAGAAATCATTTAGTTGTCACATATCTTACAACTCATTTAATTGGGAAGTTAGTATCAAACTAATTATTGATATCTCAATTTAAGTGTGTTAATGTGATGTTATGCTTGAGTCATAATTTCTGCATCATGGATTAACATTTATTTTTTAATATAAAAATACTATGCTAAAATAATGAATAAAAGTATTAGAAAGAATTTATTTTAGTCTTGTAATTAAGGTGGATAGACTCAGATGGTTTGGGCATAATTGAAAAATAATCAAAGAACATTTATATGCAAATAATCAAAAGGATGGTCATTGGAGAAAAGGAAAATATATCATAATAAAATACTTGGAATAATCAGGATCTCAGCAATATTAAAACAGGTGAAATTCTCCATACAGTAGTGCCACTTTGTGCAAGCCAGAGTAATCAGTGGGTGCCAGCTTGTGCATAAAATCCCTATCTAGTGCCTACTCATCCAATATCCCCAGACTAGTTTCTAGCTTGTGGCTTACATCAGTGAGGAGCCTTGGATCTGGGAGCACTGCATCTAGATCTTAGCACTGCATCTAGATCTTAGGATCTAATACAACTCTTCAGCAGCCACCTTTTATCTCTAATTAACTTTGAGTCTAAAATTAAAAAACACAATAATATTTTCAATCCAAACTCATTAGCTTATATCATCATATAGGTCTGACCTCAGTTCAGTACCCATATAATTTGGTATCTTTGGTTTTAGGCAGAATTGGTATTAAACCACTAAACATCACATGGTCAACATTTCTTATGCTTGCTCATAACTGTTATTAAAATGGGCAAAACTCTCCATGCAGTAGTACCATGAGCTAATGAGCTTGGATTGAAAATATTGTGTTTTCAATTTTAGACTCATAGTTTTGTAGTTAAGTAGAGATAAAAGGTGGCTGCTGGAGGGTTGCATTAGATCCTAAGATCTAGGTGCAGTGCTCTCAGATCCAAGTCTCCTCACTGATGAAAGCCGCCATAAGCTAGAAACTAGTCTGGGCATATTGGATGCATAGGCACTAGATAGGGATTTTATGCACATGCCTTCTGGCATCTATTGATTATTCTGGTTTGCACTGAGTGGCACTACTGTATGGAGAGTTTTGCCTGTTTTAATAACAGTTGTGAAATGGTGATCATGTGATGTTTAGTGGTTTAACTCAGCAATAATTACTTTGAGAGAAAAAGTTGAAAGATTGCTGTAATTGTAGCTAAACAACAGTATAAACATATAAGTATAATTTTATCAACGAATGATTTATTAATCTATATGTTTACATTAACTTTATTGACTAAAGACAGTAAGTATCTGATTGGGCAATAGGATGATAGTTGACCATCTTTAGTGATTATTTTCTAACCTTCAAGACAACTTTTAGAATACTGGTACTTAGAGATTTTTTCAAAACATAGATTATTGCAATGTCAGTTTAGTTTAATATGCAAACGATCATTTTATAATTATTTTAATTTTCACCTAAAACTTGTTTTATTTTTATTTTTTAAGCCTTTTTGCTTTTCTAAAAACAAATACATTTATTTTGAATTATTCTTTTGAAAGTATTGCGTTTTTTTTTTGTCTGTTTGTTTTTTTACGGTGATATTAAATTTTTACTGTCTTGTTTAAAAAACTAAACTATGAATGTTAAGGTGGAGCGGGCAAGTCATTAATATATTTGTCCACAAGATTTAGTTTTGACAAGCAGAATTTTATGGACAGAAGCAGTTAGTAATCTTCTAATCAAAGCTGTTACTACCCAAGGCAACAAAAGTCTTTTGAAAAGTAAAACAGAATTTTAATTTTATATTTCAAGTGAATTTGAGAGTGAAAACAATAACTTTATTATTTTCTGATTATCTTTTCTATATAAATAAAAAAATATTATTAGTGATCTGAAATAATTGCATATCTTATCAAAAACCTAAATAACAGCTTCAGGACATAATCTGCCACTGGGTTAACAATTATTTAAAAACAAGATTTTGAAAATAAAAGTTTTTTACTCAATTTAATGTATCACCCTTTGTTTTGCAAATTGAAAATTGAACTGAAGTATAAATATCATAAAACCTTTACATTAATTGAACAATGATGCATTGCTTGAAATTTCATTAATAGATTGGCTAAATAATATTGCATATATTAATTTTTTTTTATTTCCAATTTTAATGTTTCATTTATATACGATGTAATAAATAAATTTATTATGCAGACGTTATTGTATGTCATCCATGCTTAATTCTAAATCACATAAAAGTGAGTCATATGTCAAAAAAAATTGGTCTTAAAAATGTCAATTTCAAGATGATACTCAAAGCATTAATGTTTCTAGAATTTATTTTATAAGTCTTTGAAATAAGCATAACTTGTTTTTATATATTAGTCATACATCTTACTTTCTGTTTCTTGTTTAAATGAATCCTGCAGATATTTTTTCTTTAATGAATTATTTAAATATTGTTTTACTTATTTCCAGATGAATATGGTATTGGGTTGTTTAAACATTTGTATTCTTAAGTAGCATTTATTAATGGTGTCCAAATATCCAGAGCTCAATATAATTTATGATGTATCTTTAAAAAGGAAATCTTTAACAAATTTATATTAATAGATGACAAATAATGAGGCCTAACCACTAATGAAGAGCCATATGCATTAGTGGCTTGATTGTTGATTTTATCTAAGCAAATAAAACTTTGTAATTACAAGTCACAATTTTTCTGTAACAATAATTCATTTAACATTAAGATTTATTCAGTGCGTAATTAAATATATTTAAAATGTTATATAATAATACTTGTAAATTGCAGTTATAATAAGTAGAAAATATAATTTATATAATTTTTATTCTATATTCTAATAATTGCAGACTTTTTTTCAAATTTTATTATTTTCACTTGACCTTTTTTTTCTTCTTACTTCATATAATTTCTAGCTTCATGCTGAATACTAAAACTAAGAACAAGTTCTATGATCTATAAACTACTGGAAGATGTGTTAATTGTTAAATTAAAATAAAATTAGATTATTACATTTAAAAAAATAAATTCTGATGATAATAATGATAATAATAATAATAATAATAACAACAACAGCAACAACAATAATAATAATAATGATGATGATGATGATGATAATAATAATAATAATAATTCAATTCAATTGTTTATTAACATGTAAACATACAGTACAAACAAAGACCAAAAAGTTTACATTTGATTGCTATTACAGCTCAATAATTGTTGAATTGCTTTTTTAAAGCTATTCTTTGATAAATTAAAAATATCAAGGCTTTTAAAATGTTTATTATAAAAATCTGGTAATCTAACCAGTGTAGATCTTTTCAAACAATCTGAATGAAAATGAGGTATATAAAATAGTTCAGTATTTTTACTATTCAGCTTGGGGATTCTATATTGTATTTTTGTCTCCAACTCAGAAATATCTATTTCTCCTTTCACTATCTTTTGTAATATTATCATGTCAGCAATTAGTCTATGATTAAATAACTTATTTCTTAAATTTCCTGATTTCTTTTTAAGTAGTATTAATTTTTGAAATTTATGTTCAACATTTATAATAATAATAATAATAATAATAATAATAATAATAATAATAATAATAATAATAATAATAATAATAATAATAATAATAATAATAATAATAATAATAATAATAATAATAATAATAATAATAATAATAATAATAATAATAATAATAATAATAATAATAATAATAATAATAATAATAATAATAATAATAATAATAATAATAATAATAATAATAATAATAATAATAATAATAATAATAATAATAATAATAATAATAATAATAATAATAATAATAATAATAATAATAATAATAATAATAATAATAATAATAATAATAATAATAATAATAATAATAATAATAATAATAATAATAATAATAATAATATATTCTCTTATTTTTCTTCTTCACTTTTTTTGCATATCTTCATATAATCGTATATATTATTTATAATACTTTACTCATATACACTTTAATGCAATTAATTTTCTTAAAAACTTCTTTATTTTCTTACAGTTTTGACTGTCCAGCAGTCTTCTTCAGAGCTACAAGATTTGAATAATAGTAAAGATATATGAAGATTGTATATATGTCTATAGGTGTATGTATATCTGTATATGAATGTATGTTTAAAAGAGGTATGTCTAGGTATTGGATATGCATATATATATATAGATGTAGATATGGATTATATATATATATATATATATATATATATATATGTCTAGGGGTGATATAGATTTATATGTGTATATATATATGAAGAAAATATATGTGTATATTTTGATATATATGTGTGTGTTTTATATATGTGTGTAAAATGATGGATATATATATATTTGATTTATATAAGATTTATACATATATATGTGAAATGATAATTATGTATTTGTATTATTCAAATCTTGTAGCTCTGAAGAAGAATGCTGGACAATCGAAACTGTAAGAAAATAAAGAAGTTTTTAAGAAAATTAATTGCATTAAAGTGTATATGAGTGAAGTATTATAAATAATAATAATAATAACAATAACAACAACAACAATAATAATAATAATAATAATAATAATAATAATAATAATAATAATAATAATATAGCGCCACCTGGTTACTTACATTGTTGCAGGTAAGAAAAAAGTCTCCTAGTTTTTTTCAAATTAAATAGCTATACAAGTGGATTTTTCCCTTAAATATTTAAATATGCTATACTCAATGCCTACCCGAGCGTTTTAAGAAATGTGCGTGTCCTAAAATAATTAGTGAACAACGATATAAAAAATCAATAATAGTTACGAGTAGTAATTAATTCTCCGGTATGGCGTATAGACGTCAATGCAAAAAATTATAATTAATAACATTCTTTAGAATCAAAAAGTAAAAAGAGTAGAAGGAAAAATAGCGAAAAACATAATAAGTTTTAAATTTTAAAAAATAGTTTAAAAAATCAAAACAAAACCTTACCTTGTTGAAAAATTACTTGCGTAAATAATAAAATGGCGACTGCCCAGTCGTCAGCTCAAGAAGCTGGGCCTTCACACCACACAAGAAAAACATATGCAACTATTGCAAAAACTTACCAAGATAACGTAAACCCGGGAAAAAATCCCAGATTTAGAAAGACTACGTCAGACGATCTTAAAGACTTGGATCTAGTAAACCAAAATGAAATTGAGCCCCCCCACACACAATGGACAGATGATATGCTGGAACAGATTGGGGTCAGATTCAATAATACGATACCTAGAACCCTTTTTTCCTACATTCAAAAGATTTTTTACTGAAAAATCAATAGTGTTGGCGGTAACAGACAATCACTGCACTCTCTACCGTTTCCCCAAGGAGCTACTTATTGAAGCACTAAACAAAAATAATTTACTGGAGACAGTACAATGCATAGGCGACCATCCAAATAGCAGATATGTAGCGGTTGAGTTTTGTGAAGCTACACAAAGGGATCAATTCAAAAATCATATTAAAACTCTAGGTAATTTTGCAATCGTACGTGTTGATGAAAACAGATACAAAAACATCACCGGAGTATTAAAAAATGCCTACTTCGGATATAGCTTTGACGATTTCCAAAGAATGATGAATCCATTCGGAAAGGTTACTTTTTTTCAGCAGATATACCTCAAAGAAACATCAGTACCCGTATTCACAAATAGTTTTGAATACAAAGTCAAGCTAAACAAAGAAATAGACCCAGAAAACATTCCAACACACATAACAGACCAAGAGGCAACGCTATACTTATATATCCGAGGACTAAAGCCACGTTGTTTCGCCTGTGGCAAAAGAGGCCACATAGCAACGCAATGCAATGAAGAAGTAAATCTAGTGGAAGAGAATAACCACCCCTCACAAAGATTAGAAGGGAAACCAAATAGAGCACACAAATCCACGGAGCAGGAAAACATAGATTTCCCACCACTTAAGTCAATAATATCAAAAATTAAAATTAATAAAAATAAAACGATAGACCATCCCCCAAGCAAGTCAATGGAAATAACAATTAACACAAACACGAATGAGGAAGAGGAAAACTTTGAACCCCAGGCAAAATCACTTAGTGATAAGTTAATAGAACATGAAAATAATTACATGCAAAAAGAAACAAAAGAACTGCCAAACGGAGATAACAATCAAGCTGAGGACAAAACAATAATCAAAACGACAACTGAAATAATGGATACCACCACACAATCCTTTCCAGCAGTTGAAAACACACCTCCGGAAAGTAAACGAAAACAAGCAGAACAAAAAAAAATAGAGAAAACAAATGAAAGCATGCAAAATGAAGCGAAGGAAATCCCAAAAGAAAATAAATATCAAACAGAACACACAATAATAAATAAAACCGCAACAGAAATCATGGACAGCATTACAGAGTTTTTTCCAAATGTTGGAAGCACACCAACGGAAATTAAAAGAAAGCAGCCCAAAGCAAAAAAAACTAGAGAAAGCAAAAAAATTAAAACAAACGAGCAAGAACTTACACAAGTAGACATGCCGGACCAATCATCAGATGAATCTATGGAAATAGAATCACTCTTACTGGAAGAAATGACTTTGGAAAACGAAAACAAAGAGACTGCAATAGATAAACATGCAAATAGTAAGTCTGCCAGCAGCAAAAAAAAACCGCAATGAAAAAACGTTTAGCTCGCAGGTACGAGATAAAATTCCAGCACTCTAATCGGAAAAAAATATAAATAATATCCCCTACATACAAAAATATACAATTCAAATGAAGATAAATATTAGTGCAGTAAACGTCCGAGGTTTGAATTCAATTAAAAGAATGCAGCAAATTAAATATTGGATACAGACAACACAACCATCCATTTTAGGGCTATTGGAAACAAAAATTTATAGCGGATCCCGCTTTGATCCAGCGCTACATATGAATAAAATAGGCTTTTGCGCATGCTCCAGAGATACAGCAACGCCTTCAAATGGCACAGGTATTTTTATCAACCAACAATGCCCATTCACTACTTTTAAAATAATTTTTATAGATGCAAATCTCCTTATAACAACATTCAATCATAGACAACTTTCAATCAATGTTATTTTTGTATATATACCTCCGGGGCCAATAGTAATTAGCAGAATAATTGCTACAATAAATTCAATTCTAGCTACCAATCCCCATCCCACTATTCTTGCTGGAGATTTTAATATGACCTATAAAAAGTTTGTCACAAAATGGTTACACCAATTTACAATACCACTAATGAGCGGGGAAGGGTTTCTTCCACCGGACTCAGTATCTTTTTATAATAACAGACACGGTACTTTGATTGATCTGCTGTTTTATTCTCCCATGTTACACCACGCAATTGAAGTAAAACTTTCTCCCACCAATTTTTCTGATCATGCAGCACAAATAATGAAACTAAATTTAGACACACACTGCAATACTTTTAACAACATACAAAAAACAATAAGAATTCTACTTCCAAATAGTACTCCCGAGGCTCTCTTCTCAGAAATGTATATAATGTTAAACAAATTAAATCAAATTGAACTGGACCCGATTTCCAAATATATAGCATATATAAATACACTCTCGTTTAACATAAATCACATTACACAAAAATCCACCCCCCCCTTCAAAATTAATCACATTAGCAGAGGAAATAAATAAAAGGATAATACAGGCAAAACCAGTCAAGAATAACCAAGCAAATATAATAAAGCTAACAAAGTTATACAATCAAACCGTTGATAAACTGAAACAATATCTAGCAATAAAGAAAAAGAAAATTTGTCTCACACAACAACATACATGGACCCGCGGATATATTCATTGGGCTTTAGGTTATCCATGCACAAACAAAGTACCCATGGCGCTAGAATGGGAAAATAGAGTGACAGCTGGTTATAATATGCTAGACCCTATATATAACTACTTCAAAAAAAAAACTAACTAAAAATAATCATTTCAAACCACTTGCAGATTATTTTGGCAAGCCAGAAACGGAAACACCTTTTGAAATAAAAGATTTTGCAATAGTTTTAAACTCAGTCCCAAGCACATGTCATCCAGGGCCACCAGGGATCCCACAATTTGTACTGTCACATCTCAGCCAATTCACAAATAAATATTTATGTCAACTTGCAAATCAATTATCACAGAAACTATACAATATACAAGGGCTATATCCAATATCAATGGTCCCATTTATGAAAAAACAAGAACCAATTTCCACACTAGCCAATCTCCGACCAATCTCAATGGAGCCATTGGGAATAAAAATACTGGAAAAGGTCATAAAGGATAAAATTGAACAATACATAGTACCAATAATATCACAGCATCAATACGCAAAAAAGGGGTCATCCACAGGGCAGGCAGCACTAATATATAAAACGCTAATCAATTCAGTTACTAAAAAGAAAAAAATATGCACCAATGGTAGTCCAGCTGGATTTTGAAAGTGCTTTTGACTCTGTCCCAATAGAAACACTATTGAGTCAGCTAAAAGAAACACAGATACCTAAAACAATATTATATACAATAGGCAATTTGCTTCTAAATAGAGAAATACACATCACGCTCAATGGTAGATCCACATCATCATTCAATCCCAGCCAATCAATCCCGCAAGGTTCTCCACTAAGCACACTGCTATTTACCTTTTATTTAAATCCACTGCTAGAGCAAATAAATAAAAAAATTCAAGGAATTCAAATACCAAATACTAATACATACATTCCCTGCATAGCTTATATGGATGATGTCACAGTGTTTCTAAACTCAAATCGCAAATACATATACTACAGGAAATAATAGAAGAATACACAAAAAATTTCAAATTAAAAATTAACATCAATAAATCAGTAGCATGGTCAATATACACAGGCAAAACAGACACACAAATTTATCAAGGTAAGCCCAGTAATTTCCTGGGTTTTCCTTTCCACTTGGGAATGAGCCAGATGAGAAGGAATATACAAAATAAACTCAAGTTCGAAGCAGAAAGGATCATAACATCACTCTCCAGATCATATCTCTCACTCTATGCAAAAGTGTCACTATTTAATCAACTTATAATGACCAAAATAACTTACTACCTGCCAATAATTACTTTTACAAAACAATTTACAAAGTCAATTAACTCACTCTGTAATAAACTATTATGGAACAGAAAAATAGTAGCAATTTCCTTAAAGCAACTTAACCAACCAACAAAATGGAATGGCCTTGGACTGCATGCTATACATACTTTCTACACACAAAAAACAGTAAATCTACTGATTACAATATTCAGACGTTTTCCAAACATAGAACCAAAAGAGGAAATCACACCAACGGACCGACCCCCACCCACAGACAATTATATAAATACACTATTGATAAGTATTAAAAACATTAAAGATAAAATAGCACTGAAGAATCCAATTAAATATACTTATTGGCAAATTCATGATTTTCTAACTCAAAGCCAAGAAAACAACAATAGGATAACAGTACTAGGAATAAATAATAGTCAATTACTCAAAAAGTACAAAACATGGTATTTAGAACCTAAATTATTTGACTTCATCCTCAAATTGAATTTAAATGCACTACCTACAGCACATTTCATTCGGTTCAGAAGATTTTACCTAAATGTTGATCCAATGTGTGCTTTATGTCACCGGGAAGAAGAAACACAAGAACATTTAATATATCACTGTAAAGGCTTAGAAAAAGTCAGACAAATGATGGTGAATAATTACAGGAAAAGGGAAACCACAATAGAAAAAATGCTAAAGGCTTTCAATGAAAATAAAATACCTATAATACGTGCAGCAACTTTCAGTATATATGCCTTATGGTGTACTAGATGTGCTTTCACTTTAGGAAACAATCCAAGAAGACATCCCAACACATATCACAACAAACTAGGAAAACTTAAGGAAAGGGACAATCTTCTAGCACCACCGGACATTTATGCTGCCACATGGTCTCTATTTAAAATAAAAGCAGCCTTATAATGGATAGACCAAATACAACCTCTGAAAAATGGAAAACTGAAATGAACTCATAATAAGAACTGAAAAATCTAAAAGGTGTGAACTGCAAAAGACTCTAATGGTTAAAAAAAACAAAAGTATATTTTCTGTGTTTCAAGATGTATCCTAGAATATGATGTTTTATACAATGTATTACTTGATAAGAATGTAACCTTTTTTTTTGCCTAATAAAGTTTGCTTTGAAATATAATAATAATAATAATAATAATAATAATAATAATAATAATAATAATAATAATAATAATAATAATAATAATAATAATAATAATAATAATAATAATAATAATAATAATAATAATAATAATAATAATAATAATAATAATAATTCAATTCAATTTCAATTTATTCTATGAAATAAAACAAAGTACATCACAAATATTTAAAAACTCCAAACAAGAAAAATCTTGTGTGTGGAATTTACATGTAAAAATAAATTAAATAAAAATACAATCAAAAACTCAAAAGAACAGTTTAGGAAATAAATAAAATTAATTAAATAAATAAAATAAATGCCAAAATTAATACATACTACACAACCATTGACACAAATATTTTTTGAATGATATATAAGAAATATTATTCAGATCAATTGAACATTCATATACAAATTTATTAAACAACTTTGACCCAGAATAAACATATTGTCTTCTACTAGATTCCTTAAAAAATTTTGGTAAAGGTAATTGAAATTTATTAGAAAGACGAGTATTTAGAACATAAACTCTAGAATTCAGAAAAGGTTTAGCACAAAAAATATCAAAAATAACTCTATATTGATATAAGTGATTTACATCAAATAAACCAAATGCAATATAAATATCTCGAACAGAAGAGGAACGAGATCTACCAAAAATAATGCGCAAAGTATAATTTTGCAAAACACGCAAAGAAGATAAAATATGTGGAGAAGCATTACCCCAAATAATGATATTGTAAGATAAAATACTCTGATAACAGGCAATGTAAATAAAAATGAGAGCAGACCTAGGAAGAAATTTAACTAAATAATAAAACATATAGTTTAAATTACGTAACCGTTGACAAAGATAGGTAATGTGATTTGTCCAGGACAATCTGGAGTCAATATATATTCCCAAATAACAATAATTATCTACCAAAGGAATATTCTCACAAGTACATATACTATTATAATGCAAAATATACTTACAGCAAATTTTAATCTTAAGAGAAAAAAAAGTACGCTTGTAAGAAAAAAGAATAGCTTTTGTTTTATCTAAATTGACCAACAATGAATTATATGCCAACCATTTACCAATTGAGTCCAAATCCTCATTCACTAATTTTTCAAGAACATTATAAGAAACAGCATTGCAAGATAAAGCAATATCATCAGCAAAACCAAAAATCTTAGAATGTAACTTCAATGAAAATCAATCATTAATATAAATTAAAAACAATAGAGGACCTAGTACTGAACCTTGCGGAACTCCAGAATTAATCAAGACAACATCACTGATAGTACCATAAATATTAGTAAACTGTTTCCTATCATTTAAATAACTCTCCAACCAACTACCAATAGATCCACGAAAACCATACAAGTAGCAACGCTTAATCAAAATATTATGATTAACAGAATCAAATGCTTTAGATAAATCAAGATAAATAGCCAATGTTTTAAGTTCCTGATCCAATGAAGATGTTAAATACTGAACATGATGATTTAAAGCATCTAATGTACTTCTGCCAGGAAGAAAACCATATTGATAGTCAGATAAAATTTTATTTTTAAACAGAAATGACAACATTTGATCCCTAACAATCATTTCCAATAATTTAGAAAAAACAGAAATAATAGCAATTGGCCTATAATTGACCATAAGAGTAGAATCACCCTTTTTATAAACAGGAGTAATAACATTAACTTTCAGACATTCTGGAAATGATCCAGACTGCAAAGATAAATTAAATAAATGAACTAAAACAGGCAAAAATGCAACCTTATTTTCTTTAAGCATCTTAGGTGTTATACCATCTAGTCCAAAAGAAGTGACATTTTTTAAACTATCAATTGCTACAGACAACTGAGATTCAGAAACATCAGAATATAAAAAAGAATTCAAACTTGAATAAGAAGACAAAATCTGCTCAGGCACATCACGCATCGATAAATTTACAAAATACTCATTAAACCGATCAGCTAAATATTTTTCATTATTCTGTAACTCAATTAAACTTTCATTATATTTAATACATTTAATACGATCAGGAGAAGATTTTTTAATCAAAGAATTTATTGTTCTCCATTTCAAAGAAACATTTTTATCATTAAGAAATTCTTGATAATATCTAAACTTCAACTTTCTAATATCAGACTTGATTTCAACATTAAGTTTTTTTAAAACATCTGATGAGCCATCTAAAGCTTTTAACACATTTCTCTGATTAATTTTACATACCAGCGCATTTGTCACCCAAAGAGATCTTCTTCTATTCTTACTTGTCAATTTTAAATGAAACTTTGCTTTAGCAATTAAATCTAAACAAATAGCTTGGAACCCCAAAAATGCATCATTTACATTATCTATCATAAAAATCTCATCCCAATTCTGAACAGATAATAAATAATTCAATTTAGAAAAAGATAATTTCTCAACATATGCACAAACATTAATATTATCCATACAATTCAATATTTTTAATTCAGTAGCAAAATGATCTGTAAGAAATAATTTAGAAAGAGACGAATCAGAAAATAAACTGCGGCTTAATCTAACAAAAATATGATCTAAAAGAGATTGAGATATAGGAGTTATACGCGTAGGTGAAAAAAGCGTTTGACTAAATCCATAGCTATAAAGTAAATTTAAATAATCTATAGTAGACTTACAAGCATTATTTAACAAATCAATATTTAGATCACCCATTAAAACAGCAGATTCTGAACCCAAATCTAATAACAAAGAATCAAGTTCAGTAACAAAATCCAAAACTTTACTTGTACATGATCTATATATAGCCAAAATAGAAAGCACACATTTAGGGAGTCTCAAAGTTAATAAAATACATTCTGCAGTATTAAATGTTGGAATATTGAAAGAAAAGTCTAAACCAGTTTTTATAAAAACCATAACACCACCAGATCGTAAATGCATACGAGGAGAAAGTATACTCGTATAGCCATTCAAACTATATAAATTTTGTTCTTGTAAAGAAATCCAAGTTTCCGTTAAAATAATTATATCAAAATGAAATAAAGGAAAATTATTTAAATAAACTACAAGTTCATCAAAATGACATCTAATGCTATGTATATTTAAATGAAATAATTTAAGTGAAGCAAAATCTTTTTCCTGAGAAATCAAATCAGAATTTATCATAATAAATAAATTTCAGAATGACTCCAAATCACTTTCATTTCTAATTAAAACACGAGGAGAATTATAATCTTTTCTCACATACACTGATCCATTATGAATGAATGCAAAACCTTGACCAGAACGTAACTTCTGTTTCGCCAACCATAAAAGCCTTCTATTGAATGGAGTCAAACGCTGATTAATATAAATACGTTTGTTATTATTAACCCCAGGCAAAATTTGAGAAACTGTTAAAACAGATTTTTTTTTATTAAAAACTGTATGGCAGAATTTCGTGATTTAAAACGAGCTACAACAAAACCTGGAGCTCCTGATTTATTTTTTGTACGAAAAACGTTTTCCAAATCTATAGCGACATCTGAAACACCGAGCTTGTCCGCCACGTTAGTTAAAATTAACAGCAAATTTTCATTTTCTTGAAAAGGCAAACCCTGTATTTCAACTTCATGATCCAGATTAAATCGTTCCATAGAATGTAATAATAATAATAATAATAATAATAATAATAATGGTATATCATATTAGTACATATTTGCTACATTTTTGAAAAGTGAATTATTTTTACAAAATAGTATTTATCTGATACAAAAAAAATTTAGTTCTTAAATTAGATTTAGTGCCAGAAATGAAAGCAAAGTCTAAAAGATTGTATGTATATCCAACAATGAAGTGTCTATTAAATTGAAGATTTTGTTTGTTGTAAATATTAATGTTGTAGTGATATTTAAGTCTGATCATTACTACTATAGCAAGTCATCAAAAAGTTTTTTTACAAAGTTGCTTAAAAAAAATTAGACGTTTGAGCGTCAGTTTCTCATTCTTGGATGACAACCCAAGGTTTGTATTTAAGTATCATATATGTGAATTGTTTGCTTTTTAAAGTGTGAATGAGTTTGCAATCTGTAGAATACTTATATAGTTTTTAGACTTATAATATCATAATAAACATGCATTACATATAAGAGAAAGACAGTTTGAGAGTTCAATTGCAAGGCCATTTGAATAATTTTATATCTCACACAGCAAAGATTATATGTATAATAATTAGATATCATGCCACAGATAAGTGTAACTAATAAAATTTGCAGATTTGTTGTGCATTCCCTATTAAATTTATATAAAATCATAATCCATTGTTTAATATAGAAGTTCAGACTATATCTCTCTTTCATCTTTTCATGTATTTTAAATACTATTATCTTTGTTAGGATCTGAAATGCTTATATATATTGCAACCTTCTGGTTTGGCACCAGAAATATTAATTATAATTATGTAATACTGTATCAGTAACATCTGATGTCATCTTATTAAAAAAAATGAAATAACTTGAAATATTAAAATTTTTTTTATTAATGATTTAAAACCATGCTTAAAAGCACTCGTAGATGTAATTTGAAAATTATTAGATATTTAATATTTTACTTTAGTGTATAATTAATGATAGGATAGGGGGATGGCTTGACACAGAAGTAGTCAGTTTAGTTTGAGTTAATTCTAATTTATTTTATTTCTCTGCAGAACAGTATTGAGATTTGTTTAGATAATTCTCTAGTTTATTTGCTTATATTATTTTAATCTATAGTATAAACAGTGAAATATGTTTAACTCATTATCACTAAAACTGTCATTTGAGTCATATCAGTTTAGTACCTGTAGTACATTATTTGTAAATATTTATGTATGTCTGTGCCATTGTTCGACTTCATTTTTCATTTATGTACTTCATTAAACCATCAAATATCATGTCTCATAAAAATATTTAATTTTACAACTAATAGTTTTAAAAACCAGCTTAATTATATTTTAAATGAATTTATGGATGACTGGACTGATGAATTATTACACAACAATTATACAATAAAATATTTTATTTGTTAAAATAATTGTCATTAATTGTATTCTGTTACTTTAAAAATACAGAATATTCTATTCTTAGTTCAATTTAATATTTGATATTTTTTTTTATTTAACAGACAAAATAGTTTTTTTTTTTTGTTTCTTCTTTCTTTCTTTTTCAAGACAAGAAAGTTTCTTGCATAAAATTCTCCTAATTAAAAATCTTAATGTAATAGTTTGAGCCATTCTGTTTAAAGACCTTTGAACTTTCAAATGACCTGGGATTTTTGGAAGAATGGATACTTGGATAATGTTCTGGGATCTATAAAAAGAGTTGATTACAATTTCATGTGGGATGCTGACTAAATTTTCTACTACTGATTGAACTCCAATTCACTTTTTGAACAAAGTTTTAATAGTTCACTTTTTTTTGTTATAAGCTGATTCTTCCAAGACCAAGTTTGAAAGTGAAAAATATTATTGGTTTCTGAATATGAGAACGTAAATGACCGTAGAGGTATATCAATCTTTGCTCTTAATTAGCTATTTAAATTCTCAAATCATTATTTAAAAATGCATATGTGTGTCTACAATATAAATTATTTAAATTTAATTGCTAATATGGAAAAAGGAATGGAAATGTATAATTGTATTTTAAAATTGTTTTATTTAAACCTTAATCATAATTGTAAAGAAGTAAGAAAAATGCCTGTTGATGTTTCAAGATTATTTTTCCTAAAATTTAATTATAATATTAATGGAGCAGCTGAAATGTGCGAATATTTTTATTATTTTGGAAAATGTGCGAACTTTTTTATTAAACATATCAAGAACTCTTAGTATTAAATTTTTGCTAGTTATGAAAGAAGAAAGTTATTTTATTATCATTATTGTTGGAAGCTTGCCTGGCTGTTTATATTTGTGCGTATTTGAAAAAGAAGAATAAATGTGTAATTTAATGGACTATTTATTTGTTTGTCTCCAAATGCTCTGATGAATGAACTTATAAAAATAGTATAAAACTGAATATGACTTTTTTTTATTAATTGTTCTTCTTATGTGCAGTGGGATTTCCTTATTTAAAATATTATACTTATGGAAATTGAAGTGAATTTTATAAACAAAATAATTATATGTGTTTATGAATGGCCTCTGAAAGTATAAAACAAATGCTTAAATATATTTCCCAAATGAAATAATAAATTATTGCTTTACCTACATCGTAATTAAATGTTTATTGCTTAATAAAGAATTCTATATATAATGTTAACAGAGGTTTCATTAGCTTTGCTAAGAACATTGAATACTGCTATTCTGAATTCAAAATAATGTCATTTGTCTTTCTGCAGGAATTTGTTATGTGTTCGTCAATATTTATAGTTATACCATTTATTATCGTTATTTAATACATGACCAAGAGATGTCATTTACAAACTGTAAATAAACTTTAATGATTATTATTATTATTTGGTATTTAGCAAATAGATAGTTACAGTTATTTTATGATTTTTATTATTATATTTATTATTGTTTGTTCAAGAACGTCTCATAAAGTATAATATGAAAAAAATATTATGCTAGGTAATTTTATTATTTTAGTATAAGTTTTATCATGTGCTCGTATTATAAATACATGTGAAATACATGTGCGTATTAGAAATGGAGAAGTCCATTTAATGTTGAAGGGGTGAACAGCTCTTTTTAAAAAGAAACTCATTATATGACTTTTTATAGTATATCTTTGCATTTTTAATAGATTATAAAATAATTATTTTCAATAATCATTTAACCCAGAATTTAAAGATTTGTCATTTATCTTAAACCAAACTTTTATTTTAATTTTTGTGCTAATGCAAATGCATTAAAAAAGATTATTTTGTCTTACCTTGCCAATAGAAATTCTTTTGCCTTGCTTTTCAACTGTAATCAGTATGTTTCCAAGTTATAAATATTATATTTATCAGATATGAAATATTCATTATTGCTTTTACAGTTATTAATTGATATTTTTATAGTAGTTCTTTACCTACTGGTATTTAAAATTGTCTGTGTATTATCAGGCTTATATATGCATGTCTATTATTGAATCCAGTGATGATAATGTTTGAATTAAAACTAAAATGATATAATGCCATCAGTTTCGGAGGGTGAGAATGTGCCAATTGAAATTGGAAAGATTAGAAATTTACTTAAGTATGAATTTATTGTTTTTTATTATGCTTGGATACAAAAGTATTTAGTGGCTATGTAGAATGAAGTTAGTTAATTATGTTATATAGTATCTTATGGGATTGAGTTAAGTATGAATTTATTGTTTTTTATTATGCTTGGATACAAAAGTATTTAGTGGCTATGTAGAATGAAGTTAGTTAATTATGTTATATAGTATCTTATGGGATTGAGTAATCTCTCCCCTCTTAGTTATTTGAATATTTGACATGGGTAGATTGCATAGTATATTGTATGGGATAGAGTAAACTCTCCCTTTTGTTTATTGAAGTATTTGTTAGGAGTAGATTGAATCCTTCAATTCTGATAATTGTATTTTATGAATTAGAGTCTAAGAAGCCAAGTATTTTATCTCTCTTATTTTTGGTGATGATAATTTATTCCCACCAGTTTATTTTAGTCTCAGAAGTTAGACTTGGGAGTTATTGTATTGTTATTTATATGATTAGAATTGTGAAAATCTTTTATCCCCATGTGCTTTATGGAATGTTTTCATCTTTTACTCATAGTCAAGTGCAAGATAATTTGTTGATAAAAAAGGAAAATGAAAGCAGAATTGATTTTCTCACAAAACAGCTGTAGTAGAATAAGTGTTAAAGCTTGGTTGGTCATTGTCATCATCCATATTATGATTTATTACAAGTTCATAAGTAAACCGATTGGATTGATTAATGTTAATTATTTTATGAAAGACAGCATAATTTAGATACATGCATAAAGTATTAATTTAAAAGATATGGAAAAATCCATCATTAATGCATAATTTTGCTTATTATTTCAAATCATGTTATATTTATCATATAAATTTCATATCATCAACTTTCATAATATTCAGTCATCATTTGAGTGAGCAAGCAAAAGAAGACAAAGTATAATTAATTAATAGAATTATTTATTTCAATTTTGCAAAGTACAAAATATAGCTAATTAATAGAATTATGTATTTCAATTTTGCAAAGTATAGTTTGATCTCATTCTTATTTTATACTTATTCTTGGATTCAAACCCTTCTAATTTTAGTTAATGTGCATTTGAAGTAAAATGCCACAAATTTTAATTTTATCCTATAATTTAGTGTAAATATTTAACAGTATTTTATTTCTCATGAACCTATCAACTTAATTGATAGCTTAAGAGTGCTAAAAACAAGATGTCAAATATAAAGTAAATTTTTGTATTTTATTGTCCGAAGTGTAGAGTATGTTTATCAGAATTGACTGATAATTTAAACAATTTTTGCAAGAAAATGTAAATAGTTTAGTTTTGTGTATTATTTAGTATTGAAAATATGTGTTTTCCATAAGTCTATCAGAATGCCTTGATAGCTGGGATGTGTTAGAACAGAAGATAGAAAGTTATCTTATGTTATCTGCTCTCATGTAAACTTTTCAACTATTGATGTCAAATATATCCAGAACCTGTACCTGCACAAATTATAAAAAAACTAAATGTTTGCTTAACTATTTGTAAATAAATGTTTTATTATTCAAAGTTGTGTTCAGAATTCTTCTTTGACATATATTCGTATTTCATATTTTCACACATGCACACACATTTACTTTATCTAATATGATATGATTGCACTTTTCATTTAATTTAATGATGAACATGTCCAGATATGATGATGTTGATTTCCTTGATTCAAACATGTATGAAATATTAATTATTTACTGATTCTCTAAAAGTTTTATCATTCAGTTATTATTTAGATGATGAATTGAAATCAAAATGTACCCTATTTCTTTCATTATCTAACTACCATTATTTTGTTAGAGTATTGATTAATTTACATCATTACTTTCATAATAGTAAATAGTCGTTGTTGGGAAGTATAGATCTAAAATTAAGCTATGCAATAAATTAATTCCCTGAGATATTCAATTATTAATTTAGATTAAATATTAATTCAGTTAACTAGTTTAGATTATTGTATAATTAAAAGTTCAGTAATGTTAGGTTTATTTTATATTCAATTCCAACTTGCTATACAGTATAGTTACTAAATATTACATTTTACTTATTAATTTAATTTTCTAATATAGTAGAGGTTGTTTAATGCACGTGGATGATGGGAGGAGGTGAAGTATAGACTATAACTTGTTAATTTAGATGGTAGAATTTTACCAATTTAATTCTTATTTATTTTAGAATTTAATAGATGTTTTTTTCCTATTAATCATAATATTTCCTCCCACATCTAATATACATTTTACATCTTATAGACCTCTGTATCCCTCAACTGAGCTAAGCTAAGGTAAAACTTCATATAAGAGCCTCATTAATAGTTTTAAGGTGAAGTTAGATCAATAATTTATTCTATGATTCATAGAATTGGCTCCCCCGCGTATTTGATTAAGATTTAATCTTAATGTGTTTCAGTTATGTGCTTTCACTAATTGTCTATTTAAAGATCATATACCAGGATAAGTGGTACCAATTATTATCTATTGAGATTGTTTGTCACAAAAAGCAAATAGATATATTAGAGATAAAGTTTAAATTATTATTATTGTCAAAGTGAATTCTTATGATTCAACATTTTTTCTATTTTTAACACTATTGCAGTTAAATAAAATAGTGTCATAAACAGTTCAGATATTCAACATATCACATGATATTTCAAAATTAATAACTCATAACATTTTGGCTTATATATAGATGATATAGTTCATTTCTAAAATCGTACAACTTAATGCATTAAAAATGTACATTCATACACACACACATTAAAGCATTTATATTAAATGAATTTTATTTTGATAATTAAGAATTCTTTAATTTTAGCTGATTTTAATGTGCATATAAAGCGAAATCTTTTATTTTGTTATCTATGAACTTATTTATTATTTATCAAACTCATTTTATTTAAAGTCTTCCTATTTTTATATTTATACTTGTCAAAAAGTAATTTTTATCTGAAGATTTATAAAGGTAATATATAAAATTGCATCATATTTATATCATAAGTTGATGAAAACACTTCTCGGAATCTTTTTTTTTTAAACTTGACTGATTTTTTTTTTCCAGCTATGCTTAACTAATTACGTAATATCCAATATTTTGAAATGTATCATTGACTATACCAAAATAAATAATATACCAAAAAGATTATTGTATAGTATAAAGAAATAAAAGAGGGTATCATACTTTTTTTTATCTTCTTTTTAACAAAAGTTAAACCAAGAGCTAATGAAAAAGAAATAAGCAAACAAATAAGTTAGATCTATAATATATTGTTGAATCCTTGAATGATTGATATTTTTTCTCTCTTTTTTCATTAAAAATTTGTGCAAAATTTTATAAATAAATAATTTCTATGAATAATGTTAATACTCTAATGCAAAAAAGATTACATTCTGTTAGATAATTAAATAAATAATTTGCTGAGCATTGCTTTAGACCTGGGGAAGAGGGTCATAATCGCAGCACTTCAGCTTGTCAGTTCAACTGGTGTTAATATTGAAGAAAACAACACCAATTAGATTGACAAGCTGAAGTGCTATGATTATGATCTTCTAGGTGGAAAGTAATGCTCAGCAAAATATTTATTCAATTATCGATCAGAATGTAATCTTTTCTTGTATTAGTATATTAACATTATTTATAGAATTACATATTTAAAGAAAAGAAGGAAAATTATAGTTATAAATAAATAATTTACAATCTATCTACATAACTGGTTTTGTGTTTATATTTCAGGGCAATCTTTGAGTATTCATATAAATTGTTTCTGAATTCCAAAGTATTTGAAATAGTGTTGATAATTGGATATTTATTGCTCAATATATTGTAAATGAGAAAAATTATAGTCTTAAATAAATTTTCTTGTTTTGATTTGAGGGTGATTAATATTAAATAAGCATGGAAGGCAATGATTAAGATACCACTTTAAAACTGAGACAAACAATCCAAAAAAGAGAGAGAGAGAGATTCTAAGGTTTTTCATTGATTTATTCATGGCTTCTTATTCACTTACTCATGCTATAGTTGGAATTGGCATGGTTGCTGAAATATAATTTTTTTCCAAGCTGTCTTTGTTGTTGAAAGAAATTCAGGAGAAAAAAAAACCCACAAGCTATCTCCTAAAACTGGAAGTAGAGAAATGAAGAACACATGCCTTTTTGGTTTTATATAACTACACAGGATAAAACCTTTATTTTATAATCTTATTTATTTATTGTTACCTTATATGTAAATGAAAAATAAGTCTAGGTTATTTATCAACTCCACCCACTAACTAGTCTTAAATCTAATTAAACAATTAATTACCTTATTTAAAACAAGAAAAAAAAAAACAAATTTAATTGAATATCAGATAATGACTTGACATTTCAAAACAATTCTTATTCAATCAATAAAGAAATTTGAAAAAAAAAATTTACAAACTGAATTTAAACTTCCATAAACATGCACATACAATTTAATATATTTGTGTGTGTAAATGTGCACGTTTGTAATAACTTGAGCCATAAATTATCATTAGGTTTAATTCAAATTATATGATTAAAAAAGTTCTATTCTAAATCTCTCTCTTTCTAACTAACGTTATATTTATCTTTATATTGTCCTCTGCCTGATTTTGGATATTGACCAAAATTCTCATTGAAGTATTCACTTCAATATATATATAATAGTAAGAAAATCATCACGGAACTTAATAAGCTTGTACTATAAATGTAATATAATGAGCGTGTTAATAGAAATTTTACATGCCTCCTCTTCGGCATTTATCGAAAAACCTTGTTTAGAGCTATTAGCAAGCTGATTATATTATATATATATCAGTTATTTTACCAAACAAAGATTTCACAACCTTTTTAAATTTTATTTCTTTGATCTAATTCTTAGCTATTTATAAATACCTTTGTCTTTTTAGATAATCAATCAATCTTTTATTTCTTTTTCTCTAACTTTCCACATTCTTTTCTAACTTCATTCCAATTCATTTTCATTTTTATCATTTCAGTTATTATTATTTTTAATTTATTTTTCTATTCTTCTCTGACTGAAAAGCTTTCAGTCTTTTCATATCTTTCTATCTAAACATCAAATTTTATTTATTTAAAAAAATATATATATTTATTGACATAATAAAATTGTACTGATGAATAATAAATATGCTTTGTTAATGTTGACTCATCCATTGCATGCTGTTGGTCTGGTAAATGTATGCTAGAGCCATTCTCTGCACTAGCAGGTTGATATATGAGTAAATATGTACTATTTTGTTGGTATTGCCCACCCCTTTTGAGGTTGACCCAATAATGCTAACTTATCAGCTGGAATACATGTAGTGTGAAATCAATGCCTCTCTAGTAGAATCCGACATGTTGCAGCATAGACTACTTCTTCGAGGATACACTACAATGTGGATATATCAGGTCCAAAATTCATGTAGAGTTTGCTATAAAACCACAATCCTAACAAAATACTTCAAAAGGCTGTTCTTAATTTTAGTTTTAGTGATTCACTAATTAATCATTTACAGTTATTAAAAAGCTATTTACTAAGTGCAACTCTCACTCTGATTTCTTTGAGATTGTTTTATATTTAAAAGTATTAATTTTCTCTAACAAAAAATTTCTATTAACTATCACTTTCTTATCATCTCCATTGATTTTTATCCCAACTTTTGTAGAAATTTTATTCTTTTTAATAAATGGTTTGTTAATATTTATTCTCAGTATATGTAAGAATCTTCTATGTTATCAATAAAACTTATGCCTTTAACTTCATATTTATGAATATTACACTCTCTAAGAAAGTTCTTTTAAATAAATATTAGACAAAACAAGATATAGTATTTTGTCTTACATCCTTTATATTTCTATTTCTTCTATAAGAAGACTTTAATTTTACAAATATTTTTGGAATTCTTTTTAAAAAAAATAACAGTTGTTGGTTTTTTAAAAAAATAGTGTATAATATTTTTCAGACTGCACAAAATAATTATTTTCACTCTGTCAATAGACTTTTTTAAAAATTACTGTAAAATTATTAATTTCGTACTTTTGTAGAATAATTTTTATAATTTCAGTTGAACCTTTAGTTTGTCTATTCTTTAAAAATTTAAATTGTTTCTCTGGATTATACATGTTTTGTACTCTTAATAGTGCATTATCTGCAAATGAGATTAAATTTATTGATCTAAATTTCTATATTTTCTCTAAAAAAAATTATACTTTTTAAAAAAATGTTGACTACTTTCACTTTTAACTTAGAAATTACACACTGAATAATTTTCTCAAATTTTTTCCCTCTAAACTTTCATTAATTGTACTGGAATTTTATCAACTTCTTATATCTTGGTTGACATCATCTCATTTATAGCTTTTATAACTGTACTCTCTATTATTGCACAATTTTATATAAATTATTTATATACTTTTTTAATTTTGTCAGCTAATAATTTATCTTTTTTTTATTTGTCTTTACATTTTTCTCATTTGTTTTCTCACTCAAAAGTTTTAATTTACCACATTAAATACAACATACATTTACTTGTATTTATCTCTACATATTATTATTATTATTATTATTATTATTATTATTATTATTATTATTATTATTATTATTATTATTATTATTATTATTATTATTATCATCATCATCATCATCATCACTTTTACTCATCATATCTTTACTCTTTCATTATCAGCTGTCTTCAGATTTTTAAAAAATATCTTTCTGTAACTTTGATTTAATTTTCCATTACAAATGATTTTAACCATACTTACAACTATCTTTTTTATATATATAATAAAGTTTTATATTATTTTTTATACCATTTTCTAATTTCTTAGCACTTTCCTTTTTTTCAATGGTTTAAACATTTTTATATTCCTAAAATTTAATAGCATTTTTCTTATTATTAGATTGCAAATGTCAGACAAAAAAGGGGAACATACTATTTTAATGCCATTTCTAATCTTATTTTGAACTTAGATACAATTTAGTTCAATTAAATAACATTATCACCTGAATAATTTTTTATGTTAATCCTTTTCTTATGATTTTTAGATAATTACATTTTGTTGCCATATTATTTTCTCTACAAAAAATATTCAAGTCTATCATTCCTTATTTGTACTTTATAGTTTACTGAAATCTTCATTTTCTAAAACCAGTACTGCAATTCACTTCTCCTATATTAGAATTATTTTTGTATTCATTTGAAGTTATTTTTTCTTTTTATTTGTACACGATCTCAATGTTTTTTTTTTGTTGTTGTTCACTGATGTATGTATACATCTGAATTATCACTAAGTCTTTTAAAGCAGTTTCAGCATTATCATGTCACAGCAATTTCTTACCAATTACTGGATCATAAATAAAACTATTGCTTATTAGCTCCATAATCTGCTTTCACAGCCTGAAAAATAAAATTTCACTCCTTTTATTTATTTATTTATTTATTTATTTATTTTTGATTTTGCATATACATCCACTATCTCTTTGTTTTACAAATCATTTAATATTCATTTCTAATAGATTTTTTACTATATTTGATTTACTCATTGTTCTAATAAGTCTAAGGGCTTTGAAACTAGTTGTAATTTAGGTTTTTGTAATTATTTTTGTAAGCAATGTATTATTTGTTTTTCTCAAATATTACAAAATATATACCAGTAGTATATTCTAAAAAAATAAAATAATAATTAGATATTACTTTTTTGTGCAGCTATATGTATATATGTAATTTTATGCAATTTTTTAAATTAAAGTAGAAATTAATATTTAATTGTTAATAGATATTTTTTTAATTTTCTATCTTTCTTTCAAAATGTATAATCTCATTATGAACCTAAATTGTGTTCCAAGTAAAGCCATGAATAAAAAGATACATTTTTGCATTATTTTTGATTTTTAACATTCATTAAAAAAAAATCATATTTCTATTTTAATTAGCATATATTTGTTAATTAAAACTGCTTCATAACTAATCTTTAAAACACTTTTTATTGAAATATTTATTTTATTTTATTTTTTTTAGATGCTTTTTTTTTTAATTTACAGGCACACACACTTGATTTTTAATTTGCATGGGAATTGATGTTTTAACAATTAAATGATAACAGTTGCATTATTTAAAAACATTTTAACAGCCTAAATGAACATTTTATTTAACAAAATCTGTAGTTTTTTTAATATAAAAAATTATTGTAAAATTTTTGTAAAATAAAGGTTTTGAATTAGTAATGAAAATCAGCCTCCATCTCTGTTTCTTAATCTTCATTGTATTTAAAGAATAGTTTATATAAAAATTATTTGTGAATTGATGAATTGGATTTAAAAAGTAAAAGCAGTTTTTCAATAAGCTGAACGGTTTTTAATAAATAAAATTGCAAAAGGGCAATAAAAAAACATTATAAGAAAAAGATCGCTTTTTATTAAAAATATTTTTTCGCCATTTTGATAAACTTTTTTATTCTAAAAAACATTCTACTTAATTACTTAAGTTTCTAATAATTTTAAATAAATGTCAAAATAACAGTTTGTTTTAAGATTGAAAATAATAAAAGAATTTTAAGATTTATATTGTTCGTTAAACTGTTGCATATTGTTTTCAGTCTCTGTATTTATTGTTTAAAGTTGAACTATTAAATAAAGATATAAGTTAATTTATACTAAAATTTAATTTATTTTTTATAAGTTTATTTGTGTGTCTGTATGAAGTTTTTAAATACAATGTACTCACATTTTTATTACAAATGTACTTACAGTTAATAAAAATTTCTAATGTATTTTTTTTTCTAATCACAAAAAAAAAAAACTATTTTATTTCTTCTATTCAAATAAATATTCACGGCAAATAATAATTATAAATATATAAATAGGCTTATATAAATGTGTAATATGTACTTTTTTTTTAAAAAAGATTAAATCATGATTTATTTGAGCAACATTAAATTTATAAAAAAATTTTTTGCCATGGTTAAATTTATTATTATTTTTACCAACAATATATATGATTACAGCATTATATTGGTTTATTTATGCATTCCTCTAAATATTGTATCAATAATAAGTGAATAGTATAACGATCATTTTTATTAAAATAATTATGTAATTATTTTTTTACTATTTTTTAAGAAGTAAAAAATATCAAAGATTTTAATGATCATTTTATCATGCCCCATATGCACAGTAATAGAAAATGATCTTAAGAGCTAAATGTTTCTGGTGTTTAAACGCTCAGGTAAACTTTTAAGTGACTAATCATGTGATAATGTTTGTTATGATAAAGTACTAGATGTTTTTTGACATAGTAAGTATGTTTTTTTTGTTATCATTACAATATATACTTGTTTTAAAAGTGTGCATGTGAGGAACAAGGTTATATTTTCTTTATTTGGATTTTTTTTTAAATATATTTGAACAATTTTGATCTCATTTTTAAAATCCAAAGATCTTTATTTCAATTTTGCCTAATATAATCTTTTGTCTACTTAATTCTTTATTGCTGAGATAATACAAAAAGTTAAAATTATCAGTTTTACAATGAGCTATACTGTCTCTGTCTTTGTAATCTTTGTATCTTTCATATTTGTCCATAATCTTATCATTTTCATTTTTTTTTAAAAAAAATTATAATGAGTATTCTCAAGATCTCTATTTGTACATGTAGTCTCATCAGCATAATTAAGGTTGTTGATGTTGTTTATATCAATATTGATTTATATTCTAGGTTTCTACATTAATTATTCAACAAACAAACTGAAAAAATTACAAAATACTCTGCTAATTATCTTTGCTAATATGTTTAACTCTATATAAAGAATTCTAATGAAAACAATTAAGTGCTCTATTATACAATTTTTTAAAGAAAAAATTTACCTTTAAATTGTTTACAATTCAAAGGGCCTGATATAGTTAATAAAACACTTGTTGGTTAGAGCATTACCTTAAAATTCAATAATCAAGACTTTAAGGACCCAGGTTCGAATCCCATGCTAGTACTGTCACTGGTCAGGCCAGAAACACCTGAAGAAGAGGGGAGAAAAATACCTCTCGAAATGTTGTGCATATACTAATCTTTTTGCTGTGATATTACTAACAGTTAGTGCATATACTAACCTGTTTGCTGTGATATTCCTAACAGTTGTTTGCTGTGGTATTACTGACAGTTGGTTCATATACTAACCTGTTTTCTGTGATATAATTAACAGTTGAATGCATTTGGAATATTTAAATAAAATTTAAACTTTTCTAAAGACATTCAATATAAAAATACAATATAAAAATACAGCTAGAACACCATCATCACAAACCTTCAGAAAAACAATAATCATTGCATATTTCTAATTTTGAAACTTATTATAAGCAATTGTTAAAACATAACTGGAAATGAAAATGGACATAATAGAATTATCAACTTGTAAAGCATAAGAATTGAATGACAAAATATAGAAATAAGTGGGCAAAATAAGGAACTTAATTTAAAACTCAAGTTTAAGATAGTATTTTTTGAATTTCAAAATCATATAAAAGAAGTAAAAATTATGCTTACCAGTACAATTTACAACTGAATTTTTTTACTTCCTTTCAACAGTCATAGTAAAAATACAGGCATTTACCTATTGAAATTCTAATTGATAATTTTACATATCTCAGAATATTATTTCATTAGCAAAAACTTCTCTCTCTCTCTCTCTCTCTCTCTATATATATATATATAGATATATATATATAAGTATATCATATATATATATATATATATATATATATATATGATATACTTCATGACACCTTAGTTGTGACAATATAATATTTATGAATAATGATTGTAATTGTAGTAATAATAAATCAGAATTATTCATTGGCAATTAGTTAATAACAATGATCTTTTAAGTATTTACTTAGTATTAAATGAGATCATTGATTGAACAAAATAAAAGAAACAGCATGTGAACAGCTTGCATCTATGTAATATATATGGTGAGATTTACCTTTTTTTTTTATATAATTTTAGATATTTAGTTCTCTTTTATTTTTTATTACTGAATTAATCCTCTGACAAGAGGAGGGGGACAAATGTTACTTTATGAACCTATACTTTATTACAAAGTATTTATTTTTATATTAAAAATTCCCCCATCCACACAATATATTTGCCAAAATTAATTCAGATTAAAATAAACAATATTATTATAAAACTAACTGGTAGGTAAAGAAGGATATGTTTAGTTTTGTTACTGTATGATCTATAAATAGAAATAGAAAGCATGGTCATACTTGTCTCAAAACTTCAGAAAACTAGAAAAGAATAAAATAAAAATTCTAGAAAGAGTAATGGTTAGACTAGATCAATACAGTTTGCAGAAATAATTGAAGAATATCATACAGAGCTAGAAATTTCAAACCACTGAAGATAACTTGAGATCTACTAAAAAAATTGAATAAAGAGGAGTATGGTGTGAGGTTTGCTTATCTAAACACACTGAACTTCATTATGGTGCCACAATGAATATGGGGATTATATAGGTTGGATAATGAGCCTAAGTAAATACTTTATTTTTATAAATTTTTGAAGTATTAACTCATCTGTTTAAATCTGTTTGGATAATATATATATAAAATATCCGTTAATTAAAAACAATATTGTAATTATAATTGAAATAATATTTTTAACGGTTTACAAACAATCTTTAAATCCGCAGAAATACTTCTGCGGATTTAAAGATTGTTTGTAATTGTTTGTAAACCGTTAAAAATATTATTTCAATTATATATATATTCCAGAGACTATAATTGTTGGGAATAGCAATAACTTGGTGCAGTTAACATTACTTGAGTAAAACTACTAAAACATGGAAAAACTAAGCTGAGATATTTATAAGTTGAAGAGATATGTATGCTGTAGTTTTCAGTAATGAAATATAGCTTTTCTGCGAATCCAATATACCTAAAAAGTATCAAAAGCTGCTCTTATGCTCTGGATGACAAATGATGCCATTAAAATATTCACATTGTTGAGCTGTAATGTAATTGGTAAAACATTATAGATATAGTAGACTAATTTTGTGATTTGGTAAATCTTGGTTTTCCATACAATTTGATAGCAGAAAAATTAATATTAAAACTTTTGGAGAAGATATTAGTAATAAATTTGAATCTTTGAATAACTGACTTACATCTATGGATAGTAGGTTTGAATATAACCAACAAACTATGGATTTAATGAGTAATAGGATAGAAGAAAATCGTAAAATGGTAGAACCTTTCAAAGAAGAAGTATATGTATTTTTAAAAGATATCCAAAACTAATTTTTTTTTTAAAAAAATGTTTCAATGAGTTGTTTTTCTAAATAGGATAGCCATCTAAACATGTAACCTGATTTAGAATGTGAATCAAGTGCTAAGAAAATTAGCAAGAGAGTGCCTTTATGCTAAGTAACTTTGTAGAGAAAATACTATCTATTGATCTACTTAGGTAACAATTATTGATTAGTGTGATTTTACACATAAGGAGGATATTAATATAAGATTAGTTCATGAATTATTACTAGAATAGATGATGAATTTAGAGTTTATATATTTTCTGAATAAAATGGAAGTAAGCAAAACAGAAAACTGTAAAACAATTACCCAATTAATAAACCAGAGAATAAAAAGTTACATGCTAGTGCTGAAGTAATAAAGATCAAATAGCAGCAGGTTTAAATGTGAATATCGTAAGCTTTATGTTCTGGAGAACATAAAAAGTGTGTTACAATGAAAGCTATAAAGAACTGGTAAAAAAAGTTTTATTTTACACAAAAAAAAAAAAAACAGATCCAGCTTTGAAATTAAAGTTATGTTTATTAAGAATGTAGATTACATAACTCTGATTGTAATAGTATTAGATAAATTGAATATCAAACAGTGGATCAAATATGAGAAAATCTAAGGATTGGCTAAAACAAAATTTAAATTTTAACAAAGATACAATTGACAGTAAAAGATATCAGCAGAAACTTAATAAAAATTATTGGTATGCCAATGATTCCAGTGGAGGTAAAGGAAAAAGAAAATACTACTAATCCATATAGTATAGAGCAATTTCAGCCTTATTATAAGAAAAAAAATAGTTTAATCCTCTGAATGTAAAACCCATATGATTCAAAATATTTCTACTGAACAGGAAATTAAAAGTCAATTTCCAAATTTATTTTTTTAATACTCAAATCCAATTAAAAGCTAAATCAATAATTATGACACTGAATGAAGAAGCACACTCTTATGCTATAAGATTCCCTTTTCACTGCAATTTGAAATGGATGAACTGAACTATCTATTTGAAATGAACATATTCACATTGGTTGAAAATGTCATGTCTACATTGGCAATAATTGTTGGTGAATAAACCAGATTGGTACATCCATATATATAATGACCCAATAATAAATAAATAAAAAAATAAAATAAATATCAGCAAGAAATAAAATTTCACCAATACTTATATGAAGATTATAAGATATTACTGTGTATTTTTTTTTTTCAAAAATAAAAGACTTTAATTACTTAAGCTCTTGAATTATATGGTTAAAATTATTTACAGAATATACTGTATTTTAAACTGGAATATTAGAAAGAAAAATAATATAATATGCAGATGTCTTTTCACAAACACCAGGTAATTCCAACTTATTTATATAAGGGATAACAGTACATTATGAAAATGATTTAAACTCATAGAAAATAATTAGTCAATTTATAGTTAATTGGATAAAAAGCAACAGAGAATTTAAAATTCTGGCATCTTCAATCTAAAAAGGCAGATGCTACAGTTACTATAGCACTATCATTTCCAGTACAATTCAAGCAAAAGCATTGACTAGAAATTATGTGTGGTGGTCTAGCATAAATTGATAGAATATATCAAACTCTGCCGATTAGGCCAAAAAAATTTATCATCCCATTAAAAGAATATATAAGTTTTCAATCATAGGTAGAGATAATAATAACCTAGTAGACATTGATCATGCTGAATCCCATATGGATCATTTGTTTATATATTAATAAAATCTTATTCAAGTGGACAGAATATGAGATTGTTAAAAAACAAGGCTGAAAGGAGACAATCTTGAAATTAGGTGAGACTTTTATATGACCTGGATACACTGACATACTGATCTCTGATGATGGTATGGTATTTATTTCTCCCATGTTTGATGAATTTAGAAAAGATTGTGTAATAAAATATTCTGAACCCCCATACTATTCAGATTTGAGTAGTATAGTAGCAAGGACAGTTCAGAATTAAAGGTAGCACTAAGGAAAGCTAACTTTAAATATATGTGAAGGGATAAACAAAACATTATTTTCCAATATAGCAACTCAGTAATCAAAATGATAAAATTTCCAGCCAAAACACTGTTTAAAAGTAAAATAAAAATAAACAAATTTGTTACTACTCTACAGGAGACACATCCACAACCAACAGAAATAGAAAACTCAAAACACACAGAAAACATAACTTTAAATGGTCAAAGTAATAATTATCAAAGTGATCCAAAGAAATACTGAAACTTAATTCAGAAAATTGCTTAGTAATGCATAGGCATCTAAATCAAGTTTGTTAATGTAAAACTAGAAGCAAGGGCATGAGAAAATGTATAAAGTTATTTTCAGAAATTAGTCTGGTGAGTTCAGAAAATTTACAGATGAACTGCATGAGACAAAGGAGCATCCAAAATAATTTGATAATAATCAGTTGACTTACAAATAAAATGATTATATAGAAATAGGAAAATGTCATTGACTATGTAGTAACTTCAGAAAGTAAAACACAATTTTCTGAAGTGGATGTTAAGTGGTCTGTAAATAGAAATAGAAAACTTGTTTAGGTTTGCTGTCAAACAGTTGTCCACAGTCACAATGAAAAATTCTTGAAAAATGCAGTAGTCAACAACTGACCCTTGTGAAATCAAAAAGAGAATAAACACAAATCTTTTAAAAAGAGAAGTGATTAGATGAGAATTATGCATCTCTAGGAACAGTCAGAAACAGATATACAGAGTGCTAGAGATGTTGCAACACTGAAATTGATCTGAGAGCAGCTAGCAAGTCTGAAAAGCAAAGTTAAAAATATGGTTCAAGGTTTTCCTCCGATCCCAAAGAATTTAATTATTGTGGCATACCAAAATGAATGCTACTATGATTTCATAATCCATATGGCCAAGTAAATTTGTCTTCGCAATATATATTAACTTAGCTATTAATAAATATGTATAAAGATACGTCTGAGTTTGTTTTATTGTAAAGAATTAAATTAGAATAAATTATTAATTTTGTATTTAGTCGTTAATTATTCTGTACCTAGCAGAAGTATAGCAGGAATTGTAATTTTTTTTGTTGCTTTATATATATATATTTCAAGATTATTATAGATTAAAATAAACTACAATAATAAAATATTTATTGACAAGGAGAAAAGTTAGCTCAAAATTTAATTAATGAATACCTTGAAGAATTAGGTTAAAAGTTTTATTCTTATATTTTTGACCAGAGTCATATATTTATATGTAGTCACATGAAATTCAAGCTTGGAACCTCTCAGTTTTTGGATGTCTTCAATCTTTTTGTTCTTTATTTATTTTGCAAAACAATGGAAATTAATTTTTTATACAATTTAGAGAATTGTTACATACATTATTTTGGAATAAGAATATCAGTTTTTTAATTTTTATGCTTTTAGGATTTGAAAGGTAAACGTTATTATTATTATTTAAAAAAAAAAAAAAAGATTTTCATTTAACTTACTGATAGCATTTAATATATTCATCCATGTTTCTATGTTTACGGTGAATTCATCCACCCAAATAATATAAATATTTCATAAACTTATTACTCCCCCCCCTTGTGATTATAACTCAGTTTATCTTTATATTATTACAAATATAACTTCCCTGTGTGGTTTCACAAAATGAAAGTTTAACCTATCATTCCGGTGCTCAAGCGTCATATGTCTACCTATGCAACTAACTATTTATTTCTTTTAATTACACACCTACCAATATTTACAAAGAAAGTTTGTATAATATTAACATCATCTAAAAAAATATTGTAATGAGAAAATAAATTGAATATATTAGATCAACAATTAATATATGCCATTTATAGACTGCTGTACTTTATCTCGTATTTACTCTCTCCCTTCCCTTTTTCTTTTTTTTTTTATACTTTTATTTTCTCTCTCTCTTTCTTTTTAAAGAAATAAAGTAAACGGTGGAGTAACTTTGATTTATTTTTTAATGCTAATCTTTGCCGATAATTTTTTTCAAGAACTTATTTATTGTATAAGTTCTGGTGTCTTTTGTAGTATAGTTAGTTAAGACAAAATTAAGATAGGAATTGTCATTTTTCCTGCGAAGTGTTAGATTTAACCTTACAGATTTGAAATTTTTAAAACTATAATGTGAATGCTTAAATTTGTTTCATCGTTTGTATTCAGAAGGTAAAAAAAAGAGTACGTAAAGGTGGGGGGGGGGTATTGCTATAAATTTAGTAATAAGCATTAGAAATTGTACTAAAAAGGCAATAATCACTTAAAAGTATAGCCAATTGTGCAGATTTACTATTACAAATAAAATTCATCCTAGCATTTGTAATTGAAAAGAATTATGGGTAATTACAATGTAATGAACCTCGCTTGAAACAGAGGAGCGCCTCGTGCTTCTCATCTAGGTTGTTTGCACATCTTGCAAACATAAAGATTGTGAGAGCTCCCTACTTCAAGGGTTTGTCTTTTATTAACGCTAATGAATAGAATAGCTACCTGTGATTGGCGCTTTTTCACAATGTAGTAATTTCATTTTTCTCACCACCAATCATTTATTATTTTCTGTGCTTTATGAAGCTTAGATAGGAATGAGTGGAAAAATATTATTGCTGGGATTAAGTCTTGCAGTGATTGGAGAAAATATTATTTTCACTAGAGAAATGCATCATTTTATTTATATATTTTTTTCACTTATTGCCTGTGGCGTGAAGTAAATATTCTATTATTAAATTGTTTTTGCTATTGTTTAATTTAAATTTTTTTATATATATTTAACATAAAGTATTTTGATCTTTTTTTTATTGAAATTGTTTTAACAATAAGTAAATCATGTTATTGAATTAATGAAAATAAGAAGCAGAAAATATCTGGTCATCATCAATGACGATCTGCAATCTTTCAACATAGCATTACTGTTGCAGGATGTAGTGTATTTCGTAAATAAAAGCCTTCCGAAAAGACAACATCAGCATTGGAAAGATCATACAATATATAATCTTTTAGAATATTTGAGAGGTATTTGTAAGAAGATGAAGATTAGAATAAGAATTGCATTGAATTAGGAAAAAAGACTCATTTTGTACGTTAATTATATTGGATTATTAAATTATTATTATTAATGAACATTAGAATAAATCATGCAAAAAGAAAATAAGACATTGATGAAAAGTATCTAAGGGTAGATTTTATTGGTGAATAAAAATACAAATTAGTTAATCAAAATTAGAAATCTGAATTGTTGAGAAATTATTAAGGATGTTTCTGGAAGTTGTGGTAGATATAAGTAATACCAGTGCAATATTACTTTACTGTATTAACAAGAGCATTTATTCTCATTTCATTCAGGTACTGATTATTATGGGCTAGATGTATTGTCATTTACCTCAATTGTTAATGCAATGTAATATTCCTGATAATAAAAAGAAAATTAAAGGTGGTTAACAGGTGCATAATTGCATTGATTCCAGTTTTGAATCCTATGTTCTTATGATATAAGAAAAACCCAGAAACTGAAATAAGGATGGCAATTAAATTTTTATTTTGTCTGTTAACTATTGGTGTTAAGGACTGCAGTACATGATGATGGACTGGAGAAAAAAGAAATTCTCTAGATATATATATATATATAAAACCCCAATTTCTTTGTGCATTTGTGTATTGTAACTGTATATTCCAAAGAGGTGTGTTGGAATTTTTTTTTTTTTTTTTTTTTTTGGTAAATGACTGATGTTGTTCAGTGTTGTGGGAAAATCCTTTTGTTGATTTTGATAGTATTAGAATGCTAAAAATATTTTTTAAAAAAATTAGAAGAGATAGGGAACATTTTAGATAGTTTTTAAAATAATGTTTTTAACTAGATTTGCTGAAAAAGTTAGATCTATGCATATGATAGAAAATACAAACATCACTTTGAGTATTTTCCTGAAAGTTTGTGTTAATGGTATTTTAGATGTAATAATATGTCAGACTATTTCCATCATCAGTCATTAAATGTTAAATTTCTAAAAAAATTCAAACTTTATTTAAACTTTCCCAAATATAAATTACTGTTAGTAATAACACACAAAGATAATATAGATTAGTAGATTATACAATGTTTCTAGTGGTATTATTCTCCACTCTTCTTTACTTGTTGCTATTCTGACCAGTGACAATGCTACCATAAGAATCAAAATTACATCTTTAAATTCTTGAATATTGAATTTAAAGCAATGCTCAAAACAACTGTTTAGTTGATTAGATCATTACCTTAAAATTTTCAATATTCAAGAATCTAAATTCGACTCTCATGTTAGCATTGTCACTGGTCAGATCAGCAACAGTTAAAGAATAGTGAGAATAATACCACCATGTTGTGTAATCTACTAACCTATGTTGTCTTTGTACATTATTACTAATAGTTGTTTGTATTTGAAAAAGTGTAATAAAGTTTAAATTTTTCTAGATAGTCAACATTTAATGAAAGATGTTGAGTGGTGGGGAAATGATATCATTTTAATGGCTTTAGTAATAATTACTGTTAGCTGCACACATTTTTTTTTTTATTTTGCATATAACCCTATTCATTTCACTTTTAGTAGCTCCATATTTTAAAATGATTTTTTAAAAATAACTTTTTAAAAAATTTTGAATTTTTAAATGTAAGTTCAGTATTAGATCACTTTTTTACTCCTATTTTATTTTCTATATTATTTATGTTACACTTAATATTTCAATTTTAATTATCCATGTCATATCCCCCCATCCCTATTATGATTTTGTTTATAGTTTTAACTATTTTGCTGGACAAATAATGACTGTTTGTGTGTATATGCATATATAGTCGTCTTTTATTAGATAAGTAAATGATTATTAATCTTTAGATACAGACTTTGAATATGATAAAAATAGATAGGTAGATGGTTGGATGAATGGATTAATAGATGAATAGAAAAGTAGATAGGTAAGTTGATGGGTGGATAGTTGAATAAGTAAATAAGTAATTAGATAGTATACTTAGTTGTTCAGGAGTCATATGATGTTTGTAATGTTTAAGTATACTAATAGTAGGTTGAAAAAATTACATAGAGTGAATCAAATTTTTTTAAATTGTTACTTTGGCTGAAAATTGATATTGGAATCTTTAGCTCTATCTATTCATACAGGAAATATATCTATGAGATTATTTATATAAAAGCATGATAATCTCCATTTTTTGAATATTCAATCATTTGCAATGATCTTATAATTCTAAAATTTACTTTAAAGAAATATAAAATTTTATTTTACAATGTTATAAAAATTTTAATTCGAATTCTTTTTTATTTTATTTTTTAAAACTATGTGGCATATATATGCAAGAGAAGATGATTCAATTAAAAAATCTGGAAAGAGCAATGGAATGAAAAGATGGAATAAAGATTAGAGATGTATCAGGAAATAAAGAGATGGTGAACTTATAAGGATGGGCAAAAGTAAATAGTGATGTCGGAGTAGAGAAAAAATAATAATGAAAATAAGCTGTTCAATGCAGAAAATTTGTATATCTTGAAAGCTAAGAAACTTGTGATCTAGTTTGATAAAAGAGAATACAGAATAACGGGAATAAAAATATGTTCATGATTTAGAAAAGTAAAGAAATCAAGTTTTTCTTTTTTATAACATTAAATTAAAAAGTGTCATATGCATGCTAAACACACACATACACATATCTTTTTATTTGTGTCTAAATTGTAAAGAAATACAATTTTATTTCAGATTTACCATTATAGTTAAGAATTATTTGAATTTTTTTATTTGAATTTAATGTATTAAAATCAATTAAATAAAAATAAACTGTGGTCACTTACTCAGAAGGATAACTGATGATAAATCATCAAAGTATAATCTGAGCACTATTGTGTCTTTCTATTAACCAAACGAAGAGGGGATGACTGATGAAGTTTTCAGGTATTGTCAACATACAAAATTCATTTTTTTTAAATACTTTATGAGATCATCTTCTTACAGAATTCTTGCTTAACTGGATTGCATTGTTGATTAAAATATCTTTATTTTTCATTAAATTTTTCTTTTATTGATTGATTTTTTTAATTTTATTACACAGCAATTTATGAGGTCTTATTTATAAACACAGTATTAGTTTTTGATATATATAAATGTCTTTTAAAACGAGTTTCCGCAATATCTGCTAATTATTATTTTTTTCTCGCAGAAATTGATATCTAAAACATTGTTTTATCATTGCAAAGTCAACAGATCATACGTAAAATAAGGATATCATATAAAAATAATTGGCAATGACAATGCATATGATTTTATCACTTTCATTTGAAAAAAATAAAAGCATTATATAACAATGTTGTTTAAGGATAAGAATCGTATTTCACTCAATTATAATATTAACAAAAAAAAAAATAAGGAAAACTACTTAATACTTATAAAATGTCTCATTCTATAATTACATTAAATATATATATCTTATAACACTTCTTTTATATACACATCAATGCAAACAAATTTTCTTAACCTTCTTTATTTTCCTTACAGTTTTGACTGTCCAGCAGTCTTCATCAGAGCTACAAGATTTGAACAATATAAATACATAACCATCATTTCACATATATATATAAAAATACATAACCATCATTTTACATATATATAAATACATATATATATATAAATATGTAAAATATACACATAATCCCTTCATACATATACATATAGATATACATCACCCCTAGATATATAAATTCATACCTACATCTATATATACATATGCATATCTAATATATACACATACTTCTTTTAAACATATATATATATATACATACACCCATAGACATATATACAATCCACATATATCTTTACAAATACACATCCATATGTATACTCAACTTACATATAAATTACATATATAAAAAATACAAAACAATATAAATTATATCCAATACACCTTTTTAAAAAAAATTTTTACCTTTTGAAACTATTTTATTTTTACTTTTTTAAATTTTTTAATCCTTTTAAATATTGTTTATTAATATTATTTTATAATTTTCCTTTCATTGTTTTTTAAATATTATCTAATACATAATATCTTTTACTTAACATCTCTAATTTTAATTTTAATTTTTATCTTTTATCTTATCACTAATTAATATTTTTCTTTAATACTATTTATTTCTAATCTTCTTTGCTGCTTTAATTAAAATGACGGTTATTTCAAATTTTCTATCTTGTTTATTCATTTAAAACCTTAAATATATTGGGCCTTCTGTTGTAGTGATTTAGCATGTTCACTTGCTATGCCTTTATTCCTGGATAGGAAAATCTTGAAAAATTTTCAGGATACAAGCAAATTAAAAATTTATTTTCCAGTGGACATTTCATCCAGTGTTGTGAATAAAAATGGAAACAATCTGTATCTAGATTGATAAAGTTAGAGCCAATAAATTCACCAAAAAAAAAAATGGGGTGAGGGTGGTGGTGATTTCAATATGTTGCAGCTTTCACTACAAATATTGTTATTCTTCTGATATTGTTTTTATTTTATGATCTTAAGTTGATAATGAATACTTTTAACACCCAACACCAATTACTATAGAATAATAAACATTAAAAGAATTGGTAAGATAATATTTTAGATTGTCTTCTTATGATGATAATTATACTTATCCATGCCATGATTGTAATATAATGCAATTTTGATATACATATAATCCTGGTTTATAATTTATTTATTTTTAATTATTTTTTAAGCTATGATGAAAATTTTATTGTAATATTTTTTTTTAACATCTTATTAAAAAGTCAAGCCCATAGAAGTCAAATGCCTCTTTCACCAATAATGAAGCCTGCATAATAATACACTTTGTTTCCACAGTCAACATGTCAAAATTTTTTCTACTAAAACAGATAAACAAGGACTTTTACTTTTTAACTAATGATAACTAGATACTTATTTATGAAATCATAGATCTATTAATTTATTACCAGTTTTTTACACTTTATGCAGAATATTGGAATGAAATGATTGTACCATCCCAATGTTGCAATTTTAAACATTATGAATATGAATTTTGTTCTGGTTCATTGTTTGAAATCTCTTGGTTCTTCATAAAAATTATAGATAACATATATAATTAATGTTTTAATAACACAGAGAAATGAAAATATTTATATTATTAATAGGATTTACAAGAAATTATTGACAAATTTATGAATTAGAATTAAAAATTATCAAGATTAAAATAATAATAATAATTGATTGATTCATTTCTTGGAAGTTCATAAGAAGTTTCAACACCAAAAGTGGAGAATTAAGTTCCACAGACCTTAGCTCTAGATTCTGTATTAAACCACATAGAATCATTTTCAAGATAAATAAATAAATAGTGACTTTCTTGATTTAATTACAATTAGGTATTTTTAGTAAGTTTTAATACAAATAAATTATTTAATAAATGTAATTTGTCTACAAGTACTGTAATTAATAAAATAAATTAAAATTATGTTTATGATATTTATTTAGAATAAATGATTTTTGATGAAGTGAATGGAGAGAAAAAGGTAAGTAGAAAAATAAAAATATTCTGCAGTGCAAACTTTATATTCTAGTTATAGAAACTCATTATTTTTTAATGCATTTATTCTTTCTTTCTTTTTTTTCAAAAATTGTAAGTATGAATCTTGGAAATTGGATTCAAAGTAGGAAAAAAATTGAAAATAGCACAGAAGTTGGAAATAGTAATAAGGACAATAAGGATTAAAATCGAAACTGTCATTTATTAGAATTATATGATTGTTTTTCAAGAAATCAAATTAAGTAAAAACACTAGATGATATGCTAATTACATAACTCTGGGTTTTTTTTTTTTTTAATCTAATAATTAATCCGAGAACCTCTAGGTCATGAATTGGCCATTCATACCATTTTGATTTAATTTTTTAAGTTGCTTACATATCATCTATGATATCTTTGTAAAAAAATATATGCATAACCTGCTTCACAGTATAAAAATACTCAGTTGACCATGATAATTTTAAATTGATTACCAAGAAGAAATAACCTGGTAATCCCATTGCTAATTAATTTGCAAAAATATTATAGGTTGAGGAAGTTTTTTGAAACATTATGAAAACAAATATGGTAAAAAGCATTTATAGATAAATACTGAAATAAAATGTTCCAACTGCACATTATTAATAACAATTAATATATATATATAGTAACCTAATATTTTGAATCATTTATATATTTAATTTGTAAAATTATTGACACATCAACATATTTATGAACTTTTAATTTATTAGGCTAAAATTGTCCTCATATCAATACTTATGAATTTTTAATTTATTTTTTAAAAAAAATAAGTTAAATTACGCTATGTAATTTAAACTGTTATTTTTAATTTTCATTCTTGAGTAAATGAACCTGCTTAAAGTAAGTCAACTATAGAAAGATAACTAATCTTTTCTGAATAAATAGTTTATTTTGGATTAGGGAAAAAGAACTGGACCTGTATAATAATCTTCATGTTTAGTATGGGATCACTTAACTTTGATTCTTTTCTTCTTTTGAATAATCAAAGCAACTTCTTTCTTTTTCTATTGATGACTTTATTGGAGTTAGATTAGGGGTTTTGTTTTGTGTGAAGAGTGAAAAGGATTATTAGTTAGACTGAGAAGTTTTTAGACTAATTCCTTTAGAAAACTTTATTTTCATAGAATGCAAAAGAACTGTCTACCAGGTGGCAATTCGTTCACTTCTTAACAATTTATTTTAAATTAATTATTTGTTTATAACGAGCTGAATACTTTCTTTTATGTGTACTGCCGAATAAGCAAAAGTTGTTTAATAAATTAAAGAGTTCAGGATTTAGATACCATTTTTGAAATTATTTTATAATAAAAATTTTCAGTTTTATTATTTAAAATTATATATATTATGAAAAAGACAAATATATCGATCCAAATTACAAGCTTCATTTTAATAACGCAATACGTATATATGTATAATATTATTGTCACATCATTTCGCAGTAATTATTAATGATTATTTTTAAGCTTTGAAATTATAAATATTTTCTAACTCGGATAGATTAAATAGATCTAACTAATATAGATTCGTATATAATTTTTTTAATTACTCTCATCTAAAAAAATATAAACAACTTCTATAATGCCTTTTGTTTAAATTATTCTCATTTGATGACCAAGTGTTGTCGTAATGGAAGATATATAATTTACTTTACAATCATATTTTTAACAGAATACATATGTATATATTAAAGATAGGTAATGTCATTATTAATTCATCATCATCATCAAACATGATCAATCCACTGCAGGATGAAGGTCTCTCCAAGTTCAAACCATCTTCTCCGATCTTTAGCTTCTCTTCTCCACATCACCTCTGCACACTTTACTATCTATCTCACATGTGGTCTCATTATTAATTACTTTACATTAATTACTACTTTGTTCAGCATAAATAAATAATCAAATGGCTTTATTTCTCGAGAACATACAAGAAGTTCGAGCAACTGAAATTAATAAATAATAGATACAATGTTAAGTTACATATCAGATTATCAGTGATGTAGATGGCTAAAGAGTTGGAGGAGAAGATTCATGCCTGTCCATTAAAGTTTGAAATTTTTCTATTTTAATATAAACTAAGCACTGGTTATATATATGTGGGGAGATGATGATCTAAATAACTGATGTGTGCTGGTTCAGCACGAAATATGTATATTAGAGATCTTTTATTTTTTCACATGTATGTAGTCATGTGTATCTGTTGTATAAGATAGAGGGGATGACTGAAAGGAGCTTTAAAGTCTACATTTATATCCCTCTAATTATATCAGAAAATAAATAATTTCATGATATCAATGTTATATTTATATGGAACAAAAAAAATAATGTTTGTGCAGATTTTCAAATTTATATAATGTGACTTATTTAAATTGAATATATATATATGATTTCGTGATCGTTTAGTATTTGTTTAAAAATTAGTTAGTAATGAGAGAAAATTAGTATGCTGAATAAATAACAAGGAGATCTAGGGCTTGGCCTATTGTTTTAATTGTTACAGTTTTGTTAAAAAAAAAAAGGTAATTGTAATTTACTTGTATTGGAATTGAAAATAAAATAGCACCTTACAAAAACAAGATGAAAATGATTATGTTGTGGGTCTTATATTTGGAGTGAACTCTCTTTCTAGCTATGGATAAGTTCATTTAGAAAAGATGTATGTCAGCAAATTATGTTGATGGAAAATGATCCTTAGTTTCACCATTCTATCTCATATTAAAAATGCAGCATCACATTTAGAATATCCAAATTGAAATGGAGTTGTGTAAAAGTCATTGAGATTGATTTTGATCAAAAAGTCAAAATATTTATTTGAGTGAGAAACAGTTGAAATAACTGAGGTTGATATATTGTAAGTATTCTTATATTTAATTTTGTTCTAAATGATGATGGAAAAAATATTAGTGAATTTGTGAATATTGAGGGTTATATTGGATGTAAATATAATAGGTTGTGATGGTAGAGTGTATGTAAATTTTTATTATCTCTCATATAAACGAAATAAGTTTTGAAAAGTAATTGAGAGGTTAATAAAGTATTAAAATAAACAATAGGAATTGGATGCACAAACATGACATTAATTTTTCTATATCTTTACATTTTATTAATTAATATCGGAACAGGCTTTTTTTTTTATTCCAAAATAACTGAATGCAAAGTAAATTAATCTTTTTAATAAAGGAGTTCTGGATTAAATTAGGAGAGCTCTTCAACCTGCAGTGAATGATAATGGTTAAAATAATATGAATAAAGCAATTAGTATATTATAGGTATATAAAAAATTAGCTTAGAAAATGATAATTAGTTGGTAAGTGATACCTTGACATCCTATAGATAGATATGTTTTTGCTAAGAAGTTAATTATCTTTTGGATAGATGTCAATAGCTTATTTTAAATATTAATTCTAAGAATATTAAATGCTAGATAGATTGGAGAAACCTAGAATTTTATTAAGCACCCTTAGAAATAAATAGAAGGAACTGTTTCTTAAGAGATAATTTTTCAAAGTGAGGATATGTTATATTGAATTGAAACAGTTATTTGTTATAATTATCTAGAATAGTAAAAGTCCAAGTTGAAATTTTTGGAGAAAGAATAATAGTTATTATCCCTGTAAGGAATATAGTTTATTGTACTATTTATAGATGGAATTTATATTACAGGTAAGTTGTTTCATTATTATTGGTAGGGTGTGTATGTAAGTAATGAATAGAAGAGAGATCAAAGGAGATCCTTAGGCAAGTTAGATGATATTTGTTCATTCATTGTATGCACTTCCCAATTTAGCATAAGTTTGGGGATTGGTTAAAGAACAAGAGAGGGAAATATTATATTTTATAGAAATCTAAAAAGATTATGGATGGAAACTGAGTTAAAGATTGAAGTAATGTTAATTAGGGACCTTTGTTTGAATTTTTTAATATGATTAATTGAAGATGTAAAAATAATATTCACTACATAAATAGAGAATTTTTTTTTTGAAAATTGGAACTTGTAAATTTAAAGAAGATTAGGTTGTACTTTATTCTTGATGAAAAATTCCATAATCTTAATAATGGAATCGGAGATATTGATCTAAGGTTGTTATATGTAGAAGAATGATTTGAAACTTTGAGCAATGTAACCATTGATACAGAATATAAATAGCCAGATACTTTATTATTTTATAGGGAAATGTTCATTAGATTCATAATTGTGGAAATAGTGAAATGTCTAAAGTGTTAGAAAATAAAGATAGAAGTAACATCTGGATGAGTGGACTATGGTAGAAATTAAATTTTAGTGCAATGCTTATTTATTTAATAATTTCTAATGTTGTACATTGACACCAAATATATAGTGAAGAGCAGTGGAAAAGACTTCACAATAATCACTATTAACATTTTCTTAATCCAGATATATTTTAATTTTATATTAAAAATAAATATATTTAACTAATATAAATCAATGCATGATGATTTAAACATATCACAACATCATTTTTTATACAAATGCATGAACAATATAATTCTTATTCAAACCATACAGCTAATAACTCTCACAATGCTTTTTGATTGGATCATTTTGATCAGATGACCAAAGCTATTTATATATATATTTCACTGCCAAATCCTAACTGCCTCATTTTTATATCTTTAATTATTTAAATCTATTTATGCATATAATAGTTTGCAGCAATCCTTATTTTTTTATATCAATATATGTATAATACTGAAATGTCAGCTATTTAGCTATCATATTTTTATTACATGGAAACTCCTGGAAATAAACTATGAATTCATCATTTATCCATGAGAATGTTAGAATATATAAATATATATGTTGAATGAATCTTTTCATGGGTAAAAGATGTTTTATAAAATGTGTTTTTGGAAATAACCATGTTTTATAATATTTATAGTGGTATGTGAATATCTGTTATATGATCATTATTAAAATATATTTGTAAATGAATATTTTTGATCTAGTTCTAGAAGAAAAAGACAATGAATAGAAAGTTAAGAATTTTGTCATGACTTTGTGAACCATTTTATAAATTATAGATGTGTCCACATGTGTTTAGGCTACTTTTTCAATTTGTTTTTGATAGCTTGCAATACCAGCTTATAATTTCACTGCAAAGAGCTTTTTTTTTTAAAAAAAATACTTTGCTTAATCATAACTTTCTGTTGTGCCATATTTTTCCAATCAAATGAAATAATGTAGGGTTTTTGAAATATTTTTATTTCTACTTTTTCCATGAAAACCATGCTTAAGTTCACTACAAAATTCTTTTTTTGGAAATTTTCTACAATTCATTCATTTGATGTGCCTGATCCATACCATTACAATAATAGATTATAACCATACTATTATATTTTGTAGAATTTTATGACTATGCTTAAATGAATTTTTTGTGTTGTATCAATAAGGAGTCTATGTTGAGCTTGTATACAATAAATTGAGTAAAATAGCAGCTCTTTATACACTTAATTTATATGAGATACTTATGTTATTACAATTAAATTCCCTAATAGCACACTTGGTTTGTTTTGCTTCAGCATCCAAGTTCATCTTTTTATCTAAATAGCTACCAAGATATATAAAGTGATTGATATACTTAATATGCTAACCACTCAAAAGTAAAAGATATTGAATTTTTTTCTTTTATCTTTGAATGATGGATATTTTTGAGTTTTTGACTATTAATTTTTAAGGCAAAATTTGAATTGGTTACTTTCAAAACATTAAAGACATCCTAAAGATCATCCAGTAAATTGGAAACAACAGTACAATTATCTAGAAATCATGAAGATAAAGTTCTTGTTTTTGTTTTTAACAAAGCTATATCATTTCTTGATATTTATTTCATGAAAATATGTGTTGTCTTGACAACAGTTTGAAATTGTTGATTGTAATTGATATTGGGATTGTCTAAGTGTTGACTGGCTTTTAATGTATATATATATATATATATATATATATATATATATATATATATATATATATATATATATATATATATATATATATATATATATATATTGGCCATTACAATTTGGTCACTAGCCAAATTTATAGTAATGTGCATGTAGAAAAGGTAAACCAAAATCATCATCACATTTTTATATAATCATAAATGAAGCTGTAGGGCATCCAAGTTCAAACCCTACCAGATCAAAATCTTAAACACTTTAGACAAAGAATGGGTCAACAATTATATGCTTTATTTGTTTGTGTGTTGATAGAAAGGTAATACACACATTTAAAATATTTAATTTTTCTTTAAAAAGCAAAGTTATAATGCATACATATAGGCAATGTATGTGTAAATTATTTATTTGTTTTATATTTCAAATATTCAACATTTTAACTTTCTTTAAAACTAACCTATGCTAGATCAATTCTAATATTTTATTCTATACTTTTATTTTGCTTTTCTTTGATTATAATTGGGATTTAAAAGTTACAGACTTAATTAAATAATTGGGTTATAATTACTAAGCTAGCAATCATATTGTTTAAGGATAGTTTATGAATGATTTGAAAGAATGCAGGATGTGTGTACATTACATACAAAATTTTACATTTCCTAAATATTGAAAGAAAAGGAAGTATTAAATCTGTTAAATTATTTTTTTTTGTACAATTTTTTTTGTTAAAAGAGGAAATCTGTTTAATCAGATATCGATCTTTGTAGTAAATTTTTTGTAAATGATTGTCACTTTGGAGCTATAATTTTTGAAATTTTCTTATCAAGATCTAAAGAAGGAAGCTCAAAGATTTGAAGTGTTACCTGGATGTTAAAAAGAAAGAAAAAACAAAAGAAAGGAAATAAGAATTGAGTCTATTTTTTTTTTTAAAACAAAAGTGTCTGGAAAAAGGATTAAACTTTTCAGTTGAAAAATACTTTGGTTGAAAATAAATTAGAGATCTAATTAAAACAAATTTGTCCAAAAATAGCAAGTGATGCTATCTCTGATTGGTTAAGTTAGCTAAAAATTGGATATAAAAAGCTGTCTTAGATTATTATTGTGATTGATTCAGATATTAAACTATAATATTGAACGTTGAAAATAAAAAAAAATGGCTTGCTAGAAAAATTATATGTATATTCCATCGGGTCCCGACCATCTGGAGGAAGCTGCACATCACATAGGAAAGAAAAGATGTGTCTAAAATAATATTCTACACCTTTCAACTGACCAGATAAATAAGATGTTTTTAATAGAAGGAAGAAAGCATTCACCTGCATTCAAAGAAGATGAATTAATCTACTGATAAATATTAATCATCAAGTCCAATTAATTGTTCCAACAACTGATTTTAAACTCAAGAAAATTTATAAATGTGAAAACAACTGCTGTATTTCATCCACATGCTTGACAAGAAGAGAAGAAAATTTACTATAATGATTTCCAAATTATCCACTAAAGCAAATAACCTCAATAGAGTCACCATCATCAAATAGTTATCCACCTCAAGAAAGAGATTGTTCCCAGTAAAATGGAAATGGTAGCTGAGAAATATAAACATTATACAAGACAAGTTTGAACCCTTGAAAATTCGCCACAAACAAAAAATCGGTAATATGACTTTTTATATCTATTTTCTTTATGATCTCAATCTTAATAAACATTTTAGCGATAAAGTGGTATATTTTATTTAAAGAACTTTAAAGACTATTCAGATCGATTAAAACAAGAATGTCTTACTAAAAATAACTTTGAGCTTCATAAATGATCTTGAATGTATGAAAATTATTTGTTTATTAATTTTACAATATTAATGTGTAAAACAATTTTTTTTATGGTATTATGATTTTAGTTTTAACTAATATGTTATTATTATTTTGTTTTAAATAATATTTTGTTATCATGGGATAAAACACTCTTCCATACATAATGATATTTTATATGTGTATAATTGCGATTGAATGAGGAGTAACAAGTAGTGTTAGAATATTAGATTAGTTTGTTCATTAAGTATAGCATTTCAGAGATAGAAGAGAGGGGGAGATAATGATTTAAAACTCTTTTCTAAAACTAGCTCTTTCAATTTTACTAACATTTTTTACATTCTATTTACATGTTGGATTTTAAAGTATTGTGCCAATGAGCAGATAATATTTTTTTAAATACTTTTCTCATGGAGTGAAAATCATGGTTAATGTGACGTCCAACTTAACACAAAATACATTTGAAGGGAAAGGGGGAAGAACTTAAAATTAATCTGAGGAGTGTTATATAATCAATTATTATTATTATTCATGTCAATTTTCATATTTATCTAGAAATTTTTATGTATATGTTAGAAATGTAGTAATAAATATTAGTTTGTTTTATTAAATGAGGCGTATATATTTCATTAAGTGTAGTCTTTGTTAAGTGTGATTATTCATCATCATCAATGGTTGAATATTAGTTATTTAAGATATAAGTAAATATGCTAAAATTAAGCAATAATTATGAATTTCTTTATAAAAATTAGTTTTATGTTTAGGCTTAGTCCTAGAGCTGTAGTTGAAACCCTTGTCATTATTGTTATTATTATCATCATCATCATCGTCATCAACGTTTTAATTACTGATCTGTTTAACTGTTTAAAGGCCATTAATAAATATTGATTTTATAATATTTAGTGATCTCTTAGTATTATTATAACCACATCCCATCATCTATTTCATGCAAGGATGAGTGAATTGCCATCCTAGATTAGTTATATATAATCTGAGCTAGTGAACTTATAAAAATATTGAAACACATTTGTTATGCTAAGATCTGAGAAATGATTTATGTCTAATATACTCCACTTTGGTTTAAAGATGTTTTACTTTTACCTAAATATTAGTGCTTATAGTGATATGGCTCAAAAAGCAAAATCTTCCATTTTATTATAAATAAAGTACCAAAAAGGGATTCAAACCCGGTACATGTGAAAGGTTATCAGATATAACCGTGTCTAGATTCAGATAATCTAGTGGCGCCCTGCTAGACCATATTCACTTAGTATTTGTTTAAACATGCACTTAACATCAAACCAAGGAATGAAAGTGGGTAAGATTACTGCCTGCATACCTGAGTTATATTTTATTGAATTACTAGTATGCCACTTCACGTGATATTTTACCATATACCTGAGTTATAATACATTGTTACCATTGCTTTAATACATTGCTATAATAATTTGCTCATAATTTGCTTATAATTCTTGATATTTGAACTCCTTCACTTATATGGTAATAGTTATATTGTAACCATCTAATAATATCTTTTGATCAACATTTAATTTTTGAACCTTTACTTAGTTATTTCTATTTGAACTCTTTAATTATGTTACAATATATATAACAAAGCCAGGATTAATATATTTTTGTTTCATACAAGTTTTTATTTCAATTGCTTCAAATTTTTTATTATTTATAATGTTGCTTTTTAATTAAAATGTAAAAAACAGTGCAATATAAATAAACATTTGTGGACATAATCAATGAAGACAATACATAAAATGCATCATGGATTTTAGAATATGACTTTAGACTTCTTACATTTTATATGATCCATGATCAAATATTTGCATTTACCTCTGTCTTAGGTTATGTAATTCTTGGAAGTCCTTTATTTATATATAAAATTTTTTTTAGTAGTATACATTGATTCAAAAACAATAATGTTATTTTGTCAGTTGTAGCTGTTGTGGAATAACAGCTTTTTATAAATTCTTGTTATTGATTTTATAGTCAAGTCTGCATTTCAATTGCACACAATTTAAAGAAATCATTTCATTTCTTTGCATTTATCATGTAAATTTTCTTATAAAAATATTTGTTGTCATAAAATAGTTATACTCATGACTAAATCTACTAAATTATTAATATAATTTTTATGAAGTTGTGTAGAGGCAAACATTGAAAATTGTATAAATTAATTGTATATTGTGTTCATAGAATATTATAATAGGGATAAATGTTGATGTTCAGATATTCACTGACCTTTAAATGAATTACAAAATGAATGATTCTCTTATAGATGACTTTATTGATTGTCTTTATTCTTAGCACATATTGGTCACCTTTGAAGATTATTTTAATATATGGATACAATGAAACCAGAAATCATGTTGGTCTTGAATCTCAGTAAGAAGCAAAGCATAAATTGCAATTATGCTGATGATACTTTTTTGTCATTTATCTGGAAACAAAAATCATACTTATAATACTTCTTGATTTCTTACACTCACTTTGAATCTCTGCTAGTCATTAATTTATGATTGGAAGCAACCAATTCAATAAAGTCAGCAAAAGTAGTTATAGCAGAAAACAATAGCATTATACAAGAATTATTGCCATCTTTCCTAGTAGCCATTTATTTAACAAGCTAGAAAATTAAAAGCATCTTTAATATTAGGTTAAAAAATAATACATCATTATCATTTTAAAAATTCATCAGATATCCCATCAAGACTTTCAGCTTTTTTATTCCCAACATCACAAAGAATCTGCTTAATTTTACTAATATGAATACCTTTATCCAAATCTTTGTAAGTTAGTATAGGATGACTATGAAATTAGAAACTCATTTGAATTCTTGTATAAAAGGCATTTCAAAAACTCTCTCCATCTGTTTGACCTATCATTATTATTTATACATACAGGAGAACAATTCAATTGGTCTTTCAAAATGTCTCATAAATCAAAAATTGGATAAGAAATAAACAATTATAATTTTTCTTATGTTAAAAAAATTTAATTCAATACCCTAAATTATATATATATACATATATATATGATAATTAATTAATAAGCATTTTACAAAATATTATTAATAATACAAAAAAGTATTAAGCATCTATTTCTCAATTTACAGTTAAGTATTTTGACTTTTACCTAGCTAAGAATCATATTCCCTGAATCATGTTTCATTAAATTAAAGTGAAATATGTAAAAAAAAAAAAAAGTAAACACAATTAGTCATTTGGAAACAAAAAGGGCCTTTTTTTAGTTCATAAAAACAATTTCTTTGATGATTGTATTATTAATTTTTTTGCATTCTCTGCTTGGAAGATTAATGACTAACAAAAGAACTTAAAACACTATTAGTGGATAAAACTACAAAAACATAATTATTTGGTGATAATTTTTTTTTTGATGCATTGAAAATGGTATTTGGATTTAAAAACCAATATTATTCTGGATAGTACTATACATATTTTTTTCTATATGATGGACTTATATGCAAAGATTCACATAAGTGATCATTTCATCAAACTATATTAATTATTTTGATTAGCTCTCATTTATTCACAACAATGATCTTTGAAAAATTTGCTTATCAATTTTACTAATTATTTTGAGTAGTAAACATTTATTTGATACAATGATCTTTAAAAAAATGGTTCAATTTTTTTTTCAAAGTTATCTAGGATTTATTAATTGGCAACCATCTTGTAAAACTGATGATGTCATAAGATAGTGATATCATAAAGAAAATGTCATTGGAACCTAATATGTTGGCATTAATGCTAAATAAGTACAACACAGTATAAACTTTATTATAAAATAATTATGTTTTGATTGTTCACTTAAAATAAGATTACTAACACTTATCTCGTTTTTATTCAGTTTCTTTGGTAGAGTGTACTTTAATTTATGACACATTTAAGACAAATAAGATTTTTATCCTAAATAGTGAAAAAAGTTTTAACAAAATATGATTCATTCACTGCAATAAAGAATGAAAACACATATTAATTATATATAGTAACAAAGTGCATTAATAATAAAATTTAAAGTTTGTACATTAGCTAAAATATATTTATTCATTCAATTTTTGCCTAAAATTTACTTAAACAATAATTCTGTCAAAAATAAATGTGCTGTCACTGTAAATGCAAATTATTTTCATTAAAAAAGTAAGAATAAAATTATTTTATATATAATAAATTTTATGATCAAATGGTACTAAATGTAAGTTGAAAACATCATTTTCTTGTTTAATTTCTATTCAATACCATTGTTCTTTATTATTGTCATACCTAAATGATGTTAAAAAGATCAGCAAAAATAGAATAATTTATACAAAATATTAATAATAAATTATAAAATGTACACATTATCTCAAAAATAATTTTAAACTAATTTCTAACTAGGGATTTTATATGTATAGTAATTTTAATTTCTTAGACAAACTAAAACCATATCTATAATAAATAAATAAATAAATAAAAGCATTTACATTATTAAAACTATAATAATCAACTGTATATAACATTTCTTATCTAATTTTTATTTAATGATGACTGTATTTATGGAAACTAAATCTGAAAAAAAAAATTAAAGTTTTCTTAGTTAGATAATTACAAAAATAAAAAACTTTGATAGTATAACATAAAGTGCATCAAAAATAAATTTACAGTAACAATTTTAATATTTAATAGTTGTTGAAATTTAGCACTAGTAGAAGTTGCTTTTAAAGAATAACATCAGATTTTCTACCAATATGTTTGGGATAAAATCTGTTTTTTTTTTAAAATAGCTATAATTTTAACATTGAAGCATACAAATCTATGATTTATCTCTATGCACCATTTTTAAATGCTTGTGTGATATTGATTCTTTTACATTTTGACTTGCAACTATAACATTTCATACATTAAGCCATTGGTATGAGTTTGGATACATTCAAAAAAGTTTTTATAATGTTTTTTTTTTTTTTTTAGTTAAGCAAAGTGTTTGTGATAATACTGTCCAATAAAGTCTGCTTTGTTGTTTTCTTTTGAGCTTTTTAACTCTAATGTTAAAATGTCAGCATGGATGAAATGAGGCAGATATTTACTGTGCCAAGCAATCTTTAATATTCTTCTCTCGGGAATTATTTTGGAATTCCTTGAGTAGAAGTTTTCACATTAGATCTCATAATAAATTCAATACCATGCAGTTTCTTGTTTCTTGATTATATGTTTCTCCAAAAAACAACTTGTAACTGTTTACTTGTTCAGTTAAATTTCCTTTCTCTTGAAAATAAGTTTTGATAAGAAAAAGCTGTATCAATCTATAATATTGGTAGCTCCATAATTATAAATGCTAACCTCTATTCATACAGTTAAGAATTCACTTCTGAAGTTTAAACATTTCTAGTTATTTACAAAAAATAAAATAAAATACTCATATTTACTGTTGTTACTATATCCTACTTTATCAGTTTGTCTGATTATTGATATTACAACTATATCATTTTAATGAGCAATCCATCAGGCTTAATAAAGATTAATCTTTGTCATCACATCATCTAATATCATTTTATTAGATATAACCACAGCCACTGAGAAATAAAGATTTAATAGTTAGTGAGAATAAAAAGTATATTTTTTTATCATTTGTCATCAATTTGTAAATTGATTTATAAGAATAGCTTTTTATTGGAAAGTATGAAAGTGGCCTGGAAGTAAGGTGTGAATTGAAATTCATTGTTCAATAGTTCAAAGCAGTCATATGATAGAAAATTATTCCTGGAGTAGTTTACAAGATTCTTTGCCATTGACATAAAATTTATATAGATCATAGTAAATTAAGTCTCAACAAAAAAGTTAAATTTTATAATAGTAAAAAAATAGATATCATAACTCAGATTTGTATATTCATGAACTGAATACAAGACATAAAATGTTATTTCACAAGGTAGAGGTTATCTTTTATGAAAAAAGTGAATTGAAGAATAAAAGAAATTTTGATTATAAGACTTTTTGAATCTGAGACTATTAATCTCATGAAGACATCTTTTGATGTTAAAGGAAGTTGTTTTTTAAAGAGAATGATGGGAAGACTATAAATCCGCAGAAGTACTTTCGGTTAATTTCTTAAACCTGCTTCAACTGCCATTAAATTAAAAAAAGTGGAAGCAAACATCATAAATTCAAATCCCACAAAACTCGTATTTTAATGTTAGCATTTTGTCGATTTATTAAATGCATTTTATTCCTGTTTATAAAAATTGCCCCTTTAATTTTTCTTTTACTATGGTTTCTCTCTTCATGAAGAATTTTCACATTTTCAAAATCAAATTTAAATTTATATTTACATGTTTTTTCATGATCAAATTTATATTTACATGTTTTTTCATGATTTTGAAAATGTGAAAATTCTTCATGAAGAGAGAAACCATAGTAAAAGAAAAATTAAAGAGGCAATTTTTATAAACAGGAATAAAATGCATTTAATAAATCGACAAGCTGCTAACATTAAAATACGAGATTCATGGAATTTGAATTGATGACGTTTGCTTCTGCTTTTTTTAAAAATTTAATGGCAGTTAGGCAGGTTTAAGAAATTAACGAAAGTACTTCTGCGGATTTAAGGATTGTTTGTAATAGAGTGAAACCATTAAATTTATTATTTCAATTATAATTACAATTTTGTTTTTAATTAATGGACATTTTATTATATATATATAAAATTGAATTTCACTTGAAACGATCTATTTGTAACAGGTGAAATTATGATTGTGAATAAGTTTTAGTAAAATTTTGTTTTTTGGATAGTATTGTAATGAGTAAGATATATGCAATATATATTTCACACAAATAAAATAATAAATGTGTAAAACAAACGAATAAATAAAATGCAATAAATAAATAAATAATTGGCTATTTGAGTTTATTTTGCTAAGTACTATCGAAGGAATACCTTCATTATCAAAGCTGTGTGCAAAGTGAATTGCAGAGTAAAACTGTTGCTATGAGGAATGCAAAGTGTATGCAAATTGCATAACACATATCTCTTTTGTTCATCAAATTACAGTCCAAGTTAATAAAATAGGCCTCTTTAATCTTTCTCTTTAAGTCGTGATGCTCCCTGCACATGACTTGAGGGCCCTCTGGAATTCTGGGGTGGCCTTCAGAACTACTGTGCATTTCTCATAGCAACAGTTTTACTCCACAATTCATTTCACACACAGCTTTGATAATGAAGCTATTCCTTCAAAAGTACTTAGCAAAATAAACTCAAATAGCCAATTATTTATTTATTTATTGCATTTCATTTATTCATTTGCTTTATACATTTTTTATTTCATTTGTGTGAAATATATATCACATATATCTTACTCATTACAAATATAGACACAAAGTGATTATTAGTATTGTAATGTTATATAAAGTTCTATTTTATTTTAAATCACTTTTTGTATGTACTTTCATATTAAGGATAATTAGAAGCAAACAATTAATCAACATTAATCAAATTTCTAATAATTTATCATGTGAAACTCCTATCAGAAATTTCAATTTAAAGCACGTCTTTATTGAATGTACTGTCTCATGCAACACTGTAACTACTGGATTCTCATTTTTTAAATATTGAAACCATTTCCAAAAAAGTGGTGAGGTAAGAACTTTTAATTAAAATTGCTGTGATTATAGTTAAAAAATGGAAATGTGGTTTGCATAAGCACATAGTGGAAGTGAAAGTTTGAGATGCTCACAATAAACCAATCACTTTAGTTAATATAGATCATAATTATTGGGAGCCTTTTCAACCAGTTAGTATTGGACATAAGACAGTAAGATAAAACAAACAAAAAAAAAGATGCACTGAGAGAGTAAGAGAAAAAAATATAATTGAAATATAGAAAAGGCACCGGAAAATATTGCTATATCAAAAAACCCTATTTATCATCTTGCATAGCAGTCAGGCACTTATCCTCTTTGTAGACTCTGTTGATGCCTGGAATCATCACCTGACACACACACACACACACACACACACATATATATATATGTGTGTGTATATATATGTGTACACACACACATATATATATATATATATGTGTGTGTGTGTGTGTGGGTGTGTGTGTAAAATAAAGAGCATGCCAATAGCTCTAAACAAGCTTTTTTTTAATGATAAATGCTACAAGAGAAGGCATTCAAATCATCTTTATCTGGGATTATTTCCATGCCCAGACCAGTTTTGAGCTATGTCTCTTTTCAGTGAAGAGCTAGGACATCAGATTCAAAAACTCAACTCCAGCTAAGAATTTATCTAATAGTTAACAGTTTAGTAGTTATGTATATGTAAAATTACTAACAATAATGTTCAAATTTGTGAACTAATAATACATTTTGTTTTATTTTAACACAACAGTATTATCCTTTGAATTCTAAAGTGATTTAAAATGAAATATGGTAGCTTGTTATTGTATTTTAGTGTATGTTCCTGGGTTTTACCCCACATCAATCTGTACAACATATGTAAGGGATGTTCCTCTTTTAGCTCTATTTAGTTATGCATTAAAGAAAATGGCTGCATAATTTGGCTGTATGATCTCAGCATTATTCCCATAGAGAGAAGAAATGAAAATCAGGAGGGGAAATTTACTTTATCTTTCCAGTTAATGATTTTTTTTAAAAATTTGGACAGAATTTCTTCTACTAATATTAACATGTTTTTAGCTTTTTTATTTACAGAGAAAATACTGTCACTCTGAATGAAAATATTGTAAGAAAATGACTACTGTTGTACAGACAATTTTAGCAATGAAAAAATAAATATTGTACCATTTACGTTTTATCATCATTAGTTTTTATCACAACAAGAATGAGAAAAAAGAATAGTAAGATTATTTCTTTAATAGAATAAGTACATATACATATATTTGACTATAGGCCAATATGCATATATATTTTTTCAAATGTGCTTTAAATATATTATTTTTTTATTAATTATTTTTATTGATATTTTATTGTTAAAATTAAATTGTCTCATGCCATTCTTAAATTTTGATATCTGCATGAAGGTTTGAAACCAAATGACATATATTTTGTTTTAAGAGTAAATATATCAAAATATAATCATAGTTTTATTTTGTGTTCAAGAATACACTCTTTGCAAGGAAGAGATATATACAGTCTCAATTAAAATCTTATATGAACTGGAAATAAGTACCCTGCTTAGTGCTTGTCCTTTATGTTCTTTATGTGAGGATTAACAGTAATGTTCATTACCATTTTGTAGCCATTATTTTATTTATATTCGAGTATTTACTATAACAATCATTAAAAAAAATTTAAAAAAACAACAACTTTTTAGTGGCCATTTTGTAAAACTGATGATGTCATAAAATAGTATTAATGTAATGTTATCCAAAAGTAAAGTGGTAACTTTCATACTGAAACTGTACAGTACACAATTTATTCATAATACACAATACAATACACAATATTAATGATCATTTCAATATTTTGATTATAAACTTAAAATACAATTAATGAATATATAGTACATTATTTTATTTAATTTTCATCCAGTACCTTTGCAAGGCAATCATGTTTTTATTAATGATTACAAAGCCCCCCCCCCCCAAGTATTTTCTTTAGAATAATAAATAAACAAAATCATATTTTAATGACATACAAAAACCAAATTCATTAATACCGTATTAAATTTTAAAATGTGCTATATTAGTTTAAAAACTGTACACGGTATTTAAATGGATTAAATTTTTTTACTAATATGGCAAAATATAGGGCACAGACTTTCACATGACCCACCACTTTCCACTCTATCTAATAACACCGATACACTCAAGCACATATATGCTGAAAAGATAAATAATCTCCAATATACTTATTTCATGCTAAACCAGCAATCGTCAGTTGGTCCAGATTATCATCTCCCACACATATATACTATAAGTGCTCAGATATATATTAACATAGACAATCTTCATACTTTAATGGACAGGTGTCTATCTTAATATATATCTGAGCACTTATAGTATATATGTGTGGGAGATGATAATCTGGACCAACTGATGATTGCTGTTTTAGCATGAAATACGTGTATTGGTGATTATTTATCTTTTCAGCATATGTGTGCTTGAGTGTATCGGTGTTATTAGATAGAGTGGAGAGTGGTGGGTCATGTGAAAGTCTGTGCTGGTGATTATTTATCTTTTCAGCATATATGTGCTTGAGTGTATCGGTGTTATTAGATAAGAGTGGAGAGTGGTGGGTCATGTGAAAGTCTGTGCTCATATACCCTATATGTTAATATGGCAAAAATAACTATCATCGATCATCAAATTTTAATTTAGTAAACATAATTGTTATTTTTAAAAAAATGATTTCATAATAATGAATTTTGTATGATTAAAAAATACTAAATTTAAAATAACACAATATATTTGCTCGATTTTAAAACCATTTCCTAACATGTATAAAAATGTAGAATTGGAAAAAAAAAGAAAAGTTTATTCAACGTAAATGTATTTTCGGTTTTAAAAAACGTATGCAAAATCGCGTGCAAATAAACTGAAAATGATTACTACCTTTAATATCTATTAAAATAGTTTGACTACACTATCTAAAAAATGTTAAGTTATTTCAAAGAACTTGTCTACTGTACTAAATAAAATGCGACCCCTCGTGGCAAAAAAATGTTACAACTAAGATATTTATATATAAAATGATCTTTATTTAGATTTGCATAGTACGTTATAAAAAAAAAAAGCCTTAAATATTGATTATAATATGTAAACACAGAATGCATTAGTTACATTTTTTCTTTCGTAATAATGGATCAGAATATATAAATATATATTTGAAGGTAGCTGCAGTTAGCTTGAGACAATATACAATATGCTAATTTTGCTATTCTTATACTAATTATAAATAATATATCTTTACGATCTATTAAATAAGTTGTTATTAAACTTTTTTTAAAAAAAAATTCTAAATAATTTCATGTAAGTAATATAATAGAGTAGTACAAATTTGAAAAAAAAAATAGAACTCATTATGGATTTTTTTTTCGTGCAAAGAGAAACAGATTTGCTGAAGAACACAAAAAATTGTTAACTGTTAGTTTACTTTCACTTTCTTGTCCATTTTGCTGTATTTTTGGAAAGTTAAAAGATATATTTTTTTCTAGTGATTTTGTTTAAAAGTTTATTTATGGCCATGAAAAAATCAAGAAAATCTCTGAGCTTGGTAAGAGAAATGGATATCTTAAGTCAGTTGGAAAAAGGAGAAGGAAATCATGATGTCTGTTTTTCTATGGGTTTATCCACATTTACCATCATCACTATTTTAAAAGCAAAGACAAAATAGAAGAAAGTACCCAAATCATCTTAGATGTATCCACACTTTCCAAAATCATGAAATCACTGCATCCTATATTTAAGATAAATCCAAGAAACAAGGCACCATCCAATCTAACCTTTTTCTCTAGAGATCCTCAACTATCATCTGGTGCACAAGATCATCAAAGGATTTAGAAGACAACAATTGACCTTTTAATATGTAATTCATAATTTAAAAAAAATTAGATAATTGATGAATATGTCAGTAGAATAAAACAACTTTAAGATAAGTGTTTTTTACATAGATTTAAGTTGCATATTTTATACATATACATATTTTAAGTGTATATTTGCATAATACCCATAGCACAGTTTACCAAGCATATAATGTAAATTAAGAGTTTTTTTAATTACTATATATACGAGGTTAAGCTGTTTGTTCACAGCTTATAATGTAATTGGAATAACCAGCCACATATTTTCTCATAGGAAACTATTATAATTACTTGTTCTTTATGTGATATTCTTGTTAATGATGAGATTTGTGGGACCAGTTGTCCTCACTAAGTGGGCAAAGATATAAATGTTATTAATAAGTGCACTGAGAATACAGTGGAACTATTATATACACTGTATTTTATTCCAAGCCTTTCTTAAAATACATGTATCATTTATAGCTTATATTTTTCTTGACAAGTGTTACTTTATAATCTATGAGTATAGTTGATTGTACTGTAACTGCATATATATATATATGACAATTTTTAAGTATATAGCATATATTAAGATTATAATGTAAACAAAATTAAAAAATAATAATATAGATATTAATAATAAATGCGAAAGCACAGGCACATTACTGTGTGTATATTCAATCATTCACATTCATTAAAAAAATTAATAGAACTTACTTCTATATTTATTTTTAATTAAATGGGCATAGAACTGTCAGACTATATTGGAGCTGTTGATTTATCAGAAGAACCTTTAGAAAGAAATAGTTTTGAATGGACTTTTTATTTTATCTTCCCATTTCATAGTTTAGTTACAATTTCAAGAGAACTAACAAATTTTATGAGTCTGCTATCTTTTTATAATTCTTCTGATTGATGATTCATTCTGTTCAAACGTATGACCCACTTCAGATTAAGGGACTTCTTATACTTTTATTTACTAAATCAAATAATTTTCTCAGTTAATGGAAGTACTTTATGATTTTTTTTGGGATATATCATTATACTATAAAATATTTTACTAAAGATGTTATTATGACATGTAACACATTTGTTTAAATGTTCAGCCTTTCTGATAGGACTAAATTTTAGTGGAAATATATTATGTGTATGAGAAATTAATCTAGTAATTTTATGTTATGTATCAGCCAATGATATTAAAGTTTAATTTGATTTGAGAGTATGAAAATATGCTTCTGACCTATTACAATTATTCTTGGTGTATTTTATACATTTTCTGACAATATTTATATCAATATACTGCCAAATGAAAAATAAATTCATTTTATTTATTTCTTCCTAGTTTTATAAGGATAGCAGATGTGACATTCAATCCAAATTAGCCATATTAAATGAGAGTTTATTAATTTCTAATTTGTTTGAAAGTTTACTTTATTTAATATCAGTTGTCAGATCTACTATTGTTATAAGATCTGAGAAAAGAAAATGGAAATAGTTTTTATTTGTAAAGCAGATTTGACAATGGCTTAGTTCACATTTTTGTTTACAATATGATTCATATTGTTATTTATGTTCTAAGTGCACAGTAATTTTCAGAATGTATAGTACAGATATATAAATTAAAATTATAATATAAAGACTTTTTTTAAAAAATGATAATAATAACTTGAGAGGTGCATAACATATATATTTATGACATTCTTTCAATATTTATTAAATCTTTATCAGTTAGATTTTTGATATTAGTTTTTCTAACAATTTTTCTATTTTTTTTATCTGTTTCTTTTTAAATATCAATAATAATTCCATCAATTCCTAAAGTATTTTTCTTCTTCATAGATTCTCCTCTTCATTTAAAATGCATGATAATTAGGATGTAATAATTTTATTTGTTACTCGTGTTTTTTTTTTAAAAATTCATTACTATATAATTCTTTGTAGAACACTTCTATACATTTTATGATGTAGTTTTTAAATCTTTTTTTTATTTCTGAAATAACCAATAATAAGATATTTTTTACTTCTGAAATTATTTATTCTCTTCTAAAATCACAATTATATTTTTTTTAATATCATTTTGAACTTTTTTTCATATCATTTTACAATACTCAAGATATATTGTCTCATATCAGATGGAAATTTCTTGGTAATTTGCTGCTTTTTTGTACCAACTCTTTTTTTTTTTGCAGTTCTTAATAGAGTATCAGATATCTTGTTATTAATCTCAGTAAAGTTTGAAATATTTTCAAAATCTATTAATATTATAAAATGATTAGAAAATTCTAATTTCAATTCAGTGGAGAATTTTTAAAGATTAGGAGTATAAATTGCCAATATTATCATTTTTAATAGTTTTCATTTTTCTAATTTTGCAGTAACATACATCTTGCATCTAACTAATGGGTGATCATTTCCTGCATTGAATTTATTAAGAGCATTACAATTCTGAAATATGTATTTTCTGTTAGTCATATTACATTCCAATTCTGTCTGTATCATTATTTAGATATTTACATGTTCATTTCCATTTAGCACTTTTTCCAAGAAAGAATTCACAAGCAGTTTTTCTTTATCTGAAATTTTCACAAGTCTAAGATGTCTCTCATTTGTTATCATAACCAAATTTGTCTACAGAAATACTATCTTTTAATCATTTCTATTCTAACATTAATCTCTCCTGTAATAATTTTAAAATATTGTTTAATGTGATCAAAAGCATTTTGTATGCTTAAATTAAAATAATCTGCTTTTTTATTACAATGACAATTTAAAATTGAGACAAAAACTTGAATTAGCTGTACTTGGTATCTTCCATTAATTTGAATAACTAACTAATCTTATCACTTTGTCTAATATAGATCAATCTCCACAATTTTTTTTCAATGTTTATTTTTTATTTAATCCCACATGTTTTCATTACTTTTAACTGTATAGTAAAATATGTGTCCACTTGTCCAATCATCTCTTGACTTTTTTTTTCCTACCTACCTTCCCAAAGTCTAACAATGTTTTGTTTAATATTAGATAATTTTTTTTTAAATTCATGTATTGTTCTTTTATTTGCAAGTGATCTTCAGTTGTAGATGGCTAAATAAAAAAAATCATTTTCTAATGGGAGTCTAGGTTTGCAATCAAGAATTCTTTATACATTCTATCTTCAGCCACCAACCACAGCTTTTGTTAATGAACTTTATAGATTTCCAGAAACAAGGATCATAATTTAGTTTTTTCTGTCATGATTACAAATATTTTTAGCACAATTGTCTTATATTTAAGGAAAGTTAATTGATGTTTCAATGAAAAACTATTAGGTAACATAGAAGAAAGACCATAGTATTTCTTGATTTTTTAAAGTCAGAAATAAAAAGCCAATAAACTCACCACACTGTTTGATGCATGTTGGTGATCAGCCTATCCATATTTATTTATCATTTAAATAATCAGATAGTAATAAAAGCTGCAAGGATAAGAACTTATGGAATGGAGATTACAAATTTGCTCTGGTCACTACTTTTAACGCCTTAGAAGAATTAGATCAATATTGTTTACTAAAGATAAAAACATTATTGTTCTTGTTTTGCTATATGATGGCTATCATATTTTTTAAATTACTTCATTTTGTTTTTGGGTATATATTAAAACCCTGTGATATGTATATATATATTACTTTGAATTATAGATTACTAATTTTTTCATCTATAATTATTATCGTTTATATCTTATTTTGTTTTATTTAGAAAATGTTTTCTTTTTTAAAAAATATATGTACAGTATATACATTTTCATTTTGCTGTAAAAATTTTTGATCATAGTTGAAGCGGTCATATTATATACATGCGTATATATATGTGTGTGTGTGCTTCATGTATATATTTTGCTATTAAGTTAAAAATATTAAGGCATTTTAAATATATATAGTGTATAAAAAATGTAATTTTATTATTAAAACGTAAATTTTACTACGAAATTTAATTATAAGTTGGTATGTGTGAAAAAAGATGGAGTTCAAATTAGTAAAAAAAGTTTAACTTTCTAATTAATTAAAAAAAACAATTGATATTAAAAGAATATAGGTACTAAATTCTAATTTTAGAATTTATATTTTAGTGTAGAATTATCATTACAATAAAAGGTGACAAAAGTGTAATTACTGGTGAATTTGATAAAAATCAAAGACCTTCGGAATTTAATTAAGAAATGCAATTAGTAGCCGAGCCGGATGACTTTGTTTTCGACATGTATATATAGGAAAGGAAAGAAAGTGTTTTGGACTTCTTGTAGAGTTTAGTTATAGTAAATTTCTGTAAGAGTTATTGTAAAGTTTTTAAGCTGTTAAATTACATCATGCTATGAGTGAGTAGATCGCCGCAATTTCTCTGGCCATCGCCAAGAAGCTGAATATGGAGCCCCCTGGTCTTATGTTAGGCCGATAAAGTCTTTGCCTACAATTGATTCAAATTGCTGAAATGCTATGCCGTCGCCGTCAAAAGGGAAACCCCTAGTACGTAATGCTATCGGTAAACCAGTTATAGTCTCTTTAATATCCTACTTTCTTTGCTTTCCACAATTTATTTATTAACCGTTCTTTAAAGTGTGTTTCTTTTCGTGCTATATAGAATATGCGGTTCTTACTGTACTATTTAGATATTTTATTGCATTTAAATATTTTCTTATTGTGTTATAACGCACGCTTAATTAATTGTACATAGTAAGGAAGATCAGCTATTGCAATATATTCTCGAGCTCTCTTAAATTTGCTAGACTTATTGTTTAAGAATCAGACGGAGGTAAATTTATTAAAATACTGTATTTCAATGATTAAAATGTTTGGCATTATCTAAAGAAAAGTCCAGTCATTAAATAGCAGCAAGATATTTAAATACCTTCTCACTGATTCTAATTGTTGTTTTTTTTTATTATTATTATTTTCTAGTTAAACTTATATACCAGAATCTATTATTTCAAATACGTTAATCTGAGCCATTAACGCAATTTCGAATGATTCATAAATATTTTTTTTTAATAAAAGGTGTTTAACAAAATAAAGTTAAAACTTTATTTTCTTTAGAAGGAACGAGTATATATATACTGCGTACATTTGATTTATAAACAACCAGTTTTTAAAATAAAATTTAGTCTTTCGAAGTTTAAAATAAAAACTTTATTTCTGTTTTTAAAAAAGGGACAAATATATATGATACTATAATTCAATTTTTTAAAACTTTTAATTCAATTTAATATATTATCAACTGTTAGGCTATCGTATCGATATTGCCTTCTATATGTGAGACCTATGGTGCGGATCTCTAATTAAGCAGGGAGCAATTTCTTTATAAAAAAATCTTTTATTATATAAAATAACTGTGTAGGCCCTGATTTAGTCTGTAGAATAGATGTCCGCATATTATAAAGTTATGGCATGACCATTTACGTTTTATAGATTAAATTTTAAGGCCAAATATTCATTATATATAAATATAAGCGTTACTGGTTTGTCTAATTTATTTATTATCTTACTGCGTTTCTTCAACAAGCACATATTCCTGCTTCGAAAATTTAATTCGATGGGTTCGTTCTAAATAAGTTCCACGCAAAGGCGGGGACATTCCTTTCATTTTCCAGACCCAGTGGGTCTTATTATTTCTTGTTACCAGTGCAGTAGATCGTTCCTGCCTGTTAATGAGAGTTATTAAGGGGTATATGAAGACCCTCATTTCTTTATTCCATGACCCATTTGACTTCGCAAAAGCGAATATCTTCCCGTCGTTACCTTATAATAAGACTTGGATATGACATCACAGAGACGATCATATTCCAGTCTACCTCGTTATTTGTTTTTTTTTTACTTTAGTAACTCAGTACCGCTTTCCTTATTTCTTATGTATGTTAAAGCTTGATATTTCAGCATTTATTGGTCATGATCATGAGAGTTATGCATTTATTTATTTAACTATATTTTCTAGAGTTAATTGAACTTACTTTGCTTTATTTATTATTATGCACCTGCTTGATGGATATCTGCCCCAAATATCAAATGTGTCCATCATCCGAAGTCCCTTATTTATATATCCATTATACTTTGAAACAATTCCACGATCTTATAAATCTAGCAACCTGTTCAAGCGGTGTCCATTTCTTTAGTTTATTTGTTTGTAATTTTAATACTAATAAAATATTTGTATTTTATATATACATTGCATTGGGTGTCTTGTTTTGCCACAGGGAAGTAATATAGTTATAATCTAATTTTAAGAGTCTCTACCTCTCCCTGATCACCGAGCCTAAAAAAAAAAATGAAGTAGTATATAGGTTGGAGTGAGTTGTGGTGGTTTAAGTTACCCTGAGGATGATTTTGCTAATGTCGACCCTTACATAATAATTCACATTAATTCCTTAATTTAACATTGACCAACAGGGGAGAAAGGGCAAACTACAATTTAAATGATATAATAAATTTCTAACTTATGAAGAATAAATTATTTACGTTTTAATGAGAAGGTGCGGAGGAAGATAGATTTTAATTTTTATTTGCAAACAATATGTACCGTACACACAAAGTTTTCATAAAAATAAGATATTTTGTATATGGTTAAAATGTTTTAAGTCATTGCTATAGATTCAAAATATATATATATAAACTTTGAAGATTGTCTTTAAATAATATTTTAAAATTAAGTGTCTATGTAATTAATGAATAAATTTGTAACTAAGCATATATTAAATGCAAATTTGAATCTGTGAGTATAAATATAAAGCATAAACTGTTGCTACTACTAAATAAAAACAAAAGTAATATAAAATGTAATGTATGTGAGTACAGTTTATTGTATGCTTTTTTTAAAATGCGAATTGTCATAATTTGTCAGTACTTCAAATATTATTGCAGTTTATCGTTCATTCACGCTAAATAAAAATAAGTAAATAATACATGGCTTTTGCTAATGTATTGCACATTTTCTATTTAGTTTTTGGTACAGTTCATTAAGCAATTAATATTTTCTGCAATTACATAATGAATAAAAACCTTATAAAAATACAATTTATCCAACCACTTCCACTTTTTAGCAAAACTCTTTATTTGCACATTAACTGTCCTGCAGTCTTCTTCAGAGCTGTGATATAATGAACAAAATAAAAGACATAACTATATGAATAATATCATAAAATTGTAAACAATAAAAACCTAAAAACAACATAAAATATATTAATCCAAATATATTATTCATTTTTATTATTTTTAATAATCTCCTAATTATTTTTATTTATTATAAACTTAAACTTTATGGTTATTAACTCCACCTCAATAAAATACTTAATTTTTATTCATATAATTGTCAGTTCAACAGTAATTCATTTATTAATATTCTTTTAATTTTTAAACCATATAATATCTATTATTCCCTTATTCATTCTTCTGTTAAAAATAATATTTTATATTTATCATTATTTTTTTAATATCTAAAACCTATAAACATTATAATTTTTGAACTTACCCAGTTTACTTTAATCTCTTAAGAAACATTTATTTCAAAAATTATCTTATAGTCTATCTTCCTCTATTACATGTTATTTAAACTAAATATATATATACTCTACAACTCTTTATATATATATATATATATATATATATATATATATATATATATATATATATATATATATATATATATTAAACACTTCAATTTTTATTATTATTATATGTCTTTTATAAATTTATATTATACTGCTTTATATATAAATATTATGCTGTTTTTTTAATATTTAACATCTCTAACTATACTCATGTTTATACTCCTATTTAACTTAACCATTTTTTACAGCTCCTAATTCATTTACAAACAATTTTCTCTTGATATATTTACCTCTAGATATTTTATTTAATATCTATATCTATACCAATGTCATCCTAATCCCAGAATCCCTATTACATTTTGGTTTTATCTTTCTTATTAGTATTGCCTTTTTTCTTTTTTTTAATATTTTTTGTATGTAACCTCATTTTTATTGATTTTTGTGTAAATTTGTGTCCTGTTTCCTTTTATTGAATTTTGTGTAAATTTGTGTCCTGTTTCCTTCATATATATATATATTGTAATGGTAAGAAAAGTAGAGCTGCTTTAACTTAACCTAGAGATGCAGATAGAGGGGGTTCGAACCTCACCTACTCCTCTAGATTGCTACTAAGCAACTTACTCCCCAAATCTCACTAGAATTTAATCTTAACGTATGCCCAGTGGTCAGGGAGAGGAGACCACAAAAAGGAATTTTTACATATATAATGATCAGATGTACATACGTATGTCACAAAAGAAAAACAATACTAAGTGGTTTTATTTTTAGTGAATTAAAGATAACAGAATTTTTTATTATTGACATTAAAATAATTCACACAATGCTTTATTAATAGGGTCGCAGGCTATTTTCATTGCAACTGGATAGACATATATGAAAGATCCATTGATCGTAATGATAAGAACAGACAAAATTTTTACGTTATAATTTCTTCTTTAAAATATTCCAGCCAATGGAAGTGTTACCTAAAAGAAATCAAGAGAGAGAGACATGATTCATTAACTCTGTGGTTGGAGAACCGAAATAAATAGGTGGTCAAACTCAACTAAACACTTTGGACAGGTTTAAATCACAGCCCTACTTATGATTTAAGAAGAATGATAAAGTGACCCCAGCAGGAATTTCCAGCCATAATTGAAACATTTCTATGAGATTTTGAGAAAGATTTCCTAATAAATATAAATATACAAGACCATGCACAAAGGCAATAGCATATAGTGGGCTGTGAGGCTCGAGACATAACAGTTACTAAGAGGTTAACACAAGACCAGATAGCTCTCCATCTCTAAACTAGGTTAGAGAGAAAAATGGAATCCGTTCGCTAAACGCATGACCCAGATTCAGGATCGGAGTTTTTGTTGCTTATTTCCAGTTACGTACATTGAAGGGACTGAGATTGACATGAGATCCAGAACAATTTATTTATTTTTCAGAAGGTCCGAATATAGGTATGTTAACCTAAGCAAACTTAGCAAAAGAAGCACTGTAATATATGCTGAGCGGCCCAGTAGATCACCCGAGGCACAATGCCATATAAATACAGTCAACGACCTTTAAATTTAAAAAAGAAACCCTCTGCAAAATATATATATTAAGAAAGCTCAACTATCACTGAAAATCCGCAGAAAAATAGTAACTTCCCTTTTATAAAATTCAGATCACTAAAACAAGAGGGCGGATATTTTATTGATTTAGTTAAATTTTAGCCAACACACCCCAGAGGCAATGCTATTTAATAATTTTTAATACATATTGTCAAAATGTATTCTCTCTTATTACTAAAATATAAATGCGAATGTTTTATTTCACGCTCTTTAAAATATAACTTTAAATTTGTAACCCTTCATTGACTAAAATATACAGGCATTTGATAAGGATCTTTCTTTTATATATATATATAAAAATCAAATTAAAATATTGAAAGTTTTCTAATAAAATATTTAGCAATTAAATCTTGATTTTAAAAATAGAGTTTTTGTACTTTCTATGATTTGCTTCCCTTTCTTTCCAAAACATCTATATAAAATAAATAACTTAATTACTGGAGTATAATCGTGAAAAGTTAAACGAAGTAATTTTCAATTAAATTTATAAAAGCTATCGCCGCCATTATGATAAAAAAAAAGAAAGCAATTAATGAAATACCATTTTACAAGATATGAATACGTGGATTAAAAAGAAAACATATATATATATAAACATAAATATAGATTGAATTTGCAAATTACAAAGATATTTTAATAATTTATGGGAACGTTACCGGTAATTAGATGGGTGGGTCAAAATAAGTCCATTAGATGTTTCCTCGCAGGTCTTCCCAGTTTTTCAAATTTGTTTTTCTATGTTTTTGAGGGCAGATTTTTACGGATACAAGGCAGACACTTTAGTTCTCTGGCTGGCTTACATGGTTATGACTCCGTCCTCAGGAACTGCTCAGTAGAGCAAAGGCAAAGAGGTTACCCCCACATTTTTGCAGAGCAACACATTTCTGGATTTTTATTTATATGCTGAAAGAATAGAGTGTAGCTTGAAGTAAGTATAGCAAGCAAGAGTTCGCTATATTGTCCAATTTTTCAGCAAAATTTCTTCCAACAAAATTCTTAAGATTTCTCTCTGACCTTCAGCACAGGTTACCTGCAAGCATAAGACCCAGAACAAAAGAAAAGTTCTTTATTTATACCCTTTTTTCCATTATGTTTTTAATCTGCTAATTAGTAGCGAATCATGCCCGTTGTTTCAAATTTTTTCCTGTTATCTATTATTTTATCTAACTCGGAAAAATGTTTTATTAATTAAATTCCTTTTCCTAATGGATTCTATTTAATTAAGAAAATTTATCTTATCGAATTCTTCCAACATATATTTTAAAAATAGTTGCAAATATAATTTTAACTTTCTACATTTTATTTTATTAAATCTTTTCTCTTTAACACAATTCCTTCTTTAATTTAGGCAACTATTTGAGAAAACGATAAATTTAGTTTGAAAAAGAAACATACATTCACTGTGGTTGGACTTAGGGTCTTAGTTAGTCCACAGGGTATGGTGAAGCCAGCATATATATATATATATATATATATATATTTGTATATATATACACAGCTTCAATATATCAGTGATTTATTATCTGACATGTTGTTTTCATCTTTTTATGGAATTTTTTGTTTCTCCCACATATTTGTTATCAATCCACTATCTAGACATTATTTGCATTTTATCACATATACTCCATTAGTTATTTTTTTATCTTTATTATATCCTATGTATTTGTTATCAAATTTAATAGATTTTCTCTTTTTTTTTATTAACTATTTTTATAGTAATTATTCATTTGCATTTTTTATTAATCTTCTTTATAATTTTGTTAAACTTATTCGCTATAATATTATTATTTGCTTTTATGTCTATATATATTTTACCTTTCTTTTTTCATTCACTTTTTTCATTTATATTCATCTTATACTCTATTTTTTCAATACTTCTTTTAATTATATGTACAGGAAAAAGTCTTTTTTTACTCATTGATTATTAATTTTTTTTGTTTAATATAGTCTTTCTTCCTTGACCAATACATTGCAGCCCTGTATATTCTTGAATATATACAACTAATTTTATATTTCCTATCAATGTTGGAAAACCAACTCATTATTTTGTTACCAATATTATTATTCTTATAAATATTTGTGTGAACACACCATTTCTCCTCATTTATCAATTTCTTTTGAAACATTATATCCAAATATGCAATTTCATTATTTTCTTCCTTCTCAACCATAAACTTTGTATTATCTTCCATTTTATTAATGTCATTAATAAACCAGTTTATTTGTCTTTTGTTTTTATTAAAAATCATCAAATAATCATCTACATTTATTTTTTGTTATATTTTTATCAAACTCATTTATATACATATTGCTTAAAATTGCACTTAGAGCTCCTCCCATTAATAATCCTTCTCTTTGCTTATAAATTTCCCTACTATTTTCAAAAGTTACATCCTTACAATGTAATTCCATTAAATCTACCAAAATATGAACAGGTAATTTTATTTTTTTAATTTTATCCTTAAAATACTTTTCTATAGCTAAATTTATTGCTTTTCATACATTTAAATTAGTATACATTGAAATAGTGTCCATTTTATAAACGTTAAATTTTTGTATTAATGTGTTTTAAATAAGTCATTAATTTCATCCATTAAAATTTTATTATTTTTAATGTTGGAATTTTCATAGTCATTAGTATATTTTTTAAAATTTTTATTCGCTAACCATTTTGAAATTTTTTTCTAAGTCCGATCCCTTACAATCAATAATTGACCTTAGTGGTATATTTTTTTTTGTTAACTTTTGGAGCCCCATATATTCTAGCTGTTCTACATTCTTTACTCCCTGTTTTCTCAAATGTTGACATGTCTATTAAACCCTTTTCATAAATACATTTAATTAATGTATATATTTTTCTATTTTTAAGTCACTGTCATTCTTCTTATCTTTTTCAAATACCTTATCATTCATCATAACCTTCATTTTTTCTAAATAGTCTTTTTTTTAATCTAATATTACTACTTTATTACCTTTATCTGACTTTGGGAAAACTACTTCTTCTTCGTACTTAGATTTAATCTTTCTGACTTCTTCCTTTCCTATTTGTTTTTCTTTACATTCCTCTTCTATTTTCAAATTTATTATTATTTTCTATTTTATATATCAAATTATTTATTTCTTTTGTATATTCATCAAACCATATTTTCTCTTCATTATTTATCAATTTTGTAATACCTTTGTCATCATAATAATGAACTCCATTTTTTTCTTCTACAAAATCTTTTGCTATTTTTCCATTGTTGCTTCTATATCTATTACATCCTTCTTAATGTCATTTCAAATTGGCACATATTTAATTCCTTTATTCAATATATTTTTTTCTTCTGTAAAGTCTATCTTTGAAAGATTCTGTATATTATTCATTTTGTCATCTGTTGAAATGCATTGTTTTATTTTTTGTTCTTTCATCAATATTTTAAATTTTTTAATGTCTCTCATTTGCTTTCTCATTTATCATACTTCTTATTTCATATAATTCTCTAAATTTATCTTCTTCATCTTTTTCATTTTATCCCTCAATATGAATTCTATATTATTTATTTTCTTATATAAATCTTTTTCTTTTTATAACCACTTCTAATGTACTTTTTTAAGCCATTCTTTTCCATCTTCTTTATAAATATTTCATTATTATTTAGTGTTTTTTTTATTTATTTGTATATTAATTTCTTATTATAACTCCCTTTGTGTGTGATTTTTTCTTCACATGTATTTTATTGTAAATTGGTATAGGTAAATAAATATTATTAGTAGTAGTAGTAGTTGTTGTGGTGATAGTAGTAGTAGTAGTAGTATGCTTTTTCTTCTTCTCCTTTTTCATGAATTGCCACATTTTATCATTCATAGAAATTATATTGTTCAACTGATGTAACCATTGATTTGTGGTTTCAATTGTATTTAAATATTTTCTAATTTATTACATGATTAATACTTTCGCAATTAAATAATGAATAAATAGTGCTTCTATATGATATGGTCTACCTGCTTGATAGTCTTACAATAATAGTTAATACTGAATGAGAAAAAAAACTGATCAATGAATTTAGATGTACAGAAGTATATAAAAATCATATATGTTGTAATGTAAATAATTTATTTAACAAAACAATATCAATTATTTAACAAATAAATTATATTGATATCATTGAAAATGTTCACAGAAATGTAAATCCATAAGAAATGCCAGCAAATGTTTGCACTTATTATTTTACAGAAATGAGGATAAATTCATTAATATATTTTGCAATAAAAAATGTCTATTAAATAAAAGAAAGTAAAAGTAGTCCATGCACAAAATGTGCATTAAATAAATAAATAAAAATGCAAAAGGTAATCCATGCAGAAACTATATATTAAATAAAAGAAATAAAAATACAGTTTTTGGAAATAGTTGTTTTAAGTGATAACAATTTTTTATCAAAATCAAATGCAAGTGAGAGGCCAAAAGCAAATCCATAGGAAACAAAACACAAGATCATTTTCTATTTTAGTGCTGTCTAGCATAAGCTTGAGTAATCAGTGATTACCAGATGCATTTGAAATCCCTCCTGTACTCATTTTAACTTCTGCTTTTATCAATACACGCTGGAAATCAAAGTTGAATGGAATGCGTATATGCATCTAGCAAACAATTTTAACTCCATTTTATATGACAAATTAAAAAACTGACATTCAAATCTACCTAGTGTTTTAAACTAAGTCAACCTGCTTAAACAATTGCATAAATCATTCAGTAATTATATATTTTAATACCTTCACTTAGGCACTTTCTTCCGCTATCTAGAAATGTTAATAATAACAAACCATTTTAAGCTACCAGCTTAAAATATTACAATAATAAAAGAGCAACTTTCCACTCTAATTCCATATAGCTTGAAGTTTGAGTAATCAATTATTAGAAAATGTATATAAAATTTTCATTCTTAGACTAGTTTCTGGATTTTGTTTTTATTAATGATTGATGCCTTGGATTCACAGTTGAAAAAAAATTGCAAATGTGCATCCAGCAAACACTTTTAATCTATTTTACTTGAAATTCATATGAGCCTAAGATTTTGAATGTAAGTTTATATAACTTTAAGCAAATTAATTTGGATTCAAAAGCTTAAACTGATTCAAATTTTACATTTTTGCTTGGCAGGTAAAATAGAGTTGCTAGAAGAACATGCCAGGCCTCATTAATAAAGATAAACCAGTAATTGGACTAATCATAGAGATTTACATACTAAGGATAGAGAATTTATATGCATTTGGTAATCACTAATTATTTAATACATTACTTGGCACTATAGCGTAGAATGATTCTTTTATTGTATTATTTTAAACTGGTAGTTTGATTATTTGTTATTATAAAGAAATGAAATTGCAGAAATAAAACTACTCATGAAAGTATATATATCAAATAAAATCATGAAATTAGAAGTTGATAATGAAATCAAATATGGAAATTTTTTTAAATGTTATTTAATAATGCAACAAAAAGTATTGATTACTATTTTTAGATCAACATTTTAATGTATCTAACAAAAATTAGCAAAACTAATTGTATAAAAATAGTGAAGCTATTTCCTCTGACAAAGTTTATATGTGATAGACTAACATCACAATATTCAATATTATAGTGCCATTCATTGACATAAAATAAAATAATGAAGTGTCAAAATTACGGGTGTCAGTAATTTAAAACGTGTGTATATTATGACATACATTTTTTAATATTCACCAAATGAATTGCATTTTGGCTGATACCTACTTTTGATTTGGTAAGGTATTGATTTCACTTAATCAAAAAATATTGCAATGAACCATCTTTTGCTTTGTTTAATTTAATATACATTTTGGGTATGGATTAGCTTTTGCTTTATTTTATTTAACAATATATTTTATTGCAAAATATATTTTATTTAATGTACATTTGCAATCATAAATTCAATAATGAATGTGATTTTTCTTGGGTTTTATATTTATGCATACATTTTATTTGTCATAGATGTATTTGTCTGTTAAATAATTGATATTATTTTGTTAAATAATTATTTTTATTGAAAAATATGATTTTCTTGATTATATTTAATATATTATTGATTAGTGGTTTTTTTTTTGCTCAATAGTAGCAACTAAATAGCTTCACTAGAACAAGAAGTCTATTAATGTCAAATAAGCTTTTTTTTTTTTGTCGTGAATTGTCTCAGTTTATCCATTTGGAACTATTTTGGTTAAGATGACATTATAGTTACATTACAATATTAAACCTAAAAAAATAGTTAAGTATAATCCATATATATTATAGCTTGAATAATGTGTGCACACAATTCTATATAATATTTTATGAGATCTTTTTTTGCATTCTTTTTTTTAATCTTTTATGCAATACATATGCATTTTTTAATATATAAAATCACAGTCCTCTGCATTAAAACTCTGCAAACACAGAGTTATAATTTCCTGAAATATCACATTTAAATATTTCATTTTTTTTCCATCAATGATTCAATAACTAGACCTTTTTTTTATGTAAACAAAGATACACTCTTTATTTTTATTTATATATTCGACCATTTTCACAATCTAATAGTAACTATTGAATGTCTTTAGAAAAAATTAATTTTATTTAAATTTTCCAATTATATTCAACTGTTAGTAATAGTATACTGGTTAATATATGCACACCATTTTAAATGATATTATTCTCCTCTTCTCTCTTTTTTAGGTGTTGCATATATTAACCTGTGTGCTATTACTAACAGTTGAATGTAATTAGAAAATTTAAATAAAGTTAATTTTTTCTAAAGTCATTCAATACTTAATATTAGATGATGGAAATACCAATATATAAATACAACTAAATTACCATCATTACAAACTTTCTGGAATACACTCTTTATGATGATACACATTGCAAAATGTGTTAATATTATTTCTTATTTTTTTTTAATGAACTTGATTTTTTAATGTGTTTATTTAAAGGGATACAATTAATTTTAAAAATAAACTCTTAAACTTATTGTGAATTATATCAGAGTCAGTTTTGCCAAGTGTGGAACCCATTGTTATAAATTAGCTTAAAATAAATCATAAAAAAGTATTTTATTTCTTCTCTGTTGAAGTCAGAAGAATGTTGTTATTTAAATTTTTACATAATAAAACTTCATTGTAGTTTATATTTTTTAACAATCATAATCATTTGAAATAATATAATGTATTGTCTTTAAAATTAAACTATCAGTGTTAATATCATATGAGAATAGCCAATTACCCATCCTGTCTTTACTTTCAATTGTTTTCATAATGACTGAATTAATTTGAAATTTTAGACAACATGACAATGGTTATAAATTTGTCTCCTATGTACTTTAGTTTTAAGAGTACTACTGCCATTACTTGTAACAATTGCATATGGAAAGGATCACCTTTCAAAATTAAAGCTTATTAAAACTTGATTATGTGTTACAATGGCAGAAACTGATTGAAAGGTTTTGCCATGATTTCAATAGAATACAAAATCAGTTAAAAATAAGATTACATTAGTTTTATTTGTGATTTTCTGAATACTGAAAACAAGAAAAGTTCAATTTTGAAATACATTTTCACTATGAAAATATGATTTGACTTATGTTCAGACATGATATGATGAACATTATTTATATGTAAGTTAATAATAATATATTCCTTATCTCTTATTTCCAATAAGTGGTTATACCTGAAATTTGTTCTGTTAACAATGATCCTGAATGACACTGAAATTTATTTAGTATTTATTAATGATTCCCTCTGGTTTTCTTCTGTAAACAGCTTATTTTTAACAAGAATTAACATGTGCTTTAGTTTTCATTTTTATGCCTAAATTGCAGATTCATTTAGAGAATGATTTTTCTTCCAATCACACTATTGCACATTGCAATAGGATTTTTTATTTTTTAAATTTTGTTTGTCAAAATGGAAGATATGGTTTTTTTTTATTTTGAAAATTGAAAAATTATTGTATGTATAATTTTATTTTTTATAATTATAAATATATTTTTTTAAGAATTTAAAAAACTCACGTGGTGAAAATAATAATAATAATAATACATATTTATTTTATAATAACTGCTTTCATATACACTTCAATGCAAATTTTCTTAAAAAACTTTTGTATTTTTCTTACAATTTTGACTGTCCAGCAGTCTTCATCAGAGGAGGTTGGATAAAACTCTGATGAAGACTGCTGGATAGTTGAAACTGTAAGGAAAATAAAGAAGTTTTTTAAGAAAATTTGTTTGCATTGAAGTGTATACGAAAGAAGTTATTATAAGATATATATATGAAGATATGCAAAGAAAGTAAAAGAGAAGAATAAGAGAATAATACAACATTCTAGAAGGCTTAGATGCAAGCATTTTTTTCTTTTTATTATTTGAAAATTTTTTAAGTGTTCATTATTTTAGTAATTATAAAAATATTTAATATAGTAATTATGATAGAAAATAATTTAATTTTCAACAAACAGGATTTAAACTCATAATAAAATTAAATGTGTTTATGACTTTATGTTCATTATATTTACCAGGCCTATTTTTTTTTGTAAAATTTATAGTTTTAGATTATTTAGAATATATGATTAGTCATATTATAGCTTACTTTAATATTATGCCTTTTAAGAGCTCATTAAAAATATTTTTCTTTATAAGGAAGAAATGATTAAATATTTTGCTTGGGGAAATAAATTTCTATGACCTTTACTGCTTATATACAAGAACTGTATTAAGAGCAAAGCTTTATCAACAATAAAAATACTGTAGTGCTTAGCATGGTATTTTTATTGTTAATAAAGCTTTGCTCTTAATACAGTTTTTATATATGTATATATTACATCTGCTGAGATAAAGCATTCATATATGTTGCTTATAAATATGTTGAAATATTTAATAAATTGTAAATTATAATTAAATTCTAAATATTAGGAATGCTAAATAAGGAAAACTTTAGTGTAGATGTATCTTAAAACTTGAACTCATTTTCATAGCAATGAGTGGGGAACAAGAGAGTGGTTTGTATAAATAGGATGTAAATTTATGTAAATGTATCCAGATGAATTAGATAACCCACTTTTTAGAGAGGGGGGAGAAGGATTTCTTTTTGTTCATGGAGTTCAATTTTAATGGCAATATACCATGCCTTCTATATTTTGTGCTTGGAGTCACTTCATTCAATGCACATAATGCTCACTGATATGGACTCAAATGTGGGTCAAGTATGTTTCAGTGCTCCAGAAATATGGATTTGTAATCTGGATTGCTTTTGTTTCTTTTGTAGAGGAATTGATGTTGAGACAATCATGTTTCAAGGCTGACACATGATTCTTCATAATAGACAGCATTACAGACAACTTGAAAGCAGATGATCTTGTAAACAGTGTGGGGAGTATGTTTGCTGGAGAGTTTATAATCAGAGTTGTTGATCAACCTGTTTGTAGAGAGTGTGGTGCACAATCTGGCTCTGTATGACTGAGCATATTTTGTTTATGTTTCTGAAGACTTTAGGGATATAAGGGAGCAATCTCTATGGCTTAGCATCCAATAGAGGATGTTTATTCTGATTTTATTCTAGAATTTGTTGATAAGATTAATGAATGACTTGTATTTGAATCCACTGAGATATAACTCATTAATGTATTTATTGATGTTGGACTTTTGATCAGATTCTAATTTGCATAGGTTTAAATTACTATATAGAAAAGTTGTCAGACAAATGTATTTATGTGAGTTGGGGGGTGATGGAATCAAGATATATATAGCCTTTGATTTCAATGGGTTTAATTAATATTTTCTCTTTGTATGTGTATGTAGAGATTTTTTTATGAAAGTCTTCATGTTCTAAAGTCCATGTTAATGCAGATTTCTCTCTGAACTCATGTTCCATATTGTTAATTTTGGAGCTCTGGAGTACAGATGAAGACTTCATCAATGTATTGTGTGTACATTATACCTGGCATATTTTCAAAATATTTAGGAAGTACATTAATTTCAATGCAAGTAACTATACTGGATATAATTCCATTTTTTGGTAGTCCCATGGCAAGTTGTTTTTTATATTGTAGTGTTTTTCATTGAAGAAGGCAATAATGTTTTGGTCAATCCAATTTAAACAGTCAATTGTAAAACTAATTCACTTCTCTGAGTAATTAGATATTATGAGTACATATTTTATGATGTTGATTAACTGTTTTATGTTTATTGATCCATACAGTCCAGGCTAATGATAGGTTTTGGTAGAACAAACTATTTTAGTGCTGCAAAAAATGATAAATCAATGGCTCACTAAACAATTAGGATGCATCTTATTTACCATCAAATCTTCATTTGAGTTTGTCAATAAAATTAAAATTCTAACTATTGGCTACTAATGCAGGATGATGTCTCTATAATGAACAATATGAATTGACCAAAACATCACCAAAGGAACTATCAACAAGTGGATTTATATCCAGTATAGTTATGGACAGTATTGAAATAGATGTACTCCCTAAATATGTTGAAAATATACTAGCTATAAAGTACACACAATACATTGATGTTGTCTTCATCTGTTCTCCAGAGTGTCAAATTAATATCAAACATGAGCTTGCAGAGAAATGGTCTTTAGAACATGGGCTCTCAAAGGAATGAAATTTCTTAACACATACTTCCAATGGGAAAGTGCCCACCTAAATTATTAAATGTTAATTAAACCCATCAAAATCAGAGGTTACATACACCCTGATTCCATTACCACCAACTTACATAAATATGATAATGTGACAACTTTTCTATAGAAATTTAAACCTATGAAAACTAGAATCAGACTGGAAGTCCAACCTCAATAAATACATCAGTGAATTATGTTTCATTGGGTTCAAATACAGGTCACTCACTAACATTATCAACAAATTCTACAATAAAATCAGAACTAAACACTGTATTGGATTGTAAGCCCTGGATATTGTTCCCTTATATCCCTAAAATCTTTGGAAACATAAACAAAATATGCTCAAAATCGTACAAGATCAGTTTCCACACCCCACTCTCTATAAACAGGTTGATCAACTCCAAAGATAAAATTCTCACTGACATTGCTATACTATTTACAAGATCGCCTGCACTCAAGCCAGAAACAATGCAGTCTACTATGGAGAATCACATGCTAGATTTGCAACAAGATTATAACTAACATGAATACTTTTACAAATGCACCAAAAACATCCAGACCACAAATCAATATTTGTGGAGCATCAAAACATACTCAGATACACATTTCAGCTTATATTGCCAGCATTATGTGCATCAAATGAAATGACTCTAAGTGTAAAATAAAGGAGGATGATATATCAACAATAAAATGAACACCATAAATAAAAAGGAATCTTGATTTTCCCTCTCTAAAAAAGCAGCTATATAATTCATTTGGATACATTTACATAAATTTATATTCTATTTATATCCACCATCTTCCTGTCCACCACTTATTGGCATGAATATGATATCATAACCAAAATATCAAAAGGGCTTAGCTTAAGTTTTAAGATACATCTATATGGAAGTTTTCTTTATTTAGCATTCCTAGTGCCTAGAATTTAATTAATTATATTTTACTCAAACTCATTTGGTATTACTATTGGCAGATGTTACAAATTATATTATCACTGAGTTATTAATCTTACGTCACAAAATTGCTGTTGTCATTGCTAACACAGTGATATAAAAATTAGCAATATACTTTGTAATATTTACTGAGGCTATAACCTCAATAATATGCGTATAAAATGTGATAGTAGGGACCTCTACAAGTGTTTTAACCACAAGCTTACACTATGGAAGAACTTTGTGTTATTTGATTTTAGGTTTAAATTTATTCAATATTTGTTACATCTTGATTTTTTTACTTTGGTATTGAATTTGTTACCATTTCAAAGTAAAAGGTAAACTATAGCACTCTTTCTCAATAACTTAATTCAGTCAGTACATTTTTTAGAATAAAGGCAATTTTGTGGTCTTTTTGTATCATATTTTTTATCAAAATATTTTTATTTTTGTTAGATAAGATGTTGTTATAAAAAAATAGTTTAATATGACAAAGAAATACAGCAGAAAATAATGTTAAAGCTATAGAACTTATAATAATAGAGATTTTGCAGTAGTAATATGAATTTGAAACTAGGTGAAACTGCATATATTATACATTTGTAATATGGTTTTACTTTCATTTTTACAAATAATGAATATCGATTCATTTGCACAATTGCAACATATGAAGGATCTGACTAAAGACAAATTGTGTATATTAATAACACCTATTGTTTTTATAATTTAGTGAGAGGAGGTTGAAGATTTTTATCTGATTAAAAGAGTAAATGGGTGAAAAGGCTGATATATATGAACATAGTTACCAAAATAATAATGTTCATCATTTTTAAAAATATTGTTTCAATAATCAGATGTATTTTGTATTTTCAAAGCAGTAGAAGATATTTATTATATGCAACTTGAACAATATTTGCAAAAGCTTTCACATGAGAGAATAGAGATACATTAAACAATAGAATTTTGATTAATCTAGTTTATGCAGCTAATGGACATTGTATAGAACATTTTTCAAATAAAATAAAAATAATATATAGATTGTAACAAATAAGAGTAAAAACATTTTGAATACATTAAATAAATACAAACCTACAATGAACTTTCTTTTAATACAATAAAAAAAAATATTTAGAAAATTTAATAAATCAAGTTTATGAAACAATAGAGTTGTTATCATTTACAGCTACTTTATTTTTAATATACAACTAGGAAGTTTAAAGAATATTTGTTAGATTAATTGAAATATGCCACTGAAATATAAGATGAAAGGTATAAGCAAAATAAAACTTTGCAAATTAAAAATTTAAGGCCATTATGATGATATATATAAGAAGAAAATCCATGATCTTAAGAAAAAACTAATAATAAAAAATATAATGGATAAAATAACAATTAACAGAAAGAATGAATTAACTCACTATATGAAGAAATTGAGTTTTGAGATGTAGCTTAGAACCACATTGAACAATTTACTTTGGGATCCCAATAATATAACCTTTTATCTTATTCTTGGACATACTATAATATATTAAATTAAGAAGAATTAGCACAGTTATTGAATATTATATTTTTGTTGTTTTTTTAAAAGTTATGGTTTATTAGCAAAATAATATATATTTAAAAAAGTGTTGATTTAAGACATAGATCAATAAATTATTTAGTTCAAAATATTGATGAAGCAGTATATTAGTTTTCCTTCATTTTTAATGCCACAAAAAGTATACTCAATTTTTCATATTACAAGCTTGAACAATTATCTGCTTTAAAATATAGATGAAAATATGTTTTTTTTTGTCTCAAAGATTTCTATGTTTAGACAGTATCATAATGTTTAACAGAAAGACTTCTTTTATAAAATTAATTTCACTTAAAAAATAATTTGCATATGAATCTTTGTCTGGATAAACATCTTTAGTTAAAATATCTAGTTTATAATATTAACTTGTATAGAATTAATTTGATATTCTACATATCAACAATTTATAAACCGTTTTTTAAATTAAAAATTTCAATATATAAAATCTCAGTTATATAAAAATTATAATCAACAAATAATTAATTAAATAATTTAGTGTAATTTCTATATCACACACATGTTATTTTTTTCTCTACAGATATTGATTATTTTAGAAACTATAATTGTTACTAAACTTAAAATTGGTACATGCTGATGTTGGCATTATATATATATATATATATATATATATATATATAAGATATATATATATATATATATATATATATATATATTGCAATGTAATTGATACTGCAATGGGTAATGGGATGCTGGTTCAGCAACAAGCAAATTACATGATTATATTTGTCTAGATAAACCCTTATTTTCATTGTTATTTATTCATGCTCTTTGTTTAACATTATTGTCATAAATTTACATACCATCAAACATTTCAAACCGAATTAAGTATTTTTATGTTAATTACTTGTAGCTATCTTAAATAACATTTTGATGATCTTAGGAATCATTTAAGATATTATTAATGTGTATGTAATCAATGAAAATTTATTTTACATGTAATTTACATATCAGTTAATGATAAAAATTATGTTTTTTGTATCCAGAATAGGCTTTTCTAATAATAATATAGTTATTAGATCTTATCAAGATTAAACTTATTCTATCTTTTGCTGAAGAACAAACATTATCTTAAAAATACTTGTATCATAATTCAATTTTCTTTTCTTTCAAAAAAATTACTTCAAAATATCTGTCGCCAAAGATGAGGAGAAATGTTTTATTTATTATATATTATAATATTTTAAAAATTAAATTCTTGAATTATTATAAAGTTCTAATTTAATATTTATAGATTATGAATTGAATTTTTTAAATACATTTTGATTTATTTGTTTGCTAATCAATGATACTTTATCCATTTCATTGCAATTGCATTTGTAAATAGTCACATCATTTTGATATCTTTTTTTTCTTCTTTAAATTTTGTGATACTGTTTTGATTATTGGTTTACTTGTTTCACTGATCTGTTATTCACAGTCTCTTATCTTTATATCTTAGCTTTATAAATTATTAAGATTATATATTTTTTAATGTTTAATTTTATTTTCGTTGTGGTATAATATTTACAATAAAAGGAAATCTCATTACAAAAGGGGGAAAAAAATCAATTTCAGGCAAAAAATGAAATTGTATTTCATGATGATAAATGTACATACTTTTAGGCAAAATATCTCTTCAACATCCATCATATGGTATGGTGAAATAAAAGGCAATATTCACTGGGCATTTCAATTTCTGGGTAATGAAAGTTTAAATATTTTATTGTATTTGTTTTATCCTGTCAGTATGAGTAGCTAGATAATCATTTACTCCCCAGTATTGAATGATTATTCTGATTAGTTATAAAAGAAAAATTAAAAACATGATTGGAATATGGGAGTGAAAACATTGATATTCTGTAAGGAAAGATTGATCAAGAGATATACTATTTGTTTCAAAAATTTATATATATATATATATATATATATATATATATATATATATATATTTTTGATGATGATTTTATATTCCTTTTATATATATATATATATATATATATATATAAAAGGAATGAAAAATCATCACAAGGATTTTACTGGCATTTGACAATAGTGGCTCAGATGATTTCAGAATTGGTGAAATGATAAGAATTTTAATCCAGTCACCTTTGTTCTTCAAAATAAAATGATTGTCAAATAGAAATGATGTTGGACAAAAGTAGGTAAAATCTATTCTTAATGCTCATCTTGATATTTCAAGTATTTTAACAGGTTTTGTCAGACTTGATTTATCTTATAATCATACTAGATTAAATTGAGTTTAATTATGGCAAACATTGGGTAAATGCCCATCAATGATAATAAAGTATATCATTGAATTAGCTTAAGTAAGTATTAGCTTTGATTGCTGAACTCTTTTGAAGGAAAAAAATGAATTTTCAACAATCCAAATGTGTATGCCTCAGTAATTTTTAAACTTGTTATTAAAATCAAAATCTGTTTATTTAAATAACAAGTTTTATGTTTAAACATCACATAATTTTATGTAGAAATTGTTTTTAAATTATAAATAATAATAATCCTATAATCAGATGTACTGGGGATAATATGGTATTTGAACTCAAAGGTAATAGGATAAACACTCTAGTTTCCTCAAATTGGAATCAATCTAGAAGTCTTACTTTTGAATCCATTAGTCTCTCTACTTTGATAAATTATATGGGATTAGCTTTAGAATATTTTTCTTTTATTATCTAAAACATTTGCTAAGTAGTGTATAAAAGTTTGAGATGCTTTCTTTTTATAGTGAATTTATTATTATTGAAAATGATGAAATATATAATCTTATGGGGTTTTTTTTTGTATGCATGTGTTTGTTATATATTGCTTTAATATTTAATTTAATTCTAACTTTTTTTTTTTTAAAAAAAATAAAGAATACAATATTTCTCTTTCTAAAAAGTAGATATAAAATTATGTCAATTTTAACATCGATCTTACTTTATTATTTTTTTTTTTGTGTGATATAAATTTATAAATATATTTTTTGTTTTATAAATTTAATTAATTTTTAGAAAAGTAACTTTATGTCAATATAATTAAACTGAACAATACTGATATTTTATAAATAATTAAATCTGCTTATATATTTGATTATTTTAAAGCAAATAATTTATATATTTATTCAATGTTTTTTTTTTTTAAGTTTAGATCTTAATGATTTTATTTTTTTTTTAAAAAGAAAAGTTTAAAGTTTAAATTTATCAATTTTTATTTAGTCTTAAATATTTATTTAACAAGTGAGTTATTTTTTAATATTTTTTTTAAATATTTTTTGTGGGATACTAGAGGAGGCCTCATCTTGAATTTATTCCAAGGTCACACATGCTAAGAGTTGATCTTTCAAGTGTCACCTCAACTATTTGAATTCTTTAGCAAAAGTAAAAAGAATCTAACAAAATGTAAAACATTTTTTTAATGTTGCGGTTGGCGCTATTTGACCACATGACTATTAGAAATATGGTGGGGGGGGGGGACAGGGTGGAATTGAAAATTATTCTGGAATTTTGCATGGGTTAAAAAATAGTTGAAAGATTTTTTTTTTTACAAAAAGAAAAAAAAGTAAACACCGAATTTTTTGTTCAGTTTAGTGTCGCATATGGAAAGGTTAAGTCTCAGTGGGAATACTTTTAACTAAATCATAAGGTAGATATAAAATTTAATTTCAGTTTTTATTTTTCATTAATTTTATTTTAGAATATAAATTTATGAATATTTCTGTCATAGTTTTTTTTTTTTTTATATTTCGTTAAAAAAAAAAGCCAGTTTTTATGGATAAAATTAAATTGAATAATATTGATATTATTTCATGCATAATTAATTCTAGTTAGTACAATAAAATAATCTAGGAGAATTATTATGTATTTTCCAAATCAAATTATTTAATATTTGTTGTAAATTATATATGCATATATGCTTACACTTTTAAAAATTGTGTATTTAAATAAATTTGTGACGGGAACTATTAGATACCACGTTTAATATACATACTATAGAAACCATGAATGGAATTAAATAATAATTTATTATTGTATATATATATGAACAATATTATGTTACATTAACAAGCCTATTTTTCAGAAATGAGTATAATAATTAAATTATTAATTATATATTACAGTTTGTTTCTATAAATATATATTTATGATATAAAATAAATTTTATCAAAAAAGATAATTTATTTTGGTAATTATATGTAAATTATACACGTTCGTAAATTATAAGTTTGCATTATGTATATACTCTTTATGTGTATTGTTTTCTCAATAAAATATGTGTAATTAAATATATATAGTTAATTTCTGATTAAAGATCAGAAAAAATCCTTTAATAATTTTTTTACAAAAATTAAGATGTATAAAGTTATTTTAAATGTAAATTTAAATAAAGTAAACAGTTCAAAGTATAAATCAATTTAATGTAATATTAATTGAACATAATTACTCATGCCACGAATTACATCCTGAAACGTTTTGAGTCATGTTCTTGTTTGGTTTTTTAATGATATTTAGAATAAATATAATACCAATGAAATTATCATGGAAGACTTATAAATATTAATAAAAGTATACAAAAATTATCCATTCCTACAATACTTCAAAGAATAAAGAGTATATAAAATTACTTATAGATATTATTATGGTAGAAACATTGCTGCAAATATTGATGATTGAAAACTGATTTTTTTTTTTCAAGAAAATGGATGGCATTGTAAATATGGAAAGAATATTGATTAATATATATGATAAATTAACAAGGTTTCATTTGTGTTTATTAAAAAAAAATCATGTAAATAAAGATAAAATAAATTGCTCATAATGGGCTAAAGCTTTAAATGAAATATAAAATAGTAAAATACAATAAACTAGATTCCAATATAATTATTAAAGATTTTGAGAGAAATTAGTTCAAGAATGTTGGTTGATATTTGTAATGTAATCTATGATAGAAGAAAATGCCATTTGATTTTTTTTATATTTCTAATATTAGGGAGAAAAAGACCCAATGCGATAAAATGTGAAGATTTTATAACATTTTGTTAAATGTCATATTCAAGTGAGATATTACTGAGTACAGTATCTAGAATAGGTATATTATCAATAGGTAGATGTATTTATGTAGGTGTGCAGATTTATTATAGAAAAGATTGCAAGGCAACAAATGTTATTGAAGTATTGAGAACTATTGTTGAGAGATATATATGCATGAGACAGGAAAAGAAGTCAGTATTTGTTGTATTTATCTAGAAAAACTATTTGTTAAAATAATTTCAAGTTACCTTTTGGATATTTTGAAACTAAAGTTATAGATAAAAAGAGAAATCTCTATTTGAATATATTTATAAGTTTACTACTCTGTTACTGGACAGATAAATATTGGGGCAGGGTGCAAAGCAGACACGATTTTTTTATTTAATACTTACTTAATCAAGCTGCTAAATGAGTATTATTTTGATCAAGATGAAGATAGCATTGAAATGGAAACAAAGTTTTGTGTATCACATAGATTGTTGTTATGGTAGAATTGGCAGAACTCACAGAAAATTCAAAATAATCTTAAAATGTTGTATAAGATTGATAGAAGTTTTATAAAAGTTGTGAATGAAAATAAACGGATAATACTAAAGCATGAAAAGAGATGCAATGTCTTAAGGGTTTAATAAAAGTCAGAGATTATGTTGTAATTCATTGAAATTACATTTATATGAGAGCTTGTCAAATATTTTGTTTGAGATATTATTATATAGAACAGAATTAGGAATAGTGAATTTTGGAAAGAAATACAAATGTTGAAAATATGATGAACAATGTAAAAATGTTGATAAGAATAACTGAGCAAAAAAATATTTATTGAGACAATTATAAAAAGAAAAAGGGAATTAAATTGGATATGGGCAAGATGTAGTGGAAGGGTTTTTAATATTAAAAGAAAGAAAAGTCATGTAAAAAATTAACAGATAAACTTAAGGAGAAAAGAAGTTGAGAATAGGTAAAGATTAGTGACAATGATAAAAAGCTTACAATGGGCTGGTTAAATGTGTGCTGACTACCTTTGCTCTAATTAATAATGTCTAGAATGAGGTTTACACCTTATTAATTAAGATAGGCATATTCCTATAAAAAACTACATACTTATTGATATAAACTTATGAATGTTCTTATGTAATAAGATAAAGATAACTAGAATTATATCTCCCCACTATCAATAAAAGGATATATTACACCACAACTAAATTTTTTATTTTTAAAATCAACTCATTAGCATTCATCTATTGACAAATTTTTTTAGAGCATTGACCAATATTGAATAGCTGGAGCTGGGTTGGTTAAAGGCATCAAACTAATTTAATTTTAGATGCTAGGATGTAAGCCATATACTACAAGTAAAATAAATTGAAAATTGGTTTATCAAAAACCTTTTTAAATAGAAGCAACAAGTTTACATATCTTAACTTGGTAAATAGAACAAACCCAACTATAATTATAACACACTTTCATAATTGTCTTCTAACAGCATTTGTAAGATTATTCTAAATTTCTTCTAAACTTAATATTTTTTGTGTGTGAGTACATTGAGTAACTATTATAATAATTAAATTGTTTAGATATAAGTAGCCCAAACAAAAATTTATATGTATATTTTGCTTATGTTATGACAATGTAAACATTTTATTGTCTCTCTCAACTAATAATTATTATTAAGAGCAACATTTTTCAGCAGGGAAATCTTTTATAAGTGGTGTTTATAATTGCCTTCTCCCCCCCCCCCCCGGATTAAAATGATTAGTATTTCTTAGAATTTCAGTGTCAACTATTAGAGAATTAAAATGTTTAAATGTTAACTTTAGTACTGATTTAATAAATTAAATACCAGCTAATTTAAAAAATTTTCAAAGTAATTTTTTTAAATCCTGTTTTTGTATCTTATTTAAATTAATTGAACAGCTTACTTTTATAAGTGTATTCATTATCAGGGTGAAACGTGAACATATTTTTCAGTTCTAAGCAAGCTTTTTTCTTTCAAATATCTGACCTTTAACTGATCTGATTTTCTATTTAATTATTAGTTGGCAAATGAATATCTAGTTATTTTTAACTAGAAAAAAAAAAGAAAAAATATAAATCCTCATAACTATCACTCACTACATTGGCAAATATTGTCTTCATTGATTCTTTTTAGAGCATCGTTTGACAAGATTTCGCATTCCAGAGGGATATTTAAAATCTATTTTATTTATGTATTCTTGAGAGAAATAGCAGAATAAAAGGGCTATTTAATAAATTTTTAAAAAATGATGCATATATATATTAATGACTTCTTTAAATGGGAAAAATAAGTAGTAACATAGATATAAGAAAATATTTATAGTGGATTTGAACACAGACTTTCAAACTTTTTCATCTTTCCATTCTATCTCATCTAAGCAATACACATGACCACCCACAAGTGAAAAAGATATATAATCTCCAATATACATATTTTATGCTGAACCAACACTCATCAGTTGGTCCAGATCATTATCTTATATATATATATAATTGGTGCTTGGTTTATATTAAGAACAAATCTCTAAACTTTAATGGACAGGTTATATAAGGTAGAATGGATAGTTAAAGGGAACTTGAATGTCTATGGTCAAATTCCCTACAATTACATTTAAATTCCAAGAATATGAATTATGCAGTATATTTAAAATATAAGAAAATTTATTTATTGGAAATTCATAAAAAGTTTGAATATTGAAATTGGAATATCTATATACCATTCATGACACTCAAATTTTAGAGTTTATCATTCTATCACTTCACTAAACTACATAGGAATGTCGAAATCCATGAAAGACTACCATATGTAAAGATAAGGTTTTCTTATTGTCTAAGGATATACAAGCACACTAATCACTCCCTCCCCCCCCCCGCATCTCTAAAATATTTTTTAAATAGGAAATTAATTTTTAGTGCTTAGGTCTTTAATGCTTTTATTAAATAAGTGTGCTATATTTTTTGAAAATTAATTATGCTTTTTATTTATTGTATTTAAATTGTACTGGACATTTTCACTTTCATCAGTGACTCAAGAATAAAACAAAACACATTGTAAATAAAATTTTAATTTCATTAATTTCTATAAAATATATGTAATAGTTAGCATTTAATAATAGCAATACAATATGCAAAACTCTAAAACTATTCATGTATGCTTATTAATTACATGGTTACATTTTCAATTAGTTTAATACTTCTAATCTTTTTATGCTGCTTATATTAAAAAATCTCTAACAATTTTTTTTATGTACTAATCAGCATATTTTATTTAATTCAGCTATTTTACATTTTGACTAGCAAACAGTCTTTCTAAGAGATATGAAATATAAGTGCATTACATTATTTTTATGATAACATGCAATGAAAAAGGTTACTGTTTATTTATGTAAAAATAATTGTTATAATTCTTAAGTTAATTGAGTGTAATAAAGCATTATGAAGATTATTAAAAAAAAAACAGGCAAAACTTTCCATACAGTATTGCCACTCAGTGCAAGTCAGAGTAATCAATGGATGCCAGAAGGCTTGTTCATAAAATCCCCATCTAGTGCCTACTCCTCCAATACCCCCAGATTAGTTTCTGGCTCATGGCCTTCATCATTGAGGAGCCTTGAAATAAGAATATGCATAAGAAGTGGTGATTGTGTGATGTTTATTAGCAGTATGAAGAGTATATACAAGAAATAAAATTGGTATATATATATTTTTATATGATTTTTAATCAAAAATTCTGTTTATGTATGGCTGAAAACTATTTGATCAAGTGGTAGTAGTATCAATTTTGGTTTTATATTTAAAAAGACATTGGTTTACCCTATATTTTTCCAGACTCTAAGTTGAAATCAATCAGAAATTTTGTTATTTAAATCCATGGTAGTAATTTTAGGAAAATATTACAATAAGAATTAACGTTAGTTTAATCACAATGTATCTTTATTGTTTTGTTCTTATTATTATGCCCATTCTAGTTCTCAGATTTCTATTGATGATGCTGTATTTCATCACTTTTACTTTCAAATGCCTTTATTTGTGCCTCAAGACAATTCAAGAGGCATAAGTTTGGATATTACAATGCAATCAACAAGAATTGTTACAAACAAATATAGGGAGTGTCGGTGTGTGTCAAGTGCATCCACACCCATACAATTGATTCTGTGCATATGATTTTTAAATATTCAAGTATAAATGTATGGATAGGTAAGTGGGGTTTTTATGGTTCCAGATGTGCAGTGACACAAAATTCACCTGCACTTCCAGACTCACACACATAAACCCAACTTCTTATGCTTAAATTATTGTTCACAAAATTGTCCAATTATACACGTCCATTTCTCCATTAGTTATTTAAAACTTTTGTTATATCAACTGCAATGTTAAACTTTCAGAGCACTTCTATTCATGCCTCATGACAATTTTGGAGGCATAAGCTTGAAAGTAACAAGGCAATCACTTCAGTTGCAGTGGGAATATTATCCTTGGATTGTCCAATTGTACAAGTCTATTTCACCATTTAAGCATTTCCAGTTCTGTTATAAATGCCTTTATATATATATATATATATATATATATATATAAAGGCATTTATAAGCATATATATATATATATATATATATATATATATATATGCTTCTTGGTTTGCTGGCATACTACTTGTACAGCAGTCACTTTTCCTTCTGTGTTTTTCTAAACTTCTATTAATTTGTTCAGCCTTAGACCTTCATTTCCTAGGATTTATCATCCTGATATTTTATGGTCCTTTGGGCTCTTATAATTTCTAGTTACTAATATATCGATTTATTTTGTATATAAGGTATGCATCAGTTTTGTTCCATCAAAACATATTTTTAACTTTTTCATTAAATACTGATTTCCAAAAAAGGATATCATTCAAAAAAATAATAATAGTATATATAGTATTAGTGCTTCAAGCCCTCAATTGTGAAGCTTGAATATCTTTTATATAGCATAGAGGGTCAAGATCTTTTTTTCCAGGCAATTTTCCAATTAATAGCCAGCTAATAAATGTTTCTAAATATTTTTAACTATAGAATATAGATCCCTGCTTAATATAAGTTGGTGTTAATGATATTAATACACTGATTGTTAAAAAAAAAAAAAGCGCCTTTATAATATGATACTATTTTATTTGCATAGCTCATTGTGCTTATGATTACTTTTATCTTAATTTAATTAAATTTATTTTTCCACAATTTAATTTTGCCTATTGACTAAAAAGATATCTTTATTTCAAGCCTATTTACCAAATGTTATTCAAATTATTTTTATTGAATCTTACTTTTTCAAAGACTTTTTTTTTGACATGTTCTAACTTTTTTCTTTCTAAATAATTTTATTCTAACATAGATTTTTTTCATTTAGAGATAAAAATTATTCCTTATTTATTTCAACTGACTTGTCTTAAATAATGTCCAAATTTGACTTTGTGTTCAATAATACTATCTATTAGGTGATATTTCCAATGATTTTTGTTTACTTCTTTTGCTGCTGATCACTCTCATGTTCTGTTCTGCAGATACCATATTAATCGTAATAGCTTTGACTTATGTTTTAAAAAATATAACATTACTTTTTCCCCTCCACAAAATGTTCATTTTTTAAAAAAACAAACAAATGTTATAAATACATAATGTTATGTTTTATAGTTTGATGGAGGTAACGGTCTCTCCAACATTTCCAAATAAAAGAACAGAAAAAGAGAAAACATTGCTCCCAGGCTTGTCAATTGACAGTGGATGAGTAGTTTTGAGCAATTTTCCACTCTTGTTTTACGTGTTGGGTAAAAGTAATCAGATGCTCTTTTACTGACCACATTGGATTGTCTGGGTCAGTTACAATCTGGCTGTCTGCAATAAAAATCCCAAGTCTGTTGAAATAACAAGTTTACTCTGCCAGGAAACCCACCACCCCAACATATTTGTTACAAAATCAAAGCTTTAATATTACATAAATTACTACTACTTAATTTTAAAGAATACTAAAATATTTTGAGACCAGATTTGGCATAGAAATCCAGATTTTTCAGATATTTTATAAATCAAACATCAGAAATTTGATATCTATCGATGTATATATGTATAGTATTGACCTGGATATTTTATTACAAAAGCATATCTCAATTTTGTTACATAAACAATACTTACTTGCAATTACAAATCTGAAAAAGGAGATAACTCTGTGTATTTTTAATTTAAGTAATAATATATTTATATGATTATAACATGAAAATGCCAATGATCACTTGGATGTATAATATTAATAAAAGTTTTGAATGGTTACTTGATTGATCAAAGTTGTCACTTTCATCAGCCAAATAACTAATTATATATATGAAAAATGCTGGAAGATTTGATGTGCACTGATAAATGTAAAGTCTTTTAGATAGCAAAAGATATAATTCAATTTTGTTTAGATTGGTCATATTAATAATAAAAGATGTTGTGATTAACATATGCCCATAGTCTGAAATAATTGGTTATCTGATTATTTTTACACATAGCATTTCACTAGTCTGGTGCTTATTGTTTTCTTCTTCATTGTTTTTCGGTAAAGTGTTGCTGGAGAGACCATTGGTTCACACTATAAGAATTAATTTTTATTTGATAAAACATTTGAATATTTTCAAGATATCTCTTTTTCAATATCCACCAATCTTTTTGAATTTTGTTATATTGAGAAAAAGTAAAATATGTTTGAAATAATTCATTGTAAAGCAAATACCTCATTATTAGCCCTCATACCATAACGAAACAATGGAGAAGTAATCACAAAGCTTGAATACTTCAAAGTAGAGAGATTTCAATTTACTGACCAATATTGGATGGCTTTCTGTATTTTTAATGTATGAACTATAATATTGAAAAACAAGAATCTAACTCCATTTGTGACCTAACAAAATTTTATAAATTTGTTTCAGATACATTTAAACCAATTGATGGCTTGGATGGAAGATATGCTAATTGTTATTCTACACAATCTTTTATATTTGTATTTGTGTGTGGAGAGAGAGAGAATTAATTATTCATGAAATATAAGAATGGTGAGAGATATTGACTTAGATGATTTTTATATTGGCATTTCAGGATTTATTAAACACTTAGTGTAGAATGTCACAGATCTGAAGGTTTATGATTGGTTATACAAACACATAAATATATTTTATAGTAGTAGCTTATACAAGCTAATACTTAGACAAATTTATAAAGGTAAAATTATATATCTTAGTCAAGTCAGCAAAGAGTATGGAAATTGGAGTAATAAAATCACAGAATGAAAAAATAAAATATAGTAAAACATTGAGTGTGTGTGTCTAGGGAGGGGCATTATTACTAACTTTTCTTGACTGGGTGTTCTAATATTAAGAAATGCAAAGTTATGAAACATAGTATTAGAAAATGAAAACTGCAATATGTGCATGTGTATGGCATCTAGGCATATATGTGTGTTTAAGATAAATTTTTTATATATGTGGATGTATGAAAAAATGTCATAACCAGTAGGACAGCTAATCCATGAATTGTACAAATAAGCTTGAAAGTTTGTCCCATTTGTCTCAACAAATCATTAAGTGATTAAAAAATATAATAATATAGAAACAGCAGGATCCATTATTTATTGTGAATAAGACAAATAAGAAAAAGTACAAGACATTTAAAATGGAGAACAATTCTTCAGTAATTAAATAATTTTTAAAAAATTTTTTTTTTATGTATTAGTTTAGAGTAATCAAAGATTATGGGATTTAATATATAGATGAAAACTTACAAAATGACTTTTTTGCGTATTTACTATTATATTATTTTAATAAATAATATGTGTAAATTTAAAGTTTAAAAAATGAAAAGTAAAGAAGAAATTTCAAGTTAAATTATTATTTTTTATGTTCAATTTTATTAAATTATATTATTCACTTAAAAAAATTGATATTAAAAGAAAGACTCACAGTAGATAAAGCAACATATTTTTCAAAAAATGTGTAGCATTACACTTGATTTCGGATGAATAGAAATTGTTGTGTAAGAGAACTGTGGGTGTATAATGAATTAAAAACAACATTAAAGTTGGTTGGAGTTGGTACAATTGTTAGTTTGAAGTTCAGTTACTCAGGTGACTATATTTATCTGTCAATTGGGAAATCCAGTATTTTAATGATATTAAGTATATAATTTTTCAGAAGTGGAAGTAACTGCAAGAAGGAAAGCTACCATCAGATTTAATGACCTAATTAAGCTAAGTCTGAAATTGAAAAAATGTTATCATCCTGAATAGCTAAACAAAGTTATTTTTGTGTATAACTTATAAAAATTTGTCCTAATTGTAATTTGCAAGCTTTAATAGAATTACAGTCTGTTATTACAGAAATTTAATCCTAGAGGAGTATTGGATATAGAGCTTAAGGATATGATATAATCTGTCTTTTATCTTATTCCAATAACTACCAATAAAAGAAATGTGATTAAATTCAAATTCCAGAAAATTGTAGATATAGAATTGATATCATAATGATAATTAAACTCATAAAAGAAAATTACTGATATAGAAGAACAGCTGCAGAAAAATGACTGATTCTTTGAAATAATTCCTTCTAACTAAAAAGACTGGCTTTGCAAAGAGGAAAACTATTTTGAACCCTGTCAAAACTGTATTTCAAAATTATATCATACATAATACTAAAGATAATATTCAAGGATGGTTTGGTGGCATTCATTTTAAATTATACTAATAAAATCTTCAATAATTATAATAAATTAAAATATAAGTAGTAAATAAATTCAGATATGTGTGCTATATAAGATGACTTTATATATTTGTATATGCTCATAATGTGTTTTGGCATTATATTTTTTAGATATTTTTATAATTTATTGTTATTATTAAATTCATACATGTGAATAGGAATCATGTGATGCACAAAAGATCATTTCAGACTATGTTAAAACATAGACAATTTAGTAGATTTGAACACATATTTAAGAAGTAATATGGGAAGACACATCAATTCTTCAACTCAAGGTATTGTTAGAGAAATATAACTATTTCATCACTAATATTATTTTGAGTAATCTAACTATGTAAATCAATGATAATGGGTAGTTCTAGCAATGGTTCAGTTATCAATCAATGTTATGCTGAATGAATTAAATTTTTATTATTATGCTCAAAGGAGAAGAAATTAGCTTGGCTTGTCATTATTGTTGACCAAGCAATATGCATTTCATGAATCACTTAATATGATTTAGCCAAAACTAATTTGTCTTTTGTTGGGTCTGCTTTTAATTACATATTTGTCTTTCCAACTATATGTGTCTCAAAGCTCCAGGACAGAAAGAATATGTTAGGGTATAAAATAAGATTGTATAGAAGAAAGTGATAAATAGCTTAAATTTTCTGATAAAAAAGTAGAAGATAAGCATAGTTTAGGATAATTTTGTACTAACAAAAAATCATAAAAAAAGTTATTAAAAATATTATATGATCTAAAGAAAAAATGGAAAGCCAAGCTCTACATAATTCACAAAAACCTAGATAATGGAGAATTGTATTTCACAATATACATAATACTAAAAATATTGCACTAATGATGAAGATAGTTGAAAACATGAATAAAAAAACGGTACTGTACTATTAGAGCTGCGACATGGAGAATTATAATCGTTTAATCATTAAATTAATTAGGTTATTAAATCAAAAACATATTTTAAAATCTACATAAAAAAAAAAACAATTTAACAAAAAATACAAAAGCATTAATGCGAAGAATAGTTAAAATGCGTGTTTAAATCAAATTGAGTGTGTGTTTGCACGTGCATATTCTGCATAATTTATTTTAATACATTGTACAGGCTTACACCTGCATTTATATATGTAATATATGCGGGATTCGAACTCAGACTTTCATACGACCTACAACTCTCATTGCCATCTTGATCACACACATGTTGAAAAGATAAATAATCACCAATATATGTATTTTGTGCTAAGTCAGCACTCATCCGTTGGTTCACATTACAACTCCAAACATATATACAATTAGTACTCAGCTTTATATTAAGATAACCAATCTTCATACTTTAATGAAAGCTGGTTTAGCACGAAATACGTATATTGGTGATTATTTATCTTTTCAACATGTGTGTGATCAGATGAGTCAGCAATATAAGATGGCACTGAGAGTTGTAGGTTGTGTGAAAGTCTGAGTTCGAATCCCGCATATATTATATATATAAATGCGGGTGTAAGCCTGTGCAATGTATTAAAATAGATTATGCAGAATATGAACGTGCAAACACACACTAAATTTGATTTAAACACACATTTTAACTATTCTTCACATTAATGCTTTTCGTATTTTTTCTTTGTTAAACTGTTTTTTTTAATATAGATTTTAAAATATGTTTTTGATTAAATAACCTAATTAATTTAATGATTAAACGATTATAATTCTTCATGTCGCAGCTCTAATACCACAGTACCAAAAAAACTAAAGAGATACAAAATATGAAACAAGATTTGAGCAGAAAAATAATTCATGATATATTAAAGTTGGAGGTGATAAATGAAAAAATCCAAGAAAAGGTGGATGACAACTATACAAAGATAGAAGAAATAAAAAAATTATTTGTGGTATGTCAATAGTAATTTGATAATAGAAGTAATTTGAGCCTCCTCATTATTATACCTCCCTCTCTCCCCACACCTACCTCCGCTTTTACTATTATATATATATATTTAGCTTTTTAAAAATTTATATTTGTTAATATAAGGTATTAAACAATATAAATTTTATATTAAGAATATGTGCCATATGATTAACAAGTTATTTTTATGCAGAATATGTATATATCTTTGGAAATTAAATAAAGTTATCAATCAGATGCTACATGGTTTTAGCATATAATAAACACCTACACACTTCCCCAATTCCTTTCAAATTCATATAAATAAGGATATAATAAAAGACCAACGACCCCCAAGATGCATTTCGTGCTGAACCAGCACTCGTCAGTTGGCCCAAGTCACTATCTCTCATATATATCTCTATTATGTGCAAAGTATTTATCTAGAGTAAATTGTTACATTTTCATTTACCATTGTCAAACTCCCTCCACTTACAACTTTGACGCCATCCATTTCAGATAAATACACTAATGATTATTACTAATCATTTTTGAAACTAGAAATTATCTCTAGCACAGATATAAACTTTAAACCTAGGTTAAAGATTAATATATCTGATTTTTTAAAATTTACACACACGGAGTTATTCACATTTCTCTGTCCCATGTGTATTATCTGAAATGGATGGCATCAAAGTTGTGAGTGGAGGGAGTTTGACAATGGCAAATGAAAATGTAACAATGGTTTTAGCACTTCAATTTATTTTATTTTCATAATTTTATTATTATATTAAAATGTCACTTTAAAATTTAATATGAGTAGTTTACCCATCTTTTGTTTCATTTTCAATCTAAGTTGCTAGCATATATCATGTTTCTGTATGTGATTGTGGATCAACTAACTTACAAAAGAGTGACCAAGTGCTCTATATTGTGCTAGAACACTGGTAACTTAATAAATAAGATTTATTCAAGGACTAATAAGATTAGGCAAATCAATTCCTCAATTGAGAGTGGCCCTTAGAAAATATTGAATCACTTTTATACTTTCAAAATAGTCAAATCTGATTTGTGTTAGCCGATATTTTTTATCACCAGTCCAGAAAAGTAATTACGAACAGTTATTGCTAGGGAAATATAACATTTGATATCATATAAAGAGTAAAAATTTTTATAAAATGATGATGATGAGTGATTCCATTTACTGATTACTGTTGCATTAAATGGCCTAAATCTATGTTATTTTGCTTCAAGAGAAAGATGATAGCATCCATTTGGTAAATATAAGGTCTTAATTTTTTTTTCTATTTAGTTTGACATATATATATATATATATATATATATATATATATATATATATATATATATATATATATATATATATATATATATATATATATATATATATATATTGTGTACATTATGTATAATTTATTGAATATATATATATTGTAACTATCAATCATCAATTAATAAGAATATGTACATAAAAAAAATAATGTTAAAATAAGAATATTATTTTCTTAAAACCGACTAGGCTAGCGTGAATCTGTAAATCTAAGGAAGGTCACAAAATGCCCATGAAGATAATAACTTCTAGTATCAACATCAGTTAAACTAGCTTTAAAAAACATAAGCAAAATATTATTAGATAAATTTAATATATGCAAAACTAATAAATAGCTAATAATCAGGTCTGTGAAATGAATATAGAATTCAAATTATAAATTAGGTGATAAATGAATGAGGATGTAGATGACTAAATGGATGGTTAAAACAATAATTAAATAATGAAAGTGAATGAGCTTAAGAGTGCAAAGAAGAAAAAGGAAGTGTGTTAGGATAATGAATGATTAAGATGATGATAGAATGGGAACCAACGAAGGATGGATCAATTATGAGGATGAATTAAGATAAAATGAGGATGAAGAAATAAAAGAAAGATCCGGATGAAATATGAGAACAATGTTGATGATGAAGAATGAGATCCTGAACTATAAACTAATATTGTATTAAATAACAGTAAGATAAAATAAAACAAAATATAGATTCTAAGCTTGACAAAACCAGAATATTTAACAATGAAGTTAAAATAAACTATAAGTTTTAAAACTAGAAAAGTAATTTACATCTTAAAATTATACAAACTCAATTAAACTGTGAAGATAAACATAACTCAAATCAAAACACAATAAATAACTTAAGACTTTAAAATTACCATAAATTCAAAATTATGACTATGAATTAATAGTTTACTTTTCTCAGAGTTCAAATAACTCAAATATTATTTTACAAGATATACTTGGGTCAGTGAGAGGGATTTTGCCACTACCCAAATATAACAAAGACAGCTTATAAAACAAATAGAATTAACAAAGAATATTTGGCAATCCCAATACCAACAATAATATGAATTTTAAGTTTTATGAAGTACAAATAAATTCTTAATAAAGCAAGCACTATAACTTATAAACTATCTTTTATTAAATAACTATGGACAATATGATTAAAATCAGTAAATGATGTATCTTGTGATTTAAATAAACAGATTATTCCAAAACCAATAGATTATTAAAATATTATTTAAAATAAGACATGGGCTTAAGATCAACAGTGTTTTGATCAATAAGCCATAAATTCTAAATGTGCTTTAAATGTAAGAGCGTACCAAAATCATTGTGATATATTAATGCATAATAAAATATACTGTACTGATAGATGATGACTTTAAGAACAATAAGATAATGTGTTGATAGCAATAACAATAATAATAATATGGATGATGATTAGCAATAAGGCCATCAACAACTAAATATATTTTCAAAACAACAAGATTTATTTACACTATTTACAACATTCTAAAATAATAAATAAATGAGAACGTATATTCCAGAAACAATATAAAACAAGGTATACTCATTTGGTTACAGCTATATTCCCTTTAAATTTATTATAACAATTTTAATGCACTAATGTGTCTAATAATTGTTATTCATAATCGCTATCTATAGTATGCTGTTGAGAACATTAAAGTATAACTAAACTTTACTAGTAAGTAATATGATAATGGCAATTATCATTTGAAGCACAAATGACAATTATTATTTACCATTCAGCAATCAATTATATGAATATGGGAAGAGTCATCAGAAGTCAAATAATATATAGATACTAAACTTTGCTCATGTCCATAGAATAATAATCTTAACTCTTGAAATGTTTTACCAATCCACTGGCAAACTACTGCTTGATGAAAATAAAATGACATTACATATGTGTATCTCTTATTATGCCATACATAAGATAAGTTTTATAATTACTAACAAATTTTGTTGGTTTGCTTGTAAACTGTTGACAAGATACCACAGCACAATACATATACTATTTTATTTACTTAAACACTGTAGATAAACAAGTGTCCCTGAAGCTAACTCTATCTCATCATTGTCATATAATATTAAAACATCAAGAATCGTGGAAAATAACTAGACATAATTCATCATGGGGGGTCAGACAATAAAGAGATTATGTAGTTATATAACAATATGGCAGATGTCAATACCTTTTTTCTAGATACAAAATGTGCAGACATTGACTCAATATAGGGAAATGGAATGCATACTATGAAAATAACCCTCCTAGGGACTAAACTTTATCAGCTAAGCATAAAATAATTATAAGCCTCAACAATATAATCCTCTTATGGAATAAGCAATGGGAGGGTATATTCCATCTACCAATGCATACTATCAATGATACAATATTTAATAAAATTATGTTTTTCACACTTATCAAATGGAAACTAGCACAAATCTTTTTCAAAACAATAGCAAGATAAAATAATTGTCACATTAAAAGCTAAAAAAATTTTTTTTACTTCAAACAATGCATATGTTAAATAGTGTATGTAACCAACAAAGATACTGTAAATCAAACAACTATAAAATATTTTAAAAAACAATAAAATTTGCAATAATAACAAACACACACAGTCAATGAAAAATAGTGTAAATTCTATGAACTAAAGTGGTCATACTAAAATATCTGCAAAATATTGTAAAGATGTAAAACTAATGTATACCCTGATTTGTGTCATCATGAGTAAATACTATTTTGCTTCTGACAAATTATTCTGTCTGTTTACCCATAAATAGAATATCAATAAACTATTCTCCCAAATATAAGAGATGTGTATCTCTATCTAGACAAGTCTAATTTAATATTAACTTCAAGCTAACCAATACACAATATATATATATATCATTTTACCGTAGTCTGTTTTCAGACTCATTGCATATTTATACCATAAAAAAATAATATGTATCTTAATAGCATATCCAAAACTAACATAAAATATTAACCCCTTTTTAGAAAAAGATGCATGGATGATGTCATGGCTTCAAGTTGTTTGAAAAGTGTCAGTTTTTACATTACCATAGTGTTTTTACACTTATTTTAAAGTTTAAAAAGTACCATAAGATGCTGCCCTCTCTAGAATTATTTTACAAGTAAAAAATCAATAATATTGATTCCAGAAACTATAACAATGGGAGAAAGCAGGATTTTCTAGATGCTGATTGGTTGGTTCTCATGTCAAACAAAAGGAGCACCTGTCAATTTTCATTGCTCCAACTTCTTTGTTTTGATTTTCAAAATGAAAATAAATGTTTTAGAGAGGTTTTTTTAGCATTTTTTTTTACATATAAATTGTTTTGTTAAAATATGCTGAAAGTATAATTATTTTAGAAAATAGTAAGATTTTAGTAAAACATTCTTTACTTTTACATAAATGTAAATTGAAAAAGAAATCAGCGCTAACAACAATTTTGACACTTGTCAACAATTTTCATTGCCCCAAGCTTTTTATTTGATTTTCAAATAAAAATGAATGTTTTAGAGTATTTTTTGGTATTTTTTTTTACATATTATAAAGTATTTTGATAAAATATTCTGAAAATATAATTATTTTAGAAAAATAGTAACATTTTAGTAGAAAATTCTTTACTTTTACATGTTAATTGAGAAAGAACTCAATGATATGTGCAGCACTTTCTAATTTGTTAGGAACTTTCTTTTTAGGTCTTCCACTATCAAATATTTTTATAATTATAAATAGAAATGTATTTTTGAAAAAAAACTTTTGTTCACTTTCATAATCTGACAAATTATTAATATACTTTTTACAAATGAAACTAAAATGAATATAATATTGAAAGATGAATATATTTTTACTGCTGATTCTGTAATTGACCAGTCAAAAGTTTAGAGTTTTACCTCACTCAGCCAACCAGAATATTTGATAAGAAAAAGGTTAATAAACATGAACAATATAAAAAAAATCATTATTATACTTCATCTTATTTCCATAGTCTGTAATTTAAATTCTTTAGCTATAAAGCTGACTGACAAGGGAAAATGATATCATTAATCAGCTGTTTACAAGGCAATACATCCATATTCTTCCAATTTTATCATGGTAAAGTAAATAAAATATTTGAGAGTTCCTGGAAAATAAAAATGATACAAAGTGTTAAGTTAGATAATATCTCCAATTGAAACAGCAAGAGAAAAAAAATTCTCACAAGAATTGTTATAATTTTTCCATTTGCAGTAATATATTGGAATAATTAAGAATGATTTTTGCATTTTAAAGTGTTTTAAAACCTTGTTATTAATGTTTTAGTCATGTTAACTCCAGTGTTTTACAATAGTAATTAAAAAATTGCTATCTACTTTTTAAAATTAAATTTATGCATTACAATGTACGTACATCTTAATAATCTTTAGAGTATAACTTTATTTTTAAATTCAGAAAATTTTGTTCTAGTTACTTTTAATTGGTTTCCCATTTACATTTAGTATCAAGGTAAAAAAAATTATATCTGGTTTATAAACAAACACAAAGAATATTTTTTCTTTCTTCATGTTCTCCAAACAAATCATTGTTAATTTTTAGAAGTTTATAATAAGTGTAATAACTAAGATTGTAGTAAGATATAGAATAAAATTTTATGCTTACAATCTCTTGTCCTGTTCTTAATCGAAGTCTCTTTGAATGACATTTTTCAAAATAGTTTCCATATTTTTTTAAATGTGAAATCATGGCAATTTTCAGTTAATAGATCAGTAGATCAATGCATGCAAGGAAGTGGAGTTCTCTACTCCATATACATCAGTCAAAAACAATTACTTATCCTTTAAATTTAGTTCAAATTCAATTCCAGTGTTATTTATTATAAGCGTTTTTGGGCTTAACTTTTGTTATAGCTCAGATGTTATTTCTTCTCATCGTTTTATAATGATCCTCCCCCTACAAACTGCTAGGTTATTTATACCTTTATCAAATGGAATTGTAAAAAATAATAAAAAATAAACCAATTAAAACTTGGTATGTGCATACAATTAGTATGTCTCCATCTGTTTTGATTTATGATAACTTTACAAGCAATTCAAAATTATTTTAAATCACAATAAAAATATGCTTAGAGATTAATTAAAAAGCATTTAGAATAGTTATGATTTTAAATCTATTTTGATTATTATTTTAATATTAACAATTAGTTCATCTAGCAAAGTGCATTTAGAATCTCATGCACATGTTACCAGAGGGCTTAGCATATCTTAACAGTCTGAGACTTTATTAATTTCAGGAGACATTGATAATATTTACCAAATTTTATAATAAAATTTGGCAACCATGATAACATACCAGTGATATAATACACTTATTTAATATGCTTTTCTTATTGTCAATTAAAATTTAAAATTGACTGCATAAATAAGGCTTGAAAAACATTATACCCAACTATAAGGTTACAACTTTCCTTTACTGGCAGAGGAAAAATTTAAAATTTTTATATTTAACCTTTAACCAGCATATATTAATTACCTGGACAAGAAGAAAAACAAAAAAATTTTTTTAGCCAATAAGCATTTGTCTTATAAATCACTTAAAACAATTAATAAAATTTTCTGAATTTCCTAGATACTCCTCTATAATGATATATACTAATTTAAGTTACTAACTTATTGAAGTATATGATATTAAACTGCAGGCATTATACATTATTCCTAATCTCATTTATTAGAGTACCAATACCATCAATACAAGCTTCATCACCTGTCATAATCAGTTTTCTTACCACTCTACCTTTACACCCATTTGCAATGGAATAGGGCAAGGGTCTCATCTTATGGGGTAAATAATTTATTCCGCACAGTCTGGTATCATTTATAAGATTAACTAATGCATTACCACTCACTGGACAATCATAACACATGCTTACAATGAGATAAGGATATGGCCTCATTTTAGGAGGTAGGTAACTCATCTCGTGTGGTCTATTGATGCACACTTCCATAAAAAGGTAAGAAGATTGCCTTTTCTTGAAAGGTAAGTAATACATCTCACATGGTCTATTAATGCACACATCCATGAAAAGTTAAGGAGATGATCTTATCTTGGAGATAAGTAATCCATTTTATCAAGTTCCCTATCTGAAATTTGTTTAGAATGTTTTATTTCCAGGATGGGTAATACTATGCCCTATTTCCTTAACTTGGGGCATCTTGTTTTATATATGTTTCTGATAGGTTACCAAAATAAATCTCAGTCCTACTATTTAACTATCTTGACTTAATATTTTGTTCCCCTTGACTACTCTCAAAATAATTCTTAATACTCTCATGACCATTGGTTATCTTCTTTCTTAAAAATTCTACTGATTCTACTACCTGGCTTTCTAAACTTCTCCTATCTTTATCTAAAGATTCCATTACTTCTTCAACCTTTGGTTCCATTATTTCTTCAATCTCCCCTTTTAAATTTCCCTCATCTTCATTTAAAGATTCTGCTAATTCTTCAATTTTATTCCCCAAATCTATCATTCTCTCTATCTTCTCCCATTCTCTTTTCAATTCCCTCCATTTTATCTATTAACTTCCTTATACTCTCATTATTTTTCTCTAGTTTATTCTCTAATATTTTCCTATTTCTCTCCATTTTACTTTCTAACTTCCTTACTATGCTATCATTATTTTCTTTCATATTATTCTCTAATCCTTTCATAGTATCTTCTGTCAATTTCCTCATAAATTCCATTAGGGGTTGATACATTATATTTGTATCAGTTACTTCAAGATAAGTACAACCTGAAGGGGGTTTCACTTTCAGATTAAAAATAAAAAGCATCCAAATCACTTATTATTGGTGCTTCCAGCATAGAAACATTTCTCAAAATGGGGCTATAATCTAACTCACTCATTTCATAAATATTTTCCTATAATAATATCTCTTACTATAATATATTACCTAATTTGAATTAAACTGAATTGACCTTGCATACATTTTAGAACTTCCACTTTCCATCAACTTATAATCTTACATAAGTTTCCAAAGAAAAAAAATCTATTTAACTACATGCCAGACTCTATATTCCATCTAGCTCACCTGATTTTATATCCCTCACAACCTTATGCTAATAACACCACCATTTAACATATTGCTATCATGGATATTTTATTAAATATTATTATACTTTGATTAATATGAAGTACATCATGGAATTTATTGATAAACCCTGATAAAACTTATTTAAATCAGGGTCATCCACATAATTCTAAAAGTTAGTATAATTTATTAAATTGAGAACCATCATTTATGATTTGGTCACACTGATCAATATTAATAATAATGTTTTTAAAATAACTGAAACATGCCAAACAATAATCAATACTTTATCAATTATCTCACAAGTTTCTAGGTGCCAAAAATCCAAATGGAAAGGATTTTTGTTGGCACCAATCAATTAATTGGGTTGCACATTACAAGGCACCAAAAATCCAAATGGAAAGGACTTCATAACCATCATTCATCAATTAATAAGAATATGTACATAAATAATAATGTTAAAATAATATTATTTTCTTAAATCCAACTAGACTTGCATGAATCCGTAAATCTCAGGAAGGTCACAAAATGTCCATGAAAATAATAATTTCTAGTATCAACATCAGTTAAACTAGCTTTAAAATCCATAAGAAAAATATTATTAGATAAATTTAATATTTGCAAAACCAATAAAGGTCTATGAAATGAATATGGAATTCAAATTATGAATTAGGTGATAAATGAATGAGGATGTAGATGACTAAGTGGATGATGAAAACAAATAATAACTCAAATATTATTATTTTGCAAGATTGACTTGGGTCAGTGAGAGGGATTTTGCCACTACCCAAATATAACAAAGACAGCTCATAAAACAAATAGAATTTACTTCATAAATCCCAAAACCAACAAAATATGAACTTTAAGTTTTATGAAGTACAAATAAATTCTTAATAAAGCAAGCACTATAACTTATAAACTATCTTTTATTAAATAACTATGGACAATATGATTAAGATCAATAAATGATGTATCTTGTGATTTAAATAAACAGATTATTCCAAAACCAATAGATTATTAAAATATTATTTAAAATAAGACATGGGCTTAAGATCAACAGTGTTTTGATCAATAAGCCATAAATTCTAAATGTGCTTTAAATGTAAGAGTGTACCAAAATCATTGTGATATATTAATGCATAATAAAATATACTGTACTGATGGATGATGACTTTAAGAACAATAAGATAATGTGTTGATAGCAATAACAATAATAATAATATGGATGATGATTAGCAATAAGGCCATCAACAACTAAATATATTTTCAAAACAACAAGATTTATTTACACTATTTACAATATTCTAAAATAATAAATAAATGAGAACATATATTCCAGAAACAATATAAAACAAGGTATACTCATTTGGTTACAGGTATATTCCCTTTAAATTTATTAACAATTTTAGTACATTGGTGTGTCTAATAATTGTTATTTATAATAGTTATCTATCGTATGCTATTAAGAGCATTAAAGTATAACTAAACTTTACTAGTATGTAATGCAATAATGACAATTATCATATGAAGCACAAATGACAATTATTATTTAGCATTGAGCAATCAATTATATGAATATGGGAAGAGTCACCAGAAGTCAATTATATACAGGATACTAAACTTTGCTCATGTCCACAGAATAATCATCTTAACTATTGAAATATCTTACCGATCCATCAGTGAATTATTGCTTGATGGAAATAAAATGACATTACATATGTGTATCTGTTATTATGCCATACATAAGATAAGTTTTATAATTACTAAAACATTTTGTTGGTTTGCTTGTAAACTGTTCACAAGGTACCATGGCACAATACATACACTATTTTCTTTAAATGAACAAGTGTCTACTGAAGCTAACTTTACTATATCATTGTCATATAATTTTAAAACACTAAGAACTTCATATGTGATGGAAAATAAAGATTATCATGAGGGATCAGACAATAAAGAGAGGCTCCCCAAAATAACATTATATAGTTGTATAACACTATGGCACATTCCAATACCTTTTTTCTAGGCACAAATGTGTGGATATCGTCTGAACACAGAGAAACAGAATGCATACCATGAAAATAATCCTCTTTAAGGATTAAACTTTACCAACTAAGCATAAAATAATTATAAGCCTCAACAATATAATCCTCTCATGGTATAAGCAATAGGATTGTATATTCTATCTACCAGTGCATACTATTAATGATACAATATTTAATAAAATTTATGTTTCTCACACTTTTCAAATGGAAACTAGCACAAATCATCAAAACAATGGCAAGATAAAATTGTTAAAAGCTAAAAAAAATAAATATCCCGCCTCAAACAATGTATATGTTAAATAGTGTATGTAACCAACAAAGATATTGTAAGTCAAACAACTATAAAATATTTTAAAAAGCATAATAAAATTTGCAATAATAAGAAACACACACAGTCAATGAAAAATAGCATAAATTATATAAACTAAAGTGGACATACTAAATTATAGGTGAAATATTGTAAAGATATAAAACAAATGTATACCTAATTATATGGAAAACTCCATATAATAAAATAATTGGTCATCATGAGTAAATACTATTATGCTTCTGACAAATTATTCTGTCTGTTTACCCATAAATAGAGTATCAATAGACTATTCTTGTAAATGTAAGAGAAGTGTAACTCTGTCTAGACAAGCTAACCAGTACACAAATATATATATATATATATATAATTTTACCATAGTCTGTTTTCAGACTCATTGCATATTTATACCATAAATAAAAATGATAATATGTACCTTAATAGCATATCCAAAACTAATATAAAATATTAATAAACATAAACAATAGTAAAAAAACCATATTATTATACTTCATCTTTTTCCCATAGTCTGTAATTTAAATTCCTTTGCTGTAAGCTGACTGAAAAGGGAAAACAATATTGTTGTCAGCTGGCAAACTATTTTATGAGGAAACACATCCAAATTCTTTATATTTTATCATGGTAAAGTAAATAAAATATTTGGAAGTACTTGGCAAATAAAAACAATGATACAATAATACTCATAAATATTTTTCTTTAGAGTTTTGGATCCTTTTGGTTTTTTTTTTTAAATAAAGCAGTAGTTTAGATAATATCTCTGATTGAAACAGCAAAAGATAAAATTTTCTCAAAACAATTATTATTAATTTTTCCATTTATAGTAATATATTTGGGAATAATAAAGAATGATTTCTGCATTTTAAAGTACTTTCAAATCTGGCTATTAATATTTTAGACTAGTGTTAACTTCAGCATTCCACAATAGTAATTAAAAAAATGCTATCTACTTTTTAAAATTAAATTCATGCATTATAATATGGGTAAATCTTAATATTCTTTAGAGTCGACTTATTTTTTTAATTTAAATTTAGAAAGTTTTGTTATGATTACTTTTGTTTCACATTACATTTAGTATCAAGGCAAAAAAAAAAATTATATCTGCTTTATCAATGAATGCACAGAATATTTTTCTATTCTTTTTTCTTGCCCTTTCAAACAAATCATTGTTAATTTTTAAAGCTTCATAATAAGTGTAATAACTGAGATTGTAGTAAGATATAGAATAAAATTTTATGCTTACGATTTTTTGCTGGTTCACAATTTGAAGTCTCTTTGAATGAAGTAGTTGTTTTTCAAAATAGTTCCGATATTTTTTTTAATGTGAAATCATGGTTATTGTCACTTGATAGATCTGTAGGTCCATGCATGCAAGGAAGTGGAGTTCTCTACTCCATATTCATGGGTCAAAATATAATTACTTATTTTTTAAATTCAGTTCTAATTCAATTCCAGTGTTATTTATTATAAGCATATCTTGAACAGTCTGAGTCTTTATCACTGTCAGGAGATTTATTGATAATATTTACCAAATGTTATAATAAAATTTGGCAACCACGATAACATACCACTTATATAATACACTGATTTAATATATTTCAATTTTTGTCAATTTAAAATTGACTGCAAAATAAGGCTTGACAAACATTGAGCCCTACTAACATTGAGCCCTACTATAAGGTGTCAATATATATAAAATAAATAAAATATTCATTAATTAAAAACAATATTGTAATTATAATTGAAATAATATTTTTAACGGTTTACAAACAATTACAAATAATCTTTAAATCTGCAGAAGTACTTTCGGTTAGGCAGGTTAGAAAGTAACCGAAAGTACTTCTGCGGATTTAAAGATTATTTGTAATTGTTTGTAAACCGTTAAAAATATTATTTCAATTATAATTATATATATATAATAAATTATACATGGATATACCCAGAGAATTTTTCATTTAAATCTGTAGCTGTTTTGAGATGATGCTGGTTTAAACATTTAATTCATAGAAGGCATAGCTGAAAATTTCTTAATGTTTGAGGTGATATATATATATACGGTGATAAAATATTATATAATTTAACTCTAACAAACCATACAAGTACCTTCAGTTAATTTTTTAACTTTTTTAAATGAAAAAGCTTAAGAAATCAATTGAAAGTATTTTTACAGTTTATTTAATTATTTATATAATATTCAATCACCAATATAATTCATTGTTTTCATTATATATATATATATATATGGTGTAAATATTTATTTTTTCCTATTCATTTTTAAGCTTGTATTGAATTAATAACATATTTTACTCCTATTTTGTATAAATTAAGAAAACTTTTTGTTTGTAATTTTGTTAATATGAGAGAAAGAGAGAGAGAGAGAGAGAGAGAGAGAGAGAGAGAGAGAGAGAGAGAGAGAGAGAGAGAGAGAGAGAGAGAGAGAGAGAGAGAGAGAGAGAGAGAGAGAGAGAGAGAGAGAGAGAGAGAGAGAGAGAGAGAGAGAGAGAGAGAGAGAGAGAGAGAGAGAGAGAGAGAGAGAGAGAGAGAGAGAGAGAGAGAGAGAGAGAGAGAGAGAGAGAGAGAGAGAGAGAGAGAGAGAGAGAGAGAGAGAGAGAGAGAGAGAGAGAGAGAGAGAGAGAGAGAGAGAGAGAGAGAGAGAGAGAGAGAGAGAGAGAGAGAGAGAGAGAGAGAGAGAGAGAGAGAGAGAGAGAGAGAGAGAGAGAGAGAGAGAGAGAGAGAGAGAGAGAGAGAGAGAGAGAGAGAGAGAGAGAGAGAGAGAGAGAGAGAGAGAGAGAGAGAGAGAGAGAGAGAGAGAGAGAGAGAGAGAGAGAGAGAGAGAGAGAGAGAGAGAGAGAGAGAGAGAGAGAGAGAGAGAGAGAGAGAGAGAGAGAGAGAGAGAGAGAGAGAGAGAGAGAGAGAGAGAGAGAGAGAGAGAGAGAGAGAGAGAGAGAGAGAGAGAGAGAGAGAGAGAGAGAGAGAGAGAGAGAGAGAGAGAGAGAGAGAGAGAGAGAGAGAGAGAGAGAGAGAGAGAGAGAGAGAGAGAGAGAGAGAGAGAGAGAGAGAGAGAGAGAGAGAGAGAGAGAGAGAGAGAGAGAGAGAGAGAGAGAGAGAGAGAGAGAGAGAGAGAGAGAGAGAGAGAGAGAGAGAGAGAGAGAGAGAGAGAGAGAGAGAGAGAGAGAGAGAGAGAGAGAGAGAGAGAGAGAGAGAGAGAGAGAGAGAGAGAGAGAGAGAGAGAGAGAGAGAGAGAGAGAGAGAGAGAGAGAGAGAGAGAGAGAGAGAGAGAGAGAGAGAGAGAGAGAGAGAGAGAGAGAGAGAGAGAGAGAGAGAGAGAGAGAGAGAGAGAGAGAGAGAGAGAGAGAGAGAGAGAGAGAGAGAGAGAGAGAGAGAGAGAGAGAGAGAGAGAGAGAGAGAGAGAGAGAGAGAGAGAGAGAGAGAGAGAGAGAGAGAGAGAGAGAGAGAGAGAGAGAGAGAGAGAGAGAGAGAGAGAGAGAGAGAGAGAGAGAGAGAGAGAGAGAGAGAGAGAGAGAGAGAGAGAGAGAGAGAGAGAGAGAGAGAGAGAGAGAGAGAGAGAGAGAGAGAGAGAGAGAGAGAGAGAGAGAGAGAGAGAGAGAGAGAGAGAGAGAGAGAGAGAGAGAGAGAGAGAGAGAGAGAGAGAGAGAGAGAGAGAGAGAGAGAGAGAGAGAGAGAGAGAGAGAGAGAGAGAGAGAGAGAGAGAGAGAGAGAGAGAGAGAGAGAGAGAGAGAGAGAGAGAGAGAGAGAGAGAGAGAGAGAGAGAGAGAGAGAGAGAGAGAGAGAGAGAGAGAGAGAGAGAGAGAGAGAGAGAGAGAGAGAGAGAGAGAGAGAGAGAGAGAGAGAGAGAGAGAGAGAGAGAGAGAGAGAGAGAGAGAGAGAGAGAGAGAGAGAGAGAGAGAGAGAGAGAGAGAGAGAGAGAGAGAGAGAGAGAGAGAGAGAGAGAGAGAGAGAGAGAGAGAGAGAGAGAGAGAGAGAGAGAGAGAGAGAGAGAGAGAGAGAGAGAGAGAGAGAGAGAGAGAGAGAGAGAGAGAGAGAGAGAGAGAGAGAGAGAGAGAGAGAGAGAGAGAGAGAGAGAGAGAGAGAGAGAGAGAGAGAGAGAGAGAGAGAGAGAGAGAGAGAGAGAGAGAGAGAGAGAGAGAGAGAGAGAGAGAGAGAGAGAGAGAGAGAGAGAGAGAGAGAGAGAGAGAGAGAGAGAGAGAGAGAGAGAGAGAGAGAGAGAGAGAGAGAGAGAGAGAGAGAGAGAGAGAGAGAGAGAGAGAGAGAGAGAGAGAGAGAGAGAGAGAGAGAGAGAGAGAGAGAGAGAGAGAGAGAGAGAGAGAGAGAGAGAGAGAGAGAGAGAGAGAGAGAGAGAGAGAGAGAGAGAGAGAGAGAGAGAGAGAGAGAGAGAGAGAGAGAGAGAGAGAGAGAGAGAGAGAGAGAGAGAGAGAGAGAGAGAGAGAGAGAGAGAGAGAGAGAGAGAGAGAGAGAGAGAGAGAGAGAGAGAGAGAGAGAGAGAGAGAGAGAGAGAGAGAGAGAGAGAGAGAGAGAGAGAGAGAGAGAGAGAGAGAGAGAGAGAGAGAGAGAGAGAGAGAGAGAGAGAGAGAGAGAGAGAGAGAGAGAGAGAGAGAGAGAGAGAGAGAGAGAGAGAGAGAGAGAGAGAGAGAGAGAGAGAGAGAGAGAGAGAGAGAGAGAGAGAGAGAGAGAGAGAGAGAGAGAGAGAGAGAGAGAGAGAGAGAGAGAGAGAGAGAGAGAGCGCGCGCAGCAGCTGATGAAGCTTTTAATTTCTAATGAAAATATTTTTTTTTTTGTAATCAAATAATATCTATAAATTAATTAGATCTAAGGTCTTTTTTTTTTTAATGACAACTTTTTCTTGTTTTTTGTGTTTATGTTAATAACTATAAATGCTTCAATGTTGACCAAGATTATTCTGCTTGTTTTTAACATGGCATCATTTTTTTCTGTTTTATTTTACTATCATTTCTTTTACTGTCACATCTTTATGGATTATCTCTTTTTTTGAAGACAGTTTTTTTTTTGGGGAAGTTTTTATTTTTATTTACACAAGTTTTATATATTTTTATTCACACACAATATTTCTTTCCATTTATCTTTATTATACTCTTTTTTTTTTTCAAATTCATGGGACCTTTATAGAATTTTCTGTTTTATTAGATTCAAGTGAAAGTTAAAGATCTAATGTGATATAATCTAATCCAAACATTTTTTTTTTCACAATTTCATTTTTTTTTTTTGTATATTCTTGTGCTATTTTATTTTATTTTATTTTTAAACATACAATCATTAATAGCTTTTTTAAAAAAAATCATTTCCAATATTAAATTTTCATAATCATAGAAAGATGTAGAAACTATATCATGAATACTATTGGAAAATATATCCCTACATTTAAATATTATTGACAGGATTTTTACTCTATATTAATCAGAAAATGATGAATCTTGGCTATCAAATTTTTTATTGATAATAAAGGATCTAGTGATGTGAACGTTATCAATAACTTTTACTTATTTATCATCTACTGATCCTGTCATCATAATATTTGTTTTCTTTATATGTTACTGTAATATTATCTTATTATTCTTTTTTTTAATCCTTATTTTCAGATGGAAAGGTAATATTATTAGCAAATACAAGATTGTTGATGATTCAATATTTGCATTAATATATATTTGTTTTGTTATTATATTTTTAATAAACATGTTGAATTGGTAGCATAGCAATGTGCAGTTTTGTGTAACTCAGGTTTACTAGAGTCTGTTTTAACTATGCACATGTACACAACTTATATAACAATGATCTTTTTATTCAATAGCATGATTGTTGGGTTCTTTTTCCTAAGACAAATTGGGCTATTTAGACAATAGTGTATTACAACTAAATATTGTTATCTATCACCATTGTTTGCAACTTTTTTTTATACATTACATTTAAATTATGTTTAATAATATTTTAAATTTTATTCCCAAAACCTTTATGATAGGAAATAAAAAATAATATCAGAATATCTTAAAATATCCTTATCATTCAGGACATGTTCCAATCTATTTCTATACACTTTTTCAATGTGTTCAAACATTATAGAAATCGAAAAAATTAAATTGTTAAAAAAATCAGATTAAAATATATTTATTTCTATGTTATGTGGATACTTGTAATACATATTAAATCTCAATTTAGTGTATCTAAAAATAAAAGATTAGCAATGGTATGCTAAAAGTTCATTATTAAAACAAATAAGAACAAAAAAACCCTTTTACTTCAGCCATTATAAAGTAACACAAATATATTCTTAAAGAATATAACAATAACACATTTTTTAATATATAAAAAAGTTAAATGTATTACTTTATTCATATATTATTTGAATAATATATATATATATATTGTAATGGGCTAGTCATTTTTAAGAGAAAGGGGGCACATCTTACTATGGTCAGACCTAGAGTCTTCTGGTAGGATACTCTTGATAGCATGATGAAATACATAAACTATGATTGTATCTACCTCCAAGGAGCTAGATTTATATTCATTCCATAAATCTAGGTACAATTTGGGTTAGTTTATCCAGATCTCATCCCTCTTTCTTGCACTATTATGCCCCAGTATTCAAACTCAGGGAGTAATTGCTTTTGATTCTCTTTAAAGATGAAATTATGCAAACAAATGACTATTGCATCTTTATATAGATGATGATTGATTATCATACTTTCCAAATATCTTCCAATATCACTATATATAAAGTAAGATGTGTGAGCACATATATTTTAAATTACATATTAATTAGTGTGAATGTATGTCTATTATAATGATGATAATATTAATAATAATAATAATAGTAATAATAATAATAATAATAATAATAATAATAATAATAATAATAATGATGATGATGATGATGATGATGAGTTAGACACCAGATTAAAGTGAACAAACTTTATAACTTTTATTGAATAGCAAAAAGATTAAAATGGTTTAACAGTAATAAACTGTATAATCAGGTATGTCATGGATAGCTTTCTCCCATACTGTTAATGAAAGATTATTAAGATCCCAATCCTCATCCCAATCATAGAAATTCATATTTTGACATTAATTATTTTCAAAAATAAAATTTTATTTACAGACACATTTAAATAATCCTTGCTGTCCAGTTCATGTTGATGCTTATCAATATTATTGGAGATCCCCCTACCCATGAATGAATGTATTATTGATAGAAAAGAGCATCCACACTTGTATATTGATCATTCACAATAAAAAATTGCAATAATTATTAATCAGCAATAAACAGCTAACACAAATTCTGTCCTGTAGCTAGTGCATGTGTTTAATGTGGAGTAATATCAAAGTTTTACTTTTATCCTATATTATGATGGTCTATGTCAAGTTGAAAGAAGAGCTAGTTGATCTAAATTTTATTCAGTAACAACAAAAATAAAATATATACTTAGTTAAATTCAATCACTTCCCCCCTTCTTAGACTTATACCCAACTCTTTTAAAGTATAATGTCTATGCTTCCAAGTGTGGGAATGAAAAAGAATAAAATAAAAAAATATAACAATAATACATAAAATAATTTAAAATTTCCATTGAATTATATTGATTAAAGTTCAATGAGTCAGGGGGCAATGTCCTTCATATTTACACACTATTGTTTTCAAGATAGATCTTGGGAGAAACTCTATTCACTTGCTGGACTTGTGGATAATAACAGTCATTCTCTCCTACTGACCTCTTGATTTATCAATAGACATTTTGTAAAAGACAGTAGTTGTTTCTTCAGGCTTTGCAGAAATAGGCAAATGAAATCACTATGCTTCCATGACCATAGTAATGGTGTTTGGTGCCCTTATGGCATCGGTATTTTAGCCAGAATACATCATACAGTAATCTATATTATGTGTAAATTTTATTTAATTGCTGTTTGGCATTTAATAGCTATATGTATATCTGAAATTACTTTATAATTTTCTTTAGTTGTTAGTGATGGTTTGTTCTTTTCTCTTTATGTGTGAATAAGTTTGATGTTTCTTTGATATTGACTTGGAAGAATTTATTTGTTTTTCTAAATTTTATGGGTTTAATTATTTGCATTCAATTCAGTTTATTTTACACCATTTAAAATTTTCTTTTTTTCCTTTTTGAACACATCAATCATTTTCTTTGACATTTGAAATTCAGTTATTAAGCAATTGACTTTCTTACATGAAAGCATTATTTTGAAAAGACTTAGGATGAAGACTTGATTTGTTTTTTTATAGAGTTCAGTTTGAAAACAAGACTAGTTTATTTCCGGTTTTTGTATAGTCAATCTTGCATTTCTTTCTATATTGGCATTGTTGCATAGATTGCATATGTAATAGTTGGATTAACAATTATGTATTGGAATTCTAATTTCGTTTTCCACATTTCATTGCTTAGTGACTAACTTGATATTGGTTATCATTTTGTGCATCTGGTACAATGTCTACATTTTTGTACAACTTCATTTATGATTTACAATACACTGACTTTTGGTTTGGTATTAGTATAGATTATATATTTGACTGATTTTCTTAAAACGGTTTAATCTATATTTTTATTAATTTTTGTAATCCTTTTCATTATAAAAGGAAAAATTAAGTTATTGTGACATTTAGTGCCCCAGTCTTTAATAAACCAAATATAATCATTATATATGTGTGTTTGATAATTTAGTATGTGCTCAACTATTTATTGGTTAAGTACATGTTTGCATGACTCAATTTGGTGATGTAAGCTGGTTCTGTAGGGTTGTAAGTCACCCTTAATATATATATAATACAAAAACTTTATTAGATAATGAAAATTATTCTTCATGTATATAGGGTGATAAACAGAGTAGCTAAAATTCAAAAAATATTACTCACAAAAACTATTTGCCAAGCACTTTTGCTACCATATACCAGAATCATGGTGACATATTGGAACAGAATGGTTAATATTCCAGTACATGTTGTTACACTGAGTGATAAGGACTTTGCAATAAACTAAACCTCTTTCACCTTCATTTTTCTATCGTTTGATTCAATGCACACAGTATTGCTATTTTGAGGATAAAACTCATGTCCACAACTACTTTCATGATTTAAAAAACAGAATTAACTTGTGAATCACTTTGTCCACAAAATATCAATACTGTGTGCAATGAATCAAATGATAGAAAGAGGAAGTTGAAAGAGGCTTGGTTTATTGTGAATTCTAAAAATTTTATCAATTAATGTTACACTAGTGTTCCACTGAGCATGCACTGGAATATTAACCATTCAGTTCCAATATATTGCCATGATTCTGGTACACCATACCAAATTGTAATAGTAGCTTACAATCCAATCTTTGTTCACTCTTGCCACCAAATCAAACTCATTTATAATATAAATTTAGTTAATAGGTGGTTGAACATGTATTTTCATTTTATAGAGTAAATAAACACACACACACACACACACACACATATATATATATATATATATATAGCAACAAACATTTATTTTTTTGCTATATTAAAGAAATATCATGATAGATTATTTTCACTTATCTATTAGAAAGATAAAAACCCTAATTAAAAACAAATCTTATTAATATATATATATACAAATAATGAATTCCATGTCAGTGTATTGTATGTCATTATTCAAGATTTAGATTCAGTAAACATGGTAAGGACCTAATGTCAAACCAGTCATTAGGTAATCAGATGCAGAAGATGAAAGCATAATTATACTATGTAATTTTATTTTACTTACAATCAATATAATACATGATACAGTAGGGTTCATACAGTGATGGAAAAGGAAATAAAATGTGAGTATACTAAACAATGGAAACTAGGTCCAGTATAAGAACAAACTCACTCATTTCCATCATCTTTTACTATTTTAAAATGGATACAAAGGCATTACAACAACAACATCAGAAAATCAAATGTTTGAATCTAAGAGAACATGGATGGCTTATTTGAACTCTCCAATTTATTCATTTGATCATCGTAATGCAAAATTGCAAGAAAATATAGCTGATATTTAAATAAAAAGAATTCTAATAGATTCATGCACTTGTATAAAATAATTGAACTGATTTAAATAGATTTTTAAAATAAAAGGCTCACCCTATTCTTCAAATATGGATAAAATAACAAAATAGAACACCATCAGCATAGTTATATATAAATGATGGAATAATTCTCTTCTTATAAAAATTATTAAATACCAAACAATGAATTAAGAAAATTTAAATATTTTATGAACTGCAAAACAATGTATTCTGTCTAATTTAATATTGTCGTAGGGCTAAAGTGTTATTAGACCTGACCATAAGAAGCATGATGATTTAATATTTTATTGTGTAATGCCTGCTAAAAGATCAAAGACCCTGTCTTAAATGTCTATATGGATACAGAATGAAATCAACAACAAAAGATGGAAATAACATCATTCCAATTACATTGCCTAGGAGTCCCCATGAGTAATGCATGACTTGCCATAGAAGGATGACTAGAACAGTGATGAACTGTATCTATTAGAGATATTAGTTGTCTAATTTATGAACTTTATGCAAGATAACTCGAAGAAAGTCTTAATTTATGTAATCTTTTTTTTTAATTTTACTATATGATTGTAGAAGTCTGTATTTATAAAAAAAAATATTAATTCATTTCTGCACTTGGAAACCCATTAAATCTTTAAAACTTGGAAGAGTCCACTGTAGTCAAAACCAAAAAAGTGCAGAGATAAGTTAGACAATTTTTTATTGAATAAAATGTAGGTCATATCTCTCTTCATGGTGATGTGACATTGAATATTATCATCATCCTTACTGTAAGCAATATGAAAAGGGTAAGATTTTCATTGATATTATTCCATATTAAGAACATGCACTTGCTGCAGGACAGAGTTTGTGTTGTTTATTTGTTTATTTTTTTGTTAACTAATAATTGTTTATATTTGTTTATTCAGTGTGAATGACTAATATTCCGAATGAGGGTTCTTTTCTATCAACCATAGGAAACTTGTACATAGTTAAGAGGGGTCCTCAAAGAAGATGGAACCACTGCAGTTGCAATTAGACTACAAAACTTGCACATACTTTCATATAATCTTGTTAAATAATTAGTTAGCTTTGCAATCATTGCAACAATGAATTAATAATTTTTCTTTTCATTACTCTTATCTGCTTTATAAATATGTAGGGTCTTTATGTATGTCTATCATGGGTAGAGTTGGAGTAATAAACATATGTGATCATTAATAAGGTAGAGATACATACTTGACACACACATGTATTTACTTATTTTGTTAAAAGAGTTTTTGAATTTTTTTATTTTGTTACTCAATAAACATTCTTAACATGATTTTCATTAAATGGTCTCTAGTTTGTCAAAATTCTTTATCCATTTGTTCATAAATTCATAACCAGATATACATGCACACACATATTTTGTTACACCTTACACCATAACATAATAATATAGTTAGATGAGTCTTCCACTCAATTGGAACTAATATAGAGGTATTGTAATTGCTATCTAAGGTAAATTCACTCCTGAAGAGAACCGAGTGCAACATTTCACCCTGGGTTTGATTTCTGAGACATGGAATCAGAAAGAGGGGTGAGGTATGGATGAACTAGCCTAAATTATATCTGAATTTAATGTGTAAACCATGAGCTAATCCATTGGAGGTAGACATGATCATTGGTTAGGTCCTTCACCACATCAGTCATGGCATCCTACTTGAAGATCCTAGGCCTGACCATAGTTAGATGTCCTCCCTTTCCTGGTGGAAAATCCAGATCATCACATTTTTGGTATAGCCAACTGTGGGGTGATAGATCATAGATTTGGCCACAATATATATTGAGTTTTAACTGTATAATATATCGAAAAGCAAACTTTTGTGCTTCTATTCTGAAAATTTTTTTAAAAAAAAAATAAAAAGAATTGAGAATGCCTTTTTAATATCTGAACACAATTATGTCATCTATTACAAAGTATCAAAAACATGTGCTCAGAGTATAGTTTTTTTATGAAAAAGATGCATTCTTAAAATAATCAGCTTATCCATTATTAATCTTCAACAATGTACAGAATATAGATGTGAACATTTTGCAATTATATGCTAAATGATTATCTTAAAATGTCAATGGAAAATCATTTAATGTCTAATTTTATAAAGCAGTATGTAGAAATGGCAGAAATTCTATTATTCTATTTTATTATTTGATACACATGCAATCCAAAATTTCTTTATATTCAAGTAGATGTAAATAATTTTTTTTATTTCATTAATTTTTAAAGCACTTTTCACAAGTAAATTATGCTAACACTTATGTTCATCTTTGTTTAATTTTGTTCAAGTAATACCATTTAAATCACCAAAATATTACATAATCACCATTTCCTATGACTACACAAGATGAGTAAACAAACTCTCTATACAGTAATGCCACCGAGTTCTAGCCATAGTAATAAATAGATGATAGAAGGTTTGTGCATAAAATCTTTATCTAGTGCATACTTATCCAATGTCTCTCCAGACTAGTTTTTAGTTGGTGGTTTCATCAGCAAGGAATCTTGGATATGAGGGCACTGTACTTAGATCTTTGGATCTAATGGAATTCACCAGAAATGACCTTTTATTTATTTAATTAATTATAAAACTATGAGTACTAGATAGGAAATTTATTCACAAACCTTCTAGCATCCATTGATTACTATGGCTTGTACTGGGTAGCATTACTGTATGAGAAGTTTGCTACTGTTTTAACAGCTTGTGTAAGTATAGAAAATGGAGACTATATAATGTTTCAGTCTTTTAATATCATTCCTGCCCATAAGTAGATGGTGGCAATGGTTATTAAAAAACCAAAAACCCAAAAATGTTTGGAAAATAAAATGGATTTAAAAATATATGACTATAAAAAGAGAATTAACTTTGATTGAAAATATTGTTTTTATTTTGGACTCATAGCTTTATAGTTAAAGGTGGCTGCTGGAAGATTGCATTAGATCCAAAGATATAGATGCAGTGCATTCAGATCCAAAGCTCTTCACTAATAAAAGTCATAAGCTGGAAATTATTCTGGGAGAATTAAATAAGTAGGTTCTGGATAGAGATTTTATGCATAAACCTTCTAGCATCTATTGATTACTATGACATGCACTGGGTGGCACTACTTTATTGAGTATGCTACTATTTTAATAACATTTAAATTCGATTTTTCTTTAATTAGTAATACTTTTTAAGCAACAAGTACAGAAATACTTTTTTAGCATTTTTTCTTTTTATTAATTAATATTCAATCATTTTATGCTTGGTTACAATTTGTGAAGCAATCAACAAACATAAAACAATTTTTATTATTAAAATTTTTTTTTTATAATTAAACATTTTGAATGTATGTAATGAGTGAAATTTTATTTTTTTATTTAATTAATAATCCCATTAAAGCAACAAACAAGGAATATTTGTATAACACATGTTTAGATTTATAATTGCATATGTATTTGAATAATTTAGATCAAGTTTGTACAATTTCCAAATCCAAAAAGAATTAAGAACCAAGAAAGTTAAGAATCAAGTATTTTTGAAACCAGGTATCCAACTTGTCATAAGTTTTTTTTTTTTTCAATCTATTCATTTTCATAATATGAGGTTTTATACTTCACTTTAAAGAAAGTAATGGGTTACGATGTGTTTTAATATGCACCTGAAGAGAAGTTTATTTTTTAGAATTGAAATATCAAAATAATACTGAATGTTTTTGAGAGTTACACTGCTCTCATAATCATAATTGGGGTAAGTTGTCCTTTACCCCAGCTATGATTATGAGAGTACTGTAATTCTCAAAAGCGCTCAGCATAATTTTGATATTTCAACTTAAAAGAATGAACTTCTCTTCATCTGCTTAATAGCACACATCTTAATCCGTTATTTATTTTTAATATTAATTTTATTCATGTTTTTTTAATAAGTTATAAAAAAAGTTTTTTGTTTTATTTCTCAAAACTACTATGGCCATATATATACCAATTTAGATTAATTTCCTTATTTGAATAATTTGACATATATATATCATTAAAATTAGTCAACACTTAGACAATCCCAATATCAATAATAAACGATTTCAAACTATTGTCAAGGCAACCTCTTTTTAACAATAAAGGTGAAATCCTAGATTTACTTATACAGATACTAAAGATTATAACTTGACCACAGAGACTGAACTTGGTGATAGAAAAAAGCTTTACATAAAAATCTTTAAACAGGTAAATATAACATGTTCTGAATGCAGACTTATAAATAGTCAGTTATAACATTACAAACTACAATTATAAATTTCAAATTGCATCCAAAACATTACTTAAATAATAAATATAATAATGCTCTAGGCTAAATGGGTTTATATATATTAAGATGAAAATATCTTGTTTCTGACAGTTCAGTAGCATAGCATGCATTAATCTTGTCTTTAAATGAACCTTTAATGTAATGAATGGATGTTATGAAATACAGAATAAAAATTGTATATCATTAAAATTCAATATCATTACAAACTGTATACTATTGTTTATCATAAAAATATGTATAATATTGACATGTGTTGCACATAATGTATATAAAAAGACAATTACTTTTTGTAACCATCTTTTACATAATTATTTAGGGATAGGGATAGAATTAACATAATTATTTAGAGAAAGAATGAAATATGATGTTATTTTTAATTGGAATAAGTTTAAAGATGAAGGAAGTAAATGGAAAGAAATTATTCTCGTTGCTAAATCAATTTTTCAAATTTGATGTTAAATATATAGAAATTCAAATCATAACTGTTTATTAATATTCAGTATATAAATCCTTAATAAAATATGTATATTATTACTATTGTAAAATATAAATTAAAATTTCAAGATATCAAATTATCGTATAAATTTTCAAACAAATTTTTTAAAAAATTAATGCTGATTTTATAACATATATTAAAAGACAAATTGTTTAAAGTCTGATAATTTAATAGTTTTATTAAATCATTTGAACTATATAATTTTCTGTTATTTCTTACTTATGATGAGGGTTAGAAAAAAATATCAGACATCTATGTAATTCAAATTGTTTTATAGAATTATTAAATTAATGAATTTATAGTGAATTTATGAAACATATCATAAAATACAGTATTCGAAATTGTATAAATTTTCTATCATAGGGATCAATAAAGAGATTATGATCAATAACAATATGTTTATTAATCAGAATTAGTAGTGTTTTCTGTGCTACCAATAGTTATCATCATATTGGAATTGTAGAATTAAATCTGAAAGTAGTTGTAGTCAGATGGGACTTGGAGAATGAAAGTCTAATTATGTGCATTAGACAAGCTGAAAATCAAAGAAAGAATTCCCCTCAAATAATTTCATATCATGATATATTGAGCTGTAAGTACCATTATGGTACATCTGTATTCTGGATATGTTACACATCAATTTGTGAACAAAATTCTCAGGATGATCACTTAATAGCCCTCTCTTTTATGTATTGCTGTTTTTCTCTCTAACCAAGGGCATCTTGTTAATCATCTGAGTACCTAATCTAGTGATCATCATTGCTTACTTAACTGTAAGATTGAAAGTGAATTGAATTGTCTCAATGAAAATATATTTATCTATATGGAGCATATTGCCTCTTATGATATTCTAGCCATGGATGATGTAAATTATCAGAACATCTCTAAGTAATCTATCATTAAAGAATCCTTGATATTAACTATCTTTATGAAAACTGAAATTAAAAGTATACATTAAGTTGAAAATGCTATCAAAATTTTATGAAATGTATTTTTTTACATATATATGTTAGGTGAAAATTTATCTTTGATAATCTATGTATATATTGGAGAGCTAATATTTTTTCTTTAAAAAGTTAATCTTGACAATGGTGGATGCTATTTTGTCGAAATTTTGAGAAGTAATAAAAAAGAACGCACGGTTTAATCCAAAAACTACTTTATTTACTTATTATAATCATGAAAATATTAAATATACTATAATAAGTCTTATTTCTTGATTGTAGAATTTCAAATACTTTTTATATGTAATTTTAATTGTTCATACATTTTATTATTTCATAAAAAGAAATATTTTTGTGAAGTGTATTTGTTTATAAATTTAATATTTATTAGTTTATGTGAAGTCAAAGGGTAAAGAATACATACCTCTCTATTACCATTTGATAAATTGAAACAAATAACGGACAACTTTTCTTCTTTTTATAATAATTTGTGGGGTTGAGCAATAGATAATTGTATATATTTTACTTACGAACATTAGAATATATATATATATATTATGATGGTTGTTCCCATAATGTTATTTAAAAGACATGAGACTATAAGAGTTTGATCATAGATTCAAACTCAGTTGGCTATATATTTTTTATAAATAAATACTTTGTTTCAATAGAGTTCCTTATTATTTATATTTTTATAATAATAAAGACATAATGTCAAGATAATGAAATGTATTATAGACTGAATGAATAATATCAAAGCTTGGTATTGTAAATAAAATAAAATAAAATAAAAAGTGAAAAAAAAAACATTAATTAAATGATAAATATTACTACATATCATTGTATTTTAACTTTGTCAAAAGTTTTTATTAATTTATTGTATTAAATTAATTTTAAAAAATAATTAAAAAAGATACATAATATTATTCATTTAATTATAAAGGTTTTGAACACAGACTTTCATGCTGCCCACTCTATCTCATATAACTGGTACACATGGCCACACACTTACACAAAATATAAATGATCTCCAACATCTGCATTGCATGCTTAACCAGCACTCGTCAGTTAATTCAGATGAATGAACAAGGTCCTATACATGAGGAGTCAGAGTGACTTAATGTCAACATGATCATGGCAATAATATTGGCATCAACAAAGTATTTGGCCATTCAATCAACAGATTTTCAATGGTATGGTCTGAAGAATTGGAGGATGGAATAGATTGAAAGCTATCCATTAAAACTTAAAAAATTGCTATCTTGATATAAATTGAGCACTGATTATGTATATGTGTGGAAGATGATAATCTGGACCAACTGATAAGTGCTAGTTCAATATGAAATACATATATTAGAGATCATTTAACTTTTCCACATGTGTGGTCATTTGCATTGGTTATATGAGATAGAGTGGATAACTAAAGGGAGTTTGAAAGTCTGTGTTCAAATCCCCCGTAATTACATTTAACCTTCCAAGTATATAAATTATGCTTGTAGTTCAAATATTCTTCACTGTAAATTTGATTTCAGTTTTTTTTCTTCTTTCTCAACTGATCAATTTTGTACTTTTAAAGTTTAATCAATGTTTTATATTCCACTTACTGTTAAAATAGTTAAGAGAGACAGTGAACTTTGTTTTTTGGGTGGAATTCTTCTTGGATATTAACCAGACAAAAACTAATGGTTCATTTCTTTCTGTTCATTATAATAATAGAAATTTCACTTAGGTTGCTGCTGACCAAAAGAATGGCAGGTTAGGTAGATAAACTTGGGAACGTCCATTCTAAGTACAAATTTCCATTTTATTCAGGCAATTCTAAGGCAAGAACAATGACTAAGATAATGTCTAGCATCACAAGCAATGGCCATTTTGTTAATCGGAAATCAGATTACTTCCAAATTTTTTATGGAATCAATGAACTCAGTACAATCCTCAAACCCTTGGCTCCATAATTGAAAAAGGATCCACTAAAGACTTGCTTTCATCTGCTTTCAAAAAAAAAAGAAAAGTAAGAAATTATACTTATCCATAAAATGTTTTTAACAGCTCATTTAAAAAAATGAATAGAAAAGATCAAATTTGTAATTTGATTATAAATATATATAGAACTTGTGTGTACAACATTGATAAAAGAAATGATCTCATAAGGTGATTGAATTTTTTTTATTACTATTGTCATTAATAATAATTTTTTTTAATAGAAACATATCAAATTGTAAATGGGTTAATCAATTTTGTTTATATACATTGACAATATAATGAAGTTTAATGAATTATAAATCTTTATTTGCATTTATAAAATTAAAGTATTGGTTTAATAAATAATTTCTAAAGTTGATCAAATTAATGTAGATTATTCTTTTAAGATTTAATAGTGTTATAGAATATAATTGAAGTGATGTGTTAATAGCTATGTGTTAGATTACAGATTGAATATTTTATTATATTTTAACATGAAAATGTACAAATCTTTCATTTAATTTTTTTAAATATATGTATACATCTGTGCTTAGTTTGAGTATATTTTCATAGTTGATCATTATTGGAGATTTATTGTGAATAAAGTGGTCTATTGCAAAAGTTATATACTTACATAAAGAATATTAAGATTTAAAAAAATATTGATTTGATCAATTATATGGAAACACACACACACACACACATATATATATATAATTGATTAGTTTATGAATTATTAATATAAATGATAATAATGATTTTTGTCCAATCTTATTAAATTCATAGTATTTGAGTATTTGTAATAATTTTATTAGATCTATATATATGAATATCTCGATATTCTAAGAAGACAGTCTATTATTAAAATCTAGTATGTATTTTTTAAACATGTTTAATATTTTTTTCTTAAGTAAAATAAATTGTTTATTTTAGTTTTCTTTGAAGAGATAAGATTTTACTTGCTACTTCAGCATATTTGGTTCACTTAAATGTTAATTACATGTCCTTATCTAGAATACCCCGAGATATAAAGTGTTAGTATTGTAGTTTCATATAATAATAATAATAATAATAATAATAATAATAATAATAATAATAATAATAATAATAATAATAATAATAATAATAATAATAATAATAATAATAATAATAATAATAATAATAATAATAATAATAATAATAATAATAATAATAATAATAATAATAATAATAATAATAATAATAATAATAATAATAATAATAATAATAATAATAATAATAATAATAATAATAATAATAATAATAATAATAATAATAATAATAATAATAATAATAATAATAATAATAATAATAATAATAATAATAATAATAATAATAATAATTTTATTAAACAGGCAAAACTCTCCATATAGTTATGTGCTAGCATAAGAGATGGTGATCATGTGATGTTTAGTGGTTTAATAATAATTTATCTGTAAGCACAATAAAATATCCTTTTGTTCCAGAATAAATTCATAAAATGATATTGTCATCACAATCTTAGTAGACATATAATGTTCATGCTCTTGAATATGATGTTTAATTAAATATATCATTTATATAAACAATGATCTATAAAACTGGCACTCTTATTCAAATAATATAATTAAAAGATTGTCTTCTATGTAAATGTATATGATATTTTATCATCAGAGTTAAATGATCAATGAAGCCATAACTCTTATACTAATCAATAACTTTATTGTTACATAGTTTGAACAAGTGAACTTCTAGGACATATGTCCTTAAGAAATGTATTATTAAATAATTTAAATTCATGACTAATGCATCATGCACTCCCTTACTATTATATAATTTGGTGATGCAGTTTATGAGATATGTTAAAGATGGATCTTATACACCCCAGTTGTCATTTTATAATATGGTACCCAATATGGGGATGAATAATGCACAATTAACTGAGATTAGGGTCATATATGTTTTATGAGGATGTAAAATTACATTTTTTTTTTTTTTTACTTATACTAAGGTTTATTTTGATAACAGTAGTTTAACATGCATTAGACCCAGAATTTATATTGAAATTATAAAGACAATAGTTGATCATCATTCCTATATTGGGAAAGTAATATATATGTCATATAATTTGGAGACTAAGTAGGACCCTCAAAGAGTCATCTTCCCAAAAATACTGATTGGCAATGTAATCTTTGGGGCATGTTAAATCAGATAGACCTTGTACTTCCCAGTTATCATTATATAATTATGATGTATTTTTAGGTAGATTATAGAATGACTGTGTTAGTAGAACTTTAGGCCACTTATACATTATTAGAATTGTGTATTTCAAATTTTAAGTGTTATTTAAAATTTTATGACTTTTAAGAATTCCTATGAGAGCAGTTTATTTTTATATAAGTCATTTGTTTTTGTTATTGTTTATTACAAATTTGGGAAGATAAAATTTATGCATACATAAAATTAATTAGATGGATTATTGGTTATCAATTTAATTGGAAAATTAGCTAACAAGTTAGTTCATGAATTGAAACTTAATTGAATCAAATGTTAGCAACTTGCAGATCAAATACAAAAAAATTTTATAACCATTATTAAATGCTCCTTATGGACCAAAAGGCATGGATAATACCTGTAGTTTAAGACCAGCACATCTGGAAAGTTAACTGCATTAGTACAAACCATTCTTCTATTAAAAAAAACTATTGTGAATTTTGTAATATTTTTATACTAAATATGATGTAAATTTTATGTTAATTATTCTGAGTATCTAAGGTAATTTTTTGTTGAGTTTATTTAAGGCTACTTATTGGATTATAAAAAATGAATTGTATTGTAATTTAATTTATTAATTTTTTTTTATATAAGTGGAAGGGAATATGATGATTGTTTTCATCCTATCATTTAAAAGACATGAAATCAAACTCCATTGGCTATATTTGTTGTAAATAAATGTATTCTTCAAATAGGGTTTATTACTATTTTTATAATAATAAAAAAATAATGTCAAGATAATAAAATGTATTATAGATCGAATGAATAATATCAAAGGTCTGTTATGTAAAAAAATGACAAAAAAATGAAAAAAAAAAAACTTTTATAGAGATAAATATTTACTGCATATTGTTATATTTTAACTTTGTCCAAAGTGTTTGTTAATTTATTGTATTATGTTAAATTTAAAAAAAAATTCAAGGGGATACACAATATTATTCATCGTAATTTGATTTCAGTATTTTTTTTTATTTATCTAAGAGATAAATTGATTAATATTGTACTTTTAAAGTTTAATCAATGTTTTGTATTCAAAGCACTGGTAGAATGATTGTTAATAGAGACAGTGGACTTGGGTTTTTGGGGGATTTTTCTTAGATATAAATCAGGCAAAAATTAGCAGTTCATTTCTTTTTCTTCATTAAAATAATAGAAATTTCACATAAGTTGCTACTGATCAAAAGAATGACAGCTTAGGAAAATAAACTTGGAACCCTAGGGTTACTTCCACCCTAGTTGCAAATTGCCATTTCATTATTAGGCTATTCTAAGGCAAGAACAATAAGGACTAAGATAATGTCAAACATCACAAGCAATGGATATATATATATTTTTTTCATATGTCATAGCATCAGCCGGGACGCGAACCCACAACTGTCTGCAACCAACTACTTGCTTGCATGGCGGCTGCGATACCTCTCAGCTAACAACGCAAGACAGCAATGGATATTTTGTTAATCGGAAAGCAGATTACTTCCAAATTTCTCTGGTGTCAATGAACTCAGTATGGTCCTCAAGCTCTTGGTTCCATAACAAATGAAGGATCCAAAGACTTTTGCTTTCCTCTGCTTTCAAAAAAATAAGAAAAGTAGGAAATATATATAATGTTTTAACAGCTTGTTTTAAAAAAGGAATAGTAAAGATCAAATTTACATGTGTGTGATCATGTGTATCAGTTGTATGAGATAGTGTGGATAGTTGAAGGGTGCTTGAAAATCTGAGTTCAAATCGCCTATACTTATAAAGATATATAGAGTTTTTGTGTACAACATTGATAAAAGAAATGATTTCATAAGGTGTTTGAAATTTAATTTATTAATGTTTTTTTTCTTACAAATATATTGAATTGTAAATGGGTAGATCAATTTTGTTTATATGCATTGATAATATGATGGGGGTTAAGGAATTATCAACCTTTGTTTGCTTCTATAACATTAAAGTATTAGTTTAATAAATAGTTTCTGAAGTTGATCAAATTAATGTAGGTTATTTTTTTTAAGATTTAATAGTGTTAAAGAATATAATTAAAGTGATGTGTTAATAGCTGTGTTTTAGATTACAGACTGAATATTTTATTATATTTTAACATAACAATAGGCAAATCTCTGATATTAAAAAGAGATATAAACAACTTAATTTTTTGAAACATATATAGGTGCTTAGCTTGTATATATTTTCATAACAGATCATCATTGAAGGTTTATTATTAATAAAGTGGGCTATTGCTAAAGTTAAATAATTATGTAAAAAATATTAAGATTACAAAAAAGCATTGATTTGATCAATTGGACTGAAACATATATATATATCATTTTAAGGTTTGCTATTATTGAGATATAGATCTTTAAACAGAGGGCGTTACTGGATATTTGTAATTGTATAATGGTTTGTATATTTTCTATAATTATTTCAGTTAGTGTTAACAGTAACTTTCTTTTATATATATATAATTGATTAGTTTGTGAATTATTAATATAAATGATGATGCGGATTTATGCTTCATCTTACTATTTGTAATAATTTCATGTCATTAAATCTATATACATGAATATCTTAATATTTTAAAAAGAGAATTTTTATTATTAAAATCTATATATGTATTTTTTAAGCATAAATAAATTGTTTATTTGGATTTTTTTTTTATTGGCCTTAATACTTTCTTTGAAGCTAAGATTATACTTTCTATTTTAACATATATGGTCCACTTAAATGTTAGCTACCTGCCTTTATCTAGAATATCCTGAGATATAAAATATTAGTATTATAGTTTCATATAATAATAAATAATTTGTCTATAGCACAATAAAATACTCTTTGGCTCCAGAATAAATTCATAAAATAATATTGTCACAATTTTAGAATACATATGATTCATGCTCTTGAATTTGATTAATAATTAAGTATGTAGTTTCGATCTATAAAACTGCGCCTCCGATTCAAATAATGTAATTAACAGATGTTATCTCTCCTATATAAATGTATATTTTATCTTCGGAATTAAATGATCAAAGATGATAGATATTTATCTATGTGCAGTGTTGTAGAAATTGGTATATGTATAAAGTCATACCTATGTCTTCTTTCATATGCCAATCAATAACCAGTTATTGTTATATAGTTTGATTTTTTACATAAATTGTTGTATAAATTGGTATATGTGTAAAGACAGGCCTATGTCTTATTTCATATGACAACCAATAGCCATTTATTGTTGTATAGTTTGATCAAGTGAACTTCCATGACTTATTTCTTTAAGAAATATTAAATAATTTGGATTCATATCCAAGCTATCATGCACATTCTTATTGTTATATAATTTGCCACCCAAATCTGTGGAGCACTCAAAATGTCATCTTCCCCCAAAATATCATTATATAATTTGACAATGTAGTTTATGGGGCTTGTTAAATAAGATGGACCTTGTACACCCAGTTGCCATTATAATATGTATGTGGCTTGCTCTGTAGTAAAAAATAATTGTATTGTTAATCACATATTTGTTACATATTAAATTATTGTCAAAGTTCTGTGTCAATATAATATTTGTTTGCTAAGACACATTGTTTTCTGAGCCATAAATTATTTTTATATCACATTTCTAATTATCTGAATCAAGGAGTTATGATAATGAACGCAGTATTAGATATCCAGAAATTAAGAAAAATTTAAATTAATACAGATTACAGATAAATTTAACTATGACAACTTGTGATAGAAATTGGCAGGCAACCAAAAAAATTGTTTTCAAAATAATATTTTATAAATTTTGATAATTCTACAATTATAAAAATAAAAAAAAGATAGAAATATTTAATGAAATTAAAACTATTGTAAAATTAAATATAGTAAAGTCAATTTATCTAAAAAATTTCATGATAGTGCCGTCATAGAATAATTAAGATTATTTTAGGAATTAATCAAGAGCTAGATTTCAATATACTACTTTTTATATACCTGTGTCTAAAATTGGTACTTTAAACATGGAAAATTTGAAATGAGTCCCATGAAAGTTTAAAGGTCTAGGAATCTTACCAACTTTATGCTATATAAAATTAGCTCACCTTCATATGGTTGTACATGTATTTATTTAATATTCTAATATTCTATTACATAAAATTAATGACCTAATTACAAGAGGCATAATGGTGATCATATTGTTATGGCCAGCCATTTCATGCAATTGCCTTGCCTAAATTTGGACTATGAATGATAAAAAATAATGATGAATGTCCATGGCTTAAAGATAGCTAATAGAAAATAAAGTGGAATGAAAGAATACAATTAGACAATAGTTGTAAATTAGCAAATTACATTTTAGAAATGACAAATTAAAATGGCAGATCACAAAGTGGCTCAAAAAGAAATACCTGAATTTCCAAAGATAGAAAAAAAGGTTGCAAGAAATTGAAAAGATAGCATTTTTAATTTAATGATAATGACAAGAAAGAAGTTTATCAAGTAAATATTTGTGATGCAAAACTAAGATGGAAAATCAGGATCAGTAAAAGTTTTACATAATGGAAAAAAGAAATGCTACTTAATAAATAGTGCAGAGACTTATGGAAGGAGTAATGAAAAAAGTAGATAAAAATAGACATCAGACCAAAGTGAAGATGACACAATAAATCAATCAGATGATGATATAGGAAATTAAAATTGATATTCAAAAGGTAAGTCTTATAAGAGATAGAACATAGCAAAGAAGTATAAAGAAAATGGAACAAGGAAATTATAGCCCATTTAGGAAAAAAGAAAGAAGAGACAGCAAAGAAGATGTAGGAAATAATAACAAAGAGTGAGATGTTACAGTAAATAGTAAACCTTTAAAAAAATTATACTTTGAATCAATTAAGTCAATTTATTAAAACAAGCACATGAGATACTGGCCATTGATTGCTAAGGACCAATGCTTATGTTTAAGTAGATAAAATATTTAATCATTGTATGTAATTGTTTTCTCTTTATAGAAAGCCAAGACCTAGGATTTCTAATGTGTTTGAAATACAACATTTCCATTGAAGAGAATTCATATTCATTCTTTCAGATCATTATATCCATTTGTATCAGCTGAAAGAAAAAAACTTGATTTAAGAATTGGAGATAATTTTATATTGGCTGCCATCAAGAAGTTCAGTCTTATCTAAGTTAACACAATATGCTGAAGTAGGTTTTCTTTATCTACACCAGACAGAAATTCTTGTTGGTTGTTAATAAATGCAATCTTTGAGGAGTGATTAAGGTAAAACAAATAGTTAACTGCATAAACTGAACCATGAATAAATATAAGCTTCTATCCATTTACATTATGGAAAGTGTGATCCAATTGTCTTGAAAAAAACCCTATCAATTATCTAAGAAAATATAGACTAAAGAAAAAACAGACAACATCTAATTTTTTGTGTGTTCAATCTTATTTTTTAATTTTTATAAAAGTTAGATCAGACACTTAGAAAAGCATTTTTGTAAACAGTTCAAAAAATTATATGATAGCCACTACAAAATAATTAAGTAGTAGCAGGAAAATAATTTTTCAGTGAGAAATGAGAAGAGAGTAGAAGGAACATATAATATTAAAGCCCTTTATAAGAAAGAATAAATCAGAGCAGGGTGAAATAATTATTGTTTAGTGTTGGAAAAAATAATATAGTAGAGAGTGTGTACATCTTTTGAAATGTATTGGGGAGAGGTAGATATTGTTTTATTGTGCATGTCTAATGTCTCTGGATTATTTGGTGATTGATGTTTATGATGCTGCATAACTAAACTATTATTGTATTCACCATATTTGAAGTAAAAATTTGTAAATTTTCTTGGTGTAGAATTAGTCACTTCTTCTTGATGAGATCCACATATATTTTTATCAGATGATCAATTTCAAGTTGCTTCTCTGCTATATTACAATATATGGCTAAGTAGTATGTCTGCCACACATCATTTATAGTTTATTACAATGCATGTATGGGCACAAATTTGTTTTTATGTATGTGGCCCATGATTATTAGGCAAATTGAATTGTTTGCTAAAGCATATGTATTACTCATTTTGCAGTTTGATAATCATTTGGGAAAAGGGTGCAGGCATCAAATTTCTGTTACTATCATGAAAAATTTCAAAGGATTATGAATAGTCAGTCATTGCATAAATATATTTACTCACTTGGGAAATATAATAAGTAATTTAGAGAACTTTAATTTAAAAGACAATTAAACTTTACTTATATAATTATGTAATATATGAATTTTTCTACAGTACAGGCTTTTTCATACATGCACTCCAATATATAATATATAGGGGACTTGAACTGAGACTTTCACTTGACTCTCAACTATCCATGCTATTTCATACTGCTGATACCCTTGATCACACACATGTTGAAAAGATAGATAATCATCAATATATGCATTTTGTGCTAAACCATTGCACTCATCAGTTGGTCCAGATTTTCATCTCCACACATATATATATAATCAAAGCTCAGCTTATATTAAGATAGCCAATCTTCATACTTTAATGGTCAGGCTTTAAACCACTCCACCCCACAATTCTTCAGCCATCCATTTCATTGAAAATCTGAAAATGGAATGCTCAAAGCCCACATGTCCTGTACATGAGGGGTCAGAGTGACTTATCGTCAACATGAATAGGATGAGAAGGTTCAACTTCAGATTTTCAATGAAGTGGATGGCTGAAGAGTTGGAGGGTGGAGTAGATTGAAGCCTGTCCATTGAAGTATAAGGATTTTCTATCTTAATATAAACTGAGTGCTTATTGTATATATGTATGGGAGATGATAACCTAGACCAACTGATGAGTGCTGGTTCAGCACAAAATACATATATTGGTGACTATTTATCTTTTCAACATGTGTGTGATCAAATGTATCAGCAATATGAGATAGCATGGGTAGTTGAGGGTCATGTGAAAGTCTCAGTTCAGATACCCTATATATTACATATTAGAGTGCAGGTATGAAAAAGCCTGTACTGTAGAAATTTTTTTATATTAAATGTAGTGCTTTAAGGTCTGCTCATCCCTTGTATATGTATGTAAATGGATTATGTCCTGTACATGAGGCATCAGAGTGACTTATGGTCAACATGGGTAGGATAGAAAGGTTGACCCCAATGTGGGATTTGAGCATTCCATTTTTAGATTTTCAATGAAATGAATGGCTGAAGAGTTGTGGGATGGAGTGGTTTGAAACCTGTCCATTAAAGTATGAGGATTGGCTAGCTTAATATAAGCTGAGCTTTGATTATATATATGTGTGAAGATGATAATCTGGACCAACTGATGTGTGCTGGTTTAGCACAAAATGCATATATTAATGATTATCTATCTTTTTAACATGTGTGTGATCAAGTGAATCTGCAGTATGAGATAGCATGGATAGTTGAGGGTCATGTGAAAGTTTGACTATTTATGTTTTTAAAGATGAAGAAGTTGACTAATATAAAAAGTGTAATAAATACAGTATCAAGCATTTTCATAATAATAATAGTTAAATAAGAACATTAGTCGATTATTTATCCCACTATAAGAACACAATTATATCAAAAGTAAAAGGTTGAAACCTAAGAGAATAAATAATTTATATTTAAGTAGACTTGTGGGAAACATCAAAAATATGAGCAAAGCTCAAATAACTTACTATGGTGGTAAAAAAAAGAATGGAAAAGAAAAAGAATTATGAAATATAAAGAGACGTTTAATCTTATGAAGAATAATTATTTTATTTTCATTATATGTTAAAAAATAAGTAAGACAATTTTTTTTTAAACATATCAGTAGTATAACATAAATCATGCAAAAACAGGTAAAACTCACTATATATATTTTGCCACACACAGGAAGCTAGAGTAATCAATGTTAAAGACAAGCGAGGAGGTGGTCATGTGATGTTCATTGGCTTAAAATAAATTATGCAAGTTGTAGTTTAATGAGTTTGTAAATTAATGATATTATAAATTGTAGACAAAAAGATAAAATTATTGTATAACATTAAAATTCACTATTAATAGAAACTGAGTGTCATTAAAATCTCAAAGGCAGTATGTTATTTCTTATACTGAATGTTTTTTATATATGTAAATGGAGGGATTGCCCACTCTATCTCAAGCAATCAATAAACATGACCACACAATGGTGAAAAAGATACCTGATCCCCAATATACCTATTTCATGCAGAACCAGCATTCATCAGTTTGGCTAGATCATAATCTCCCACACATAGTGCTTGGCTTATATTAAAACAGCAATTCCTCAAACTTTAATGAACATGCCACAATCTTCACATCCTTTCAATTATTCAACTATCCATTTCATTGAAAAACCAATAATGGAATGCTTGCTTAGGAAAGAGTAGAAGATGAATAGACTGAACCATCCTGAGCTCAAATCTCTCTATTTACATATATAGGGAAACATTCAGTATAAGCAAATGACTGCCTTAGAATTACATATTGCTTAAAAATAGATTATGTCTTAATATAAATTCAGCCCATCCCACTCCTATTAATATATATGGATATGTAATATCCAATAATGAGAGGTTAGATTGACATTAGTTGTACATGGGTATGGCAATAATATCAAATCCACTAAGCACTTTGAGTGTTCTATCATTACTTTTTCAGTGAAATGGATGATAGTTGGAAGGATGAGAACATTGAAACTTGTCCGTTAAAGTTTGAGGATTTTCTATCTTAATATAAGCTGAGCACTGCCTAACTGATGAATTCTTGTTTTGCATGAAATACATACATTGAGATCATATATTTTTTTTGCATGTGTGTGGTCATGTGTATCAATTGCTTGACATCGAGTAGAGGATGAATAGATTGGAAACTCCTGAGTTCAAATCTCTATTTACATAAAATATGTATCATAAAAGTATATGCAGTATATATATATATATAATACATATTTTGCAGGTTCATCCATGTTAAAAACTTTTAATATTAATATACTGTTGTTTCGACTTGGTTACACAAGCCATCCACAGAGTTATAAAAGGTAGAAAGACGGTTGTAGAGGTGCTACAATCACTGATTTGAATAAAATGTTAAAATTCCACCAATAGCAAAAAATGTTAAATTTAGGAATGTTTTTTAAAAAAATCTTTCCAAATTGGAGGAAGTTTGCATGTATCATCTCGCTTATTGATACAATCTGGCCTTTTAAGTATCTCAATGGCTTTTCTAATTTTGCATTGGTAGAGATTATCACATCTGGATATGATCCTGGTACTAGAAAAATCAATTTTATGACCTGAATCTATAGTATGGAGTGAGAGTGCTGATGATGATGAGTGTTGTTTAACTGCATTAGCATGCTCATCTCTCCTAACACTGATGCGATGATTACTCATACCTATGTAAGAAGCTTTACAATTTTTACATGAGATTTGATAGTCACCATGAGATTCAAGAGGGATTGAATCCTTAGGCTTGGTTATTATATTGCTGATCTTTTGATGAGCAGAAAATGCTGTATCTATATTATAGCATTTTAATATACGTCTGATACTGTCTATAGTTCCTTTTACATATATATATAACATGATGAATGTAAACGGATTTTCTCTTTATAACTGATTTTCTCTTTAGATAGAATTGAAAATAAATATTTGGAAGAAAATTTATAGAAACTTATATTTTTTTTATTTGAAGGGAAATTTAAATACTGAGATAAAATAAAATATTCTAGGTGCCAAATCAATTTTGAATGAAATTTTATGTCAAGAATGTGAAAATACAAATTGACAAATTTGTACTTATATTGTGTGAATATGTGTGTGTAATTATGTGAAATAAAAATTTTGTCCATAGGGGGAGCTCTGAAAGTCATCCTCCTCACAGCTCGCACAGAATTACTCTGAAAAAAGTTGGTGTTGCAGCAGTGAAAGGTGCTTTTTATATTTATTTGGCCCTTTAAAGGTCTTATTTTGCTGCTAATGTACTTTTTCATTCACTAAATCTCAGTTTTAGTGCATTTTTAACATAAGTTCCTTATGTCTACTTGTGCTTATCAGCATTTAACTACCTCATTTCCTTTCTATTTGGTGGGTGGTTCAGCTGTTTCATGGACCATAAAGACCATAAAAGGTTTTATTCTCTCTTATTAAATATTTTTCCTACTCCAATTTCCTTGTCACTCGAACTCGTTTATAAAATTTTTGTGTTATTTCAGTTATTTAGGCCATTTTTAAAGATCTTATTTTTCAGACACCCCATCCTCTGGGGTAACTAACCGTCTAAAATGTCTACTCAATTTTTCTTATTACTCAACTAAAACTATTAATAATCATTTTTCCAGTGTTTTTTTGTTTTTGCTTTTACAGCAATATATTTAGTCCATTTCAAAACTATTTTCTTCATATTACTTTTCATTCTCTCAAATAGTTTAAAGATGACCACTGCCTTTAGCAAAAAAAAAAATGTGCAGAGACCTAAACTTCATGAACTAAAACCTTCAAAATTACCCACATTCTATCCAAATCGAATTTTAAACAAAACTTAACTAAAACGTTCATCACCAAAGAACTTATTTCAAAGCCTCCATCTTCTTGCCCTTGGATCTCCCTACCTTTCAGACTGAGGTTTGTTCTATCAAAGGTAAAAAGAAAATCAAAAAGAACAACATGACCAATCATATCGTTATTCCAACTACAATGGGAAAAACTAAAATTACTCATCCACGAAAGACAAAAATCATTCTATTGCATCTAAGCATAACTCATAAATCTTCTCATCCATCCCTGAAACCTCTAAAGACTTAACATGTACCTATTCCTCCAAAGTTAATGTCACATATGGATCCTCCTATTAATCCGCCAGGGCAACCAAGCCTGTCAACATTTCTCCTTATCAAATACTTTTCTTTGCCTGGACTATTCACCCTTTCTATATCCCTTCCCATTTCATATGAACTCCCTTCACCATATTATACTTGAATTTCATTTTGCCATGTAATCATCTCTTTGTAAACATTTTTTAACTGTTATGTATTTTGTCTTTTTGATGAATAAAAGTTTTCATCACTGATAAAAAAAAGTATTCTTCATACATGCACTATTAAAATATTAAATTGACACACATTCACCTATCAATAAATATTTTAAAGCTAGTTCTTAAATAAACCAATCTCATTGACTGTGCTTAAATCAGGGCTTGATGTTATTATGAACCTGATATTTTAATTGGCAATTTGTTTGTACCAGTTTAGTTTATACATTGCAGTGAAGAGAAAGTTCATTTTTAACTACCTGTAACTTTAAATCACTATTATTATTACATATATGTGTTATAAAATACAAATGAAAATTATATGTGGTGTGGTTATAAAAATTAATTAAAGAAGGCAATTAATATTTTACAAGAATGTAATATGGTAATGTATAGTAGCACCAAGGTACCAGTAAAGTTTATCACTTAATATATTGTGAAATTAGCTTGATCTAAGTCTGAAGGTTTTACTATGATCTTGTTCTGATTTAAAACAAATGATTCTACATTTTATTTTTTATTTTTGTTCATAGGTAATGGAGTAAATAAATTATGAAAGTACTAAAATACAAATATCAGTGTGTTAGTTTTTGAAATCATTATTATATTATGCTATAAAAAACGTAAGCTTTTTTTATTAATTTTTATATAAAGTTATGTGTTAGAAGATAATAAAAGTATTTTTTTTTTTGCATTATTTTAGTAAAGTCAGATTGCAAGCTTTTTTTAAAAAATTTTACATGATAGATCATCCCTTTTAAAATACTTTGATATTTTAATTATTTGGAAAGTAATTTTCAATTATAAATATATAATATTTAAATACAAGTATATTATATATTTTTTTAAGCTAGATGGATTTAGAGGGTATTTGAACCCAGATTTTCAAGCCCTCTTTAGTCATCCTTTCCATTTTATACAACTAACACACATGACCATTTACATGCAAAAAACATAAATGATCTCCAATAGATGTATTTTGTACAGAATCAGCACATATCAGTTGGTTCAGACCACTGTCTCCCCCACATATATATTTATATTCAGAACTCATTTTATATTAAGAAAGCAAATCTTCAAACTTTAATAGATAGGCTTTAATCTTTTCCCCTCTCCAATTCTTCAGAATCACTTATGGTCAGCATGGGTATAACAACAAAATTGTCAAACAAGAGCTTTGAACTTGCTATTTTCAGATTTTCAATCATATGAATATGGACAGCTGAAATATTGGAGAATGGAGAAGATTGAAACTTGTCCATTAAGGTTTAATGATTTTCTATTTTAATATAAACCAAGCATTGATTATATATATGTGTGGGAGATGATAATCTGAACCAATTGATGAGTGCTGGTTCAGCACAAAATATTTATACTGAAGTTCGTTTATTTTTTTAGCATGTATGTGGCCATGTATGCTGATTTTATAAAATGGAGTGAATGAATAAAGAGAGCTTGAAAGTCAGGGTTCAAATTCCCTCTAATTAGTATGCTGAAAATGATTTTATTTTGCCACAAATTCTTTTCAAACTAAAAGCTATGCATATGAAAAATTAACCTTACAGTTTTAGCTTTACTTTAGCTATGTTTAATGGACAGGGAATGATTAACAACATGTTTACTATATAACATTGATGGAGAATGTGGATGACTAATTATAAAAGGGGTGATTGTTGTGTGTTTGGTAGTTGTTATTGTTCTAGAGCTGCATTCTTGGGGAGAATTTAAACCAGAAGAGAATCCAAGTATTTGTGATCACAAATCTAAAGTTAACCAATTGAAAAATTATCCATAGCATAACTACATATGTATCATTATGATATGTCTGCATTCCAACCAATTTTATATATTGTTTTGTGGATCAAAGTCTTAGAATGATCAGATAGCATTTCTCTTTTTTTTTTTTTTTTGGATTTTAATGAATGTGAAGAAGTAAATCGGATATTTTCAAATGCTTAAGAAAGGAGTTGTCATTGCTACTAAATCTTGACTATGATGAAAGTATATAAAATTTCTTTGAATTAAAATGAATTAATCTACAAGTATGTTATCTCTTTGAAGATTTTATCAGCTAAAAAGGCTAAACAATCCAAACTAATTATGCAAAATTCAGCACTAAAGAATACCTGATGTAAAGAAGCAGTATAAATATTTAAATTAAGTGTACATATTAAATCTAAAATTTCTATAAAAATTAGATGAAGTGAATGAAACTACATAACATAAAAATTGTAGATTGTTTTTTTCCTCCTTTAAAATCTGAATTTATATATGTAAAATGTTAAGAGGCTATTGATTTGAAAAGTGGATGTATTCTTCACTACAAAGGCATAAATATTGGAAGACAAGTGAAATGAGATTCATTATAAATAAAAAAGTTAAAGAACAACATTGTGGAGATTGATGATATAGCAGAGAAAATGGAGAGATTAGTTATTCATCTTAATAGAAGATGGCAAATGCAATTAATTTAGATTTATACCCCACCAACTTTTCATTAACATGAAGAATTAGAGGATTTATATATAGATGTATAAAATGCTTTTGATCACTCTAAACTACATTTTAAAATTTTATCAGGAGACCTTTGGTGCTGGATCATGCATAATAGTCAGTTATATGGATTAGAATTTATGTTTAGTGTTATGGACATCCAGTTGAGGATGATTTCTTCTCAAATGCTGGATGGTGCAAAAGGATATCCTTTAACATCCATGCACTACATTTATTCTATTTATAATTAAAATTGAGTTTATGGTTGGCCAGTACATTAATGGTACTAAGTGGTTAGGACATTAATGATGATCAGCATGGTTTCTGTATCCCAGCATTATTTTTTTAATTATTATATTATGATAGATTAGTACTTAAATTTGTACATCCAAATTATTTTTTATACAATCTGCCCCATGTTAGGCAAGGGCTAAATAATTATCACTTTCAAATCCAGTCACAATTTATTTATTCTTCTTCTCTGTAATGTTGGTAAATTTAGTTAGTCTTTCTTTTGCTGCTCTTGCATGCTTATATCATTCATATTCATTATATCCATTTTATATTTAAATTGGACTTATTATTGACTTGGGGATAATGATGATTTTTCATCACTCCAGCCTCACCCCTGGTTATTCCACATTATTACAATATATATTGCATTTAGCTTATATATATATATATATATATATATATATATATATAGAATATATATATATATATATATATATATATATTCTATATGCATTTATATATATATATATAAAGTAAAAAAATGAAAAAATTAACAGTAGTAGTAAAATATTTTTCGCATTACTCAAAAGATCTATCTTAATCATTGTCTTACAAATAGTGTAGTGAATTTAATAAATAACAATAGATTCTTTGAGCATAAAACATTTGTTTGTTTAGTTTATGGAAAGATTATAAAATAGAAAGGATTTGCACTGTAAAAAGTATATATATATATATTATAATGAAGATTTTTACCATTAGAAGATGAAATTTTTTAGAACCTACTGTTTCAGTCTTCCACATTGAGGGATTTTAAAAAGACAACAGTTTAAACAAGTGTTAAGGAAATAAATACATTCTAACCTAACATGAGACCATTATTTTATTTATTTCGGTTTCCTTCTAACCAAATTTTTAAGAATCTATTGACCATAAAACCAAATAACGCATGGAACTTTTTCTAACTATGATTGGTCAAAAAGCTGTATAATTTAATTAAAAAAACTTTAATCTACATGCAGTCTCATTACTATCTGAGAGACAATAGTTCTCCAGAATATGGTAGTCTTGACAAGGGTGAATGAGATTTTATTGAAATATTGATAACCTTCTTGTAAGGAGAGGATTGCTGTGCCTATGGGTGGTTACCTTTTTAAAGACTTTAAACAGGATGATACGTAATAAGTCTCATTTAAAAAAATTTTTTTTTTAATGTATTTATATATATTGCAATGAAATTCATATTATAGTTTTGCTTATATATATATATATATAATTTGTGTAAGTTTTTATTTTATTAGTTAATAAACCAAGGATTGATCATGTAATATAGTTATGAATAAAGTAATAAATATATTATGTTTTATGGGATTATAAAGATATTATTAAGCATGATTTTGTTATTAATGTATTTCAGAATTAATGGTCATTCAAAAGTAGAATAATAACTTTTTTACCCTCTGTTAAGAGAATTAGAATTTAAGAATTAAAAACAAATTTTTAGATGCAAAACATGCCATATTAAATATTTTTTGATTTGGTTAACAAAACAAATCTTCACCATAACATCAATTTGCATAACAGTAAAATTAAAATATATCTTTCATAAAGTTAACATACTATAAAAAACAGTACAACTGAAGAAATGTAATCATTACTATTAACAAAAAATTAAAAATAAAGAATATAAGCACTTTTAAATTTATTAATTTTGAATTTAATCATAAATTGTTAATTTTAATATATGTTTTAAAGTAGGAATTTTATTAAGAGATATAAAATCTGTATAAAGTTATGATTAAAATGGTGTATAATAGTAATAGTTAACTTTTCTCATTTCATTATTAATCCTAGATTGATTTGGAAAGGTTATGTTTGGGTGTGTGAATCTTCTTTTAACAAAATCAGTAATAGATTATATATTGATTTGTTTTTAAACATTTATTTAATAATGATATTGATAAATTACAAATTGGAAGTGCATATATACATTAGTAATTGACACAAACATATATCAATTTGCAAATGCTTTTATAAAATGCTAACAAATTTTTAATTTAATTTCTGTTATATATCATACTATCTAGAGAAGAGATTTTAAATATTTCAACAAAAATTTCATTATAATGTAAATTTTAACATTAAAAAAACATAATATATAAGAATTATACATTCTGAAAGTAACTATCAATTTCTTTTATATTATCTGGTCCACATAAGGTAGTTTTTTTTTTTTTTACTAAAGCAAACCAGAAACAAAGCTAACTTCTAATATATATATATATTGCCATTATGATTAGAAATAAATTCTCTATTAGATGATATGTTATGTGCATGCATAATACAAACAAATATATTTTTTTTTGCTATATTTAAAAAAAAAGTAACTTATATGAATGATTTTTTTATGCATGTAGTGTGAAATGCAGTCAAGAAATTAAACAGATTTTAAAATTTATTTGAGAAAGGAATTTACCATTTAAGAAAATGATTTTTAAGTGTAGTGAAAAAAACAGGAACAATAAAATGAAAAATTATTTAATTAATTAGTAAGCAATCTGTCAGCTAATTTTTTTTTTTTTTTTTGGTTTAAGAAAAAGAACTAAGGTTTTGTGATTGAAAAAAAAAAAAAGCTTTTATTATAGCAGCTTAAGCTGTTGTATGAAAAACAAGAGAGAATTATAGATACCTGATGGGAAAAAAGTTTTACAATAAAATAAATGTTATATAAAAATTGTTTAGTTTCTTTTTGAGTAGTACTTTTTTCTTTAATGAGTCTTAGATCTTAGTTATCTTTAGGTGTTTGCTTGCTATTATTCTAGAAGAGCAAGAACCAAAATAATTTAGACATAGGAAAAATTTGTTAGATTGCTGAGGATCTGAAAGCTTGAGGATTAATTAATAATATATCATCTTTACAATATCTGAAGCAACCATAATTATATATTTTGCTGAAGTATTTATTGTTAAACACCTTCTTGCATTTGCTGTTTCTTCAATCTCCAGCATATGAGCAAATAGGAGAAGTGGTGCAAAACTTTTCTAATGCCTATCAATTTTAAAGAGAATGTTATTTAGAAATGTACATATTATAAATATCTTGTCTATTGTAATCAAAACCTATTGATTAAAATGAAGCCTACAAAGAATTCTCAAAGTAAACTGTATACTATAAATTTTACCTAATGATTTTCAGTAATAATTTTGAATTATATCATTAAACACTATTTCATATGTATAGAACCCCCCAAAAAAAAGGTAGCTGTCCAGTTCAAAATCTATATGCCTAACTAACGAATTTTCATTGTTTTTTATTATCATTATTCTATTTTTCATATATTGTTAACTGTATTTTTTACAAAATTAAGAATATATTTTAATTTAATTTTTTTTTTTTGGTATATTTTTTTGGTTTTATGTTTTACTGACTAAAGGATAATGCCCTCATTATTTTTAATGAAAAGTGGATATGCATATGTAAGGTATTTAGTATTATTTCCTTGCATATGGATTTATATACACCTATAATTAAATAAGTAATTTATCTTTATTGAAACCAAATGAAAACTAATCTGCATGAAATTATAGAATAGATTAGTAATGATTATGTATAGAGATGTATGTATATGTATAGAAGTGTATGTATATATTTGAATATTATAACTTTGATGAAGATTACTGGCCAGTCACAACAGTAAAAAAATAAATAAAATTGACTACCTTGTAAAAATGAATAAATAAAAGCCTAAGTACTATTATATCATTCAGATATATATTATTCCAGTGCATTATATGATATGATTTTTATTGAAATTATTTTTTTTTAATTATTCGTGAATTAATCATTTTATTTTTCAGTTGAAACAATCCAACTTTTTTAATCGTATATAATGTGTGTGTTAATACTTAAATGAGTATTGACTCCTTGATTTTATGTATTCTGCCAAATTTTGTATGGAAGATAGTAGTGGCATAGGGAAGACTGGGAGGAGTTTATTTCTATATGGAATCAGTCAGTTAGAATTAATATTATAGCATCAGATATAAATAAATCTTGGTTCAGTAAAAGAGAATTCTTTGACATTTCCAGGTGATTATTTAATAAGAACATTTTTTATAAATGATGATTGGTATCTGGTATTTTATTTAATGCTTTACTGTGAAATTGATTATCATCAATAGACTTAATTCAGCACTTTATTTAATCAAATTTAGTAATTTTTTCATCCAATATATAATCTCTTTTATTGACTATTACATAATTGGCACTTTCAATGAACGACTAAAAATGTATAGATAAATATATGCATTGTTGATTCTCTGATCTCTATTACCGACTTTTTAATTCCTCTAACTATTCCATTTATTACGCTTAATTAGTGATCTAATAATAACTTCTTATTTATGTTTATTTAGAAATATAAACTTTTGGATTTTTTAAATCCATGTCTTGTGTCTGTTTTGAAAATTTGTTTCTTCAAAATAACTTACAGAGTCTTGAATTTAAGCCATGAAATATATATAAAGCTTTTAATATGGATTTATATTTCACTTTCTTCTCTTATCATTTTAAATATTCCTTTGATAGAAAATAAAGTTGACATGAAAATTTATTTGAAAAATTGAAATTAAACGTTCACATCGATAACTTTTAAATTTAATCTTTTTTTGTTTTTCATTCCATGATTCATTATATATAGGTATAACAAGTTCTTTGCCTGGAGGCAAGGAGAGCAATTAGGCAGTAGAGTACTATGTCCAAACGATACCACTCGATTGATCTTCTTAATAGTCTGTTATGCTTACTCACATCTTAACAAGCTTTATTTTAGAGCTTTATTATGCCTAATGAGCCATTGCATCATTAGGTTGCTCATTAACATTAATATTTGTATTGTCTTTTTACCGCTTATTTATAATATTTACTGTTTTATTATAATATCCATTGTCAAGAGTTTTTTTTTTTTTAGAATCAGTAAACCTGCTTTTAAACTTGTCCTAATCCATATATATATGCATGTATGCTTGGGTGTGCTGGTGTTAGAAGCCTTACTGCAATTCTTTGTACTATATATTTCTTTTTTTAACTTGTCTATTACTACTTATAAATACAAATATATGCTGCTCCCTATCATCTCAGCTCCACTTTCTAGAAAATTTGTAGTTGAAAGCATCTTTTATTTTGATGAAAAATTTTTCCTTAAAAAAAGAACTTTTGTATAGCTGACTGTTGAATCTAGATGTTTTCTTATTGGATTGCCACTTAAATTCTGGAAGGGAACTGTTGAGGATGGGAACACCTTCATGCAAATGTTTTACTATTGTTCTCTTCTAAATTGAAGTTCTTTGTTTGAAAGGTTGTTTCTAAGCTAAAACTGACTGCTTTGACGCAAATTATAATTCGTTTCAAAGCATTTTTAAAAAAAATAAAATTAAATTTATTTTATAAATAGTACTAGCACGACTTTTAAACGTATTGTTAATTTGTGTACACATTATTTACATGTATGTCCATTATAACAGTAAAAAAACTTTGCTTATGCATCTATTGTTTCAACTGTATATCCATTTCTGTTATATATGCATATCACAGATATTGTATATGTAACTTAATTTTATCTTTATAACTATAAAATTGAAAAATGCAGGAGATATTCTGCTATGTATTGATATAGAGAATAAATTAGTATAGTTTTTCAACAAAATTAAATATGTTAAATATTATTATTTAATATAAAAATATGTATATATTAAGTAAAAACATATCTTTTTTTAATTATTATTAGTTAGCATTAGAATAAGTTAATGAAATAAAATTAAATTAATTAAAAACATATTGTCAGAGGAGATTAAGAATTAAACTTTTTTATTAAAAAATAATATTTAATTACCGTAATTGCACAAACAAAATTAAAATAAGTACTCCAGGTAATCTGATTAAAAAAAGGCTGTATATAGATTGGAACAAGAGCATATATAGAGAGAGTATTCTGAATAAAGCATGATTTAAACTATTTGACATTTCTTTTATTGAGTCAAAATCTTGACATAAGGATGATATATAGAAATAATTTTTCCTGTTTAATGAACATGAACCAAACAAGTTGCAATTAAAATTGATGAATGTTTGAAAACCAATTTTTTTGCAAATTGAGAAAAGTATCTTTTGTGCAAAGATTGTGGTGTGGAGAGGACTATTAAGCCTGATAAAAAAATCCATATGGCTCTATACTGATAATCGTAATTACAAAATGAAATATTGTCAAAATAAAAGATAATCAAGAGTACCATAGGTATCTAAATTGATAAATGAAATATTTACAAATATTGTCAAAATAAAAGGTAATCAAGAGTACCATAGGTATCTAAATTGGTAAATGAAAAAAGTTGATTTTGAGACAGATCAAAACAATTCTCTTGAAAAAGTCACTTCAGAAAGCATCAAAATAAAACAATGAATGAATTAGAGTAGCTGTACCATTAAACATTGAAGTTGATCCAACTAAGACAACTAAAAAAATATGACTCTGCAGTGAGTGACTATCCAGAAACAGTTATGAAATTAAAAAGCAAGGCCTGTTAAAATAGAAGACAAAGCATGGTACTTAAAGAACTTTAATTTCTAATAAATCAACATGTATTTAGAAATAAATGGAAAAGATCACAGATTTTGAAGTAAAGTAATATAATGCCATTTATTGATATAGAAAGTAAATTCATATTTCTCTCTGAACAAAAAAAGACATATATATATAATAAATAAAGTTTGATATCTGTATTTGTTTCACAATATATGTAATATACAAATCAATATATATATATATCAAAATACAGTACAATTTATATAAATTATATTCTTTTAGAAGTACTTTCGACTATACACTTTGTAGTCTTTATCAACTATATAACGTTGAATAATCAAAACGAGACAACCCTTAACAATACCCATAGTTCAATTCAGATTTCCCACAATTCTGTTATCTTAACATTTGATGACTGGCGATTCATTAACATTTGACGATTTCTTGAAATCAACATAGCCTCTTTTATTTTACGTTTATTATGACAACGTTCAATTTGAATAATTTTCATATTTTTATAATCAAATTTAAATCCATATTGACAAGATTTATTATGATCAAATATAACAGATGATGAAGGTTTATTTACATCTGTTCCATATTGATTCTCTTTTTGAATTCTATTATATAAAAGCATATGTTCTTTTATTCTCTTCTCAAATGTACACTTAGATTCACCAATGTATTGTACGCCGCATCCACATATCAATCTATAATAATAATAATGAATATTATAAAATGAATTTTGGTTGGCCAATGGGTCTTCCTGCTGTTGCTCAAATTTGTAATTTTGTTATATCAACATATGAAAGTAAAATTTTAAAACAATTGAAATATCAAGAAATTAAAGTATATCATAGATATATGGATGATGTTTTTATTTGTGGAAAACAAGAATTAATAATCAATTTATTTAATGAATTAAATGAGATTAAAGATATAAAATGGGTTATAACTAAAGAGAAATACAATTCCATAAAATTCTTGGATATTCAAGTTACTCTTAATGATTACAGTTTGGATTATCTTATGTTAATTAAACCAATTGAAACTAGAGGTTTTATTCCATATGAATCACATGTACCTATGTGTCATAAGCTGTCTGGATTGAAATCATTCTTATTTCGAAATGAAAAATTATGCAAATATTCTAGTGATAAAATTAAAAATGTACATTTATTTGTTAATGACTTGTTAAAAATTGGCTATTATAAAAATGCTATTGCTAATATTATTAAAGGATTTAAAAGAAATCAACACTATAATAAAATTAAAATTAAAAATATCAAAATGAAATGGATTTCAATGCCATTTATATCAGATGAGCAGGTCAAGTTTATTAGGAAAATTTATAATGGTTTGTGTTATATTGCTTTTTTCTCTACAAATAACATAAATAGATTGCTTAATAATTTTAAAATTTAAAATTCAAAGTTTAATCAAAATTCTATTATATATAGATTGATATGTGGATGCGGCGTACAATACATTGGTGAATCTAAGTGTACATTTGAGAAGAGAATAAAAGAACATATGCTTTTATATAATAGAATTCAAAAAGAGAATCAATATGGAACAGATGTAAATAAACCTTCATCATCTGTTATATTTGATCATAATAAATCTTGTCAATATGGATTTAAATTTGATTATAAAAATATGAAAATTATTCAAATTGAACGTTGTCATAATAAACGTAAAATAAAAGAGGCTATGTTGATTTCAAGAAATCGTCAAATGTTAATGAATCGCCAGTCATCAAATGTTAAGATAACAGAATTGTGGGAAATATGAATTGAACTATGGGTATTGTTAAGGGTTGTCTCGTTTTGATTATTCAATGTTATATAGTTGATAAAGACTACAAAGTGTATAGTCGAAAGTACTTCTAAAAGAATATAATTTATATAAATTGTACTGTATTTTGATATATATATATATATATATATATATATACACGTTAAGTATATATTGTATAAAATAAAAATAGTAAAAAATAAGTAAAATCATATAAATTTGTATCTATTATTAGCTGTAGAGATAGTCTAAGTAAATGAGATTACATTAATTAAAAACTTGTTCTCAGACGAGATTAAGAATTAAAGTTGTTTTTTTTTTTTTGAAAAACAACCATTTTATTTATCATAGTAATATAATTAAAAATTAATAAGTTTTCCAGATGGCCTAAATAAAAAGAGATTGCCTATGTAGAGAGTGAAACAATCATATATTTGCAGGGTACAACATGGAGAGAGAATGAATAGTAAGAACAACTAGTGAAAAATTTTAAAGTTCGTCATGTATATTAAATAATATCACTTCAAATGTTAAGACATTTTAAGCTACACCTTCTGTAGCCTTTTTTGAACTGGCTGTTTGTGATGCATTTGTATATATTTATTTACAAAGGACATAGCTGAATATTTTTTAACATTTGAGATCATTTGATGTTAGATAATATATATAATAATTAATAAAATAAGACACAAATTGTGTAACTTGCTTTTAAGCTTGTGCTAAAATGTTCACTTGATGGAGCTTACCACTAGCTCCAAAACAAGCTTTAATTATAAGTGCCAACAGAGAAAGAATTCAAAATCTCTATCAGAAAATCCTCATCTTCAGACCAATTGGTTTTGAGCTTATGGCTCACTTCAGTGAAACCAATTGATCTGGAGATGAGGATTTTCCGATAGAGATTTTGAATTCCTTCTCTGTTGGCATTTATAATTAAAGCTTGTTTTGGAGCTAGTGGTACGCTCCATTTAGTGATTATATATATTATAGAATGTTTTTGAGATAATCTTTTATAATAATTGAATCTATAGTTTCAAATCCAGCAAGCTGAAGAACATATTAATTGGCTTAATAATTTCTCTTTATATTCTTAAAATTTTTATGGAACCATTACTCATATATATTCCTTATAGTTTTGTTTCATTTACGTTTAAATATATATTCATAATTTAATGTCTATGCTTTATATATTAAAATATATTTATTAGAAAATATTTGTGTTTTTTTTTTAAGTTATTATAATACTTGGCTTGATTTCTCCAATTTTCACTCTGTCATCATTGTGTACACTCTCAGTGAAATCTAAACTAGTCCATCACATATTAGATGAATATTATTCACTTTTTTAATAAATTAAAAAAAAAAACACTTCTTTTGTGAATTAATTGGTATTATTATATAATATCAGTGATATGAGGATCTAGCTGAAATATATGTAAAGTGCGAGAAGAGCTAATCTATTGTTTTACATCAAATAGCAGTAAAGAATTTTACAATTTATATGTAAAAGAGAATGTATTGAATTTTGCCTATTGCTTATTTACATTTATTCTTGTTGCAGTTACTATATATTACATATTCAAATTTATGAAAGCTGATAAGTTTCAATTTAGGTTAATGAAACCATAATTATTCATATCTTACATAGAATGTGGTTTAATGTTATATTATTGATTATTGTTGTTACTTTAAAAACATATAGATTACTTTAGATTATTTATATATAAAATTCAAGTGGCTAGGTTAGCATGATTGGAAACTGTTCAAATTATTAATGTACCTGATGAGAATGCTTGGCTGAAATATATGCTTAATGTGAGAAAAACAATTTGTTTGCATTCTAGTTGCCATTGTTCATTGTTAGATAGATGGGATAAATGAAAATATTTTTAAAATATATAAAATAAGTAGATGTATAAAAAATAGAACGGCTTTTAAATATTTCATTGCTGAACAAAATTTATAATGATTTGAATGACTTTTTATGTTTGTTTTGCTCTCTAGCTAACAATAGTTGAGTCATCTCATTTACCAACTAATATTGAATAATTAAGCAGTTGATTTCAAGTTGGTTCCCTGATTAAAAAAAAAATCCTATGTTTGACTGGATTTTGAAAAAAAAATGTAAAGTTAAATTTTAAAAGTTTTGTTATTCTTAGACTCAAACTTTAGTTTCCAAACATGCATGCAGATTACTATGACATGAGACTTTTAGATTACATATATATGACTAAAATATTTTTATCAGAAAATAAATGCCCACTCAAAATATTATAATGACAAATTCAAAAGATTTTCATTGCATACAACTGCAGTTGTGATAATGAGGGGCTTTTCTTTTGTATATACAATAAAGCATGTACGTTTGTCAGAAGTATTTTATAAGTTTTCATTTTTTGAATACTTATTATTTATATTAAATTATTATGTAATATCAAATTTGAAAATGGAGAATATTAATCATACTTATATATATATATTGTAAGAGTATAGAAGATAGATATATAAATAGGGAGATAGCAATTCATCATCATCCCCACTAGATAATCATAGGCAACAAATATAAAATGAATAAATATATAATGAACTTGAATTAATTAGCAAAGAATGAAATAAGGGTTTGCAATAATAATAATTATAACTACATCACCAGCTAATTTCTTCTGTAAGTGATTAATATATTCATTCATGAAATAAATTTTAGCATGGATAATCTATATATGATCAACAGTAATTATTTATTTGTGCTTTTTTGCATATAAATTAAACATCATGTATATATCACAATGGCAGTAGTCTCTCACTAAGCTGTCCAGTACTGGAATTTCTCAAAAAGCTGGCCTATTTTAATCATGTCCATGTTAGTGTTGTAGATTGGCTTATTGACATTTCCAGCTTAGGCATATATTAGATGACATTAATGGTCAGTCAACCCATTTAATCTCTATAGCTTGATGGAGGCAAGCAGTCTTACTATACATATATTGGCTATGAACCACAGAAAAGTTATCCCTTCTACATGAGTTCAAAGTTGACCAACAGGAAACTAGCAGCGGCTATCTGTATTTTATTTATATCTTAATAATGTAACCTTTTTTTCAAACCACTTTTCATCTTATTTCTTCCCAAAAATAATCGGATTTTATATTAATTTTTGCTTCAAAAGACACCATAGGGCTTATTGAGGATCTTTTTTTTTTTTTTATGTACAAAAGTCTACATTTCTTCAAGTACAAATATGTGCATTTATTCAAGTATTTTTCTCTTTACAGAAAGCTACAAAGTTTTTATCCTGGGAGCCTTTTCACAATCCTTTCTTTTACTTGACAAAATAGCTCTTTCTTTTTACACTTATCTTAATTGGAGATCAGAATATTATTCTATTAAAATTTACCAGTAAATCAAACATTAATTGAAGACTTGTGTGAGACAGGAGTGCTAACAAGAGTGATTACGGTTAAAAATTGTTTGTCCACTCAAAAGCAAAAAAAAAAAAAAATACAAGCACAAAAATTCAGAAAATGTTTCCATATTTCACAAGTCCACTATAACATATGCCATATTGAATTAAGATGATTCATATATGACACAGCTGCATCCATTCATTATCAAGTGAACATTTTTCAAATTACTTGTAACAACCCCCGCTTAGTAATTTTTTTTTTTAATTTTTATTAGGAGAAAGATTCATTATTTATCTTAAACTAAACTTTGATTATTGAAATCACTTTATTTTAATAAAATCTTTTAGGAGGGGAAAAAATGCTTAAGAAATCAAACTAATTTTTCTTTTACCTTGAATATTTAAAAGCTTCTATGATGAAATTGTAAAACCAAGTCATGCATTCTAAATCTGAGTATTAAATATAAATAAAATAAGTACTTGAAATATATAAATGAAATCATAAATTGTCCAGGATACTGACTTGTGATAAAAAAATTGCTTCTCTATACAGATATAATTATGTTTGTTGGTGGGAAAATACAAAAGAAGCTTATAATTTATATTACCATTTATTTAAAGGAATAATGTCAATGATACTGTTTTTATGCATTCATGTGGTTTATAATTTAATATGTCCATCAACCATTTATGTAGTTGACAAGCTTAACTAGAGCTTATATTTGGGATATGGCTTATATTATAAGCATCCTGAAAAATCATGTTAGGACCTATTTTCTGGTTATGTTTTATTTTTGAGGAAACATGGTAGTTTATTGTGAAATTTAAAAATAGGATAACCAAACGAGTTGTCTTGATTAAACAAAAAATAAGTTAATAATTCTTTTCAATTTATATTAAGGGATGACAGTATTTTATCTAAATTTTTTATTAATAGTTCAAAAGCTGGCTATTATTGATTCTTACACTTATGTTTTGGTTTATTCCCCCTTTTTTGATAATTAAATATAAAAACCATATCTCATAAATAAGAGATAAGAAAATTTTAAATTAGCTAAAACACTGTTTTTTTTTTCCATGTGAAAATAGAAAGGTCATATATAATTACATTTTGGATGTGAAGTAAGATAAGGAAAAAAAAAACATGTTTCAATAAAAAAAAACTTAAATAAAAGTTTTTCATTATTAATTATAATCCTATTAAAAGTTGTTCATAAATGTGCATACTACAATAGCTTTTAATTATTTTCTTTTGAGTCCTTGTTGGATAACTGTAGTTTTCAGTTTTTTTTCAAGTCAGTTTTTTCTTCTGGTTTTTCCAAATGTTCTGATGATATAATACATTTTTAAGAAGTTCTCTTCATGTTTTTTTTTATAGGTTCAAATTTCCATTATGATAACTTCTCTATTGACACAGATTTCCAGGCTTGATAAACATACTTAAAATCATATATTTTACAATATAATAATTTTCAGGTTCATACAGACTGAATTCATTTTTTACCAATAAATTGCAGGTCAAATTTATAGGCTGAGATAGTCATGCTTTTGGATGGAATACAAAAGTTGTTAAAGCATGACTGTGTCAGTCTATGAATCTGATCTGCAAATTATTTTATACACTTTCTAATTTCTAAATAAAAAAATAAAGTATAGTGAATGGTAATTTTATATTCATATATAAATAAATTGGCCATCATGGCTCTAGAATTAGTTTAAGATTGCAAGGACCCTGGGGTTGTAACTGTGAACAAGGGAAAACAAATGTATCTGTTTAATCTACTTGAATTTAAATTGTTTTATTGAGATAATTTAATTTTTTTAAATACTATGCTACAATGAAATTAAATTACACACACTGCCACTTTATAGAACAGATAGATAGAAGAATAAAGATATTAACACCTATTTCTTAAAACAATTTTTTACTAAATTACCAAATAAATTAATAAATTCTAAAAAGATACAGCAATATGATAATTTTCAATGTACATTTTTATTGAAAAAATATATAAAATTTCATATAGCAAAAACAATTGATTTTTATTATACTACATTAACTTTTGCTTTCTCATTTAGTCGCCTCTTTTTAATAATTAAATATAAAAATATTTTACAGATAAGAGATAAGAAAATTGTAAATTCACTAAAACTCTCTTTTCTCTTTCTTATGAAAATGGAACGTTTCTATACAATTATATTTTGGAAGGAAAATAAGATAAAGAAAAAAAATAAATATATTTCAATAAACAAAATTACATATTTTTTTTATTATTATTTATTATTACTTCTATTAAAAGTTATTTGTAAATGTAGATATGCTTACTACTAAACTTCTATATATTATATTTTTTTAGTCCTTTGAAAGGTGTAATTTTAGGTTTGTTTCATGTTTTTTTTTGTAAGCTTCAAATGTTGAATTTAAATAATTTTTTTTCTCCATTAACCACCCATTTTCAGGATAGATAAACAGAATTAAATTCATTCATTTTACATTATAATACTTTTCAGGTTAGTACAGACTGAATTTGCCCATTTTGCAATAATTCAGGTTAATGGATTGAGATAATCATGCTTTTAGATGGAAACACAAGATTTGTTGCAGATTTCTCTACAGGTATTTTTCTATATTTTCTTTTAGTGAACAGGCTACAAAGTGATATTTGGTAATGCTCTGCTTCTAACTAAAACTTAGCACATGTTTTTTTTTTTTTCAAATTCATTTTATGAATATTTTAAACAGCTTATAGTGAGATTAGTTTTTTCAGATTGAAAGTATTTTTTTACTCTTTCCTTCACAGTGGAATTGCTGCTGTTCTTTTCTTTAATGGCTTCATCAATAATGACTTTTCTTATGAGACTGATGTTACTGCTTTAACTTATCCCTATCTTATTTTTGGAACAATTCTATATCCTAGCCAATCATATCTCAGATCTGAATACATCAAACCCTGACCAATTGAGTCTATTTTACTAAAGATTATTTTTCTTTTTAAAATCAATTAATTAAAAAAATATATAATCATAATTAATAAAATTCCTCTGTATTTTTTTAATTACCAATAACAATATAATTTTCAAATTATATTTTTATTTGTATAGCATTGCCTTTTGTTTTAGAGAGATAAAGAGAAAAAATAAAAAACTTTAATTAATTAAAGCAATAATTTCTTATCAAAATGTTAAAACCTGTTTTTACTTTTAAAAAAAAAAAAAACTGATGATCTTTATTTAAAATTTTACCTAGGTATCTTTATTATTATTATTTTTTTAAATTAAAACTAACCAATAAATTACTAGAGAGAGAGAGAGGATAAAAAATTATTTATGTATTTTTTCCAATACTTTTTCTCTCTCTTTTATAACTACCCTTATCAAATTATAAATGTTCACATTGTAAGAATTTTTTTTTTTCATTTTTCCATTCTAAATGTATTAGTTCTAATAAACTTATAATATCTGACATGATGACACAATGAAATGGAAATGAATACTGTATTTCATTTCTCATTATTTTAAATATATATTTTTATTGGGCATTTTATTATATATATATATATATATATATATATATATATATATATGGGCAAAGTATATATATATATATATATATATATATATATATATATATACTTTGCATGTTCATCCATGTATTGAGTATAAATATACTGACATTTCAGCTTGATCATAGAAGCTATCAATTGGGTGGTTGAATAGAATATTATAAAAATGGTTGTAGATGTGCTTTAAACACTGGTTTATAATAAAGTTAATGTTCCACCAATAAAAAAAAAACAAGTATATAAAATTGAAAAAGTAAAAGTCAGGTGATCTTCAGAGTAATAAGTTTTTAAAAAAAATTCTTTCAAATATGATGAAGTTTGCATGTGTTATCACATTTAGTGATACAGTTTGGTCTTTTTAATATCTCAGTGACTTTTTTGATTTTACATTGGTAGGTAGTGTCATATCTGTATAGGATCCTGGTATTAGAAAAGTCAATATTGTGACCTAAAATCATAGCATGGAGTGTGAATGCTGATGTTGATGAATGTTGCTTAGCTGCATTAGCATGTTCATCTCTTCTTGTACTAATGTGATGATTGTTTATATTCACATAAGAAGCTTTACATATGCCAGATGAAATTTTATAATCTCCATGAGCCTTAAGAGGGATTGAATCTTTAAGTTTTGTTATGATATTACTAATTTTTTGATAAGTAATATACTCCATTTTTGTTTTGTGATGTTTTAGTATATGCCCAATACTGTCTGTACTTCATTTTATAAGGAACACAAATCCTTGTAGTTGTTTATTCTTTTTATTTTTTACTTTGGGCTTGAATTAAGGCTTAGTAAATAATTTATTATTGTAACGATTAGATAATAAAATGTTATTAATTATAAACAATCTTTATAATATTCTATTTATCACCCAATTGATGGCTGTTTCTAATCAAAATCATGCACAGATGAACTCAGAAAGTATATCATTTTTATCTGTCACTTGTGAAAATCTTCATATTAATATATATAAACTTATAAATAAATATTAGAAAGCACTCAGTAATGTTGATATTTATTTATTTTTAATTTTTAATTACTATATTTTTTAATATTTATATTTATAAGTTTACATATATTATTTTGAAGAAATACAGACATCAATTTGTGATATTATATATATATATATATATATATATATATATATATATATATATATATATATATATATATATATATATATATATATATATATATATATATATATATTGTACCCTCACTTCTCGATATATGATATAATTTAAAATATGACTAGCTCAATCAAATTATTATGCTCGGCTAAAATATGTACAACTATCTTTAATATATTTTTATAATATTATAACTTATCAGATTAATATAGTTCAATATTATGTACTAATTAAATAAGTATTTAATTAAAATCATGAGACTGTGAAGTGAAGTTACAATTGGTAATCAGATTTACATTGAGTCAATGTCTTTCCAAGACACTGTCTCAATGGCATAAGAATACTATTACTTCTTCATTATCTCATTCCTAACTCTACAGCACTCTTATGACTTTTATAAATGAACTATCTTTAATAATAATAGATAAATAAATCTCAATCTATTGTTAAGGAAATATAATTAAAATGATCTCAGGTTCTTCTAATTATCTTAAAGTAATAATAATTCATGTAGATAGGAATGATAAGGGATTTAATATCAAACCTAAATACACCTAACTTATTCTAATAATAATCACTAACAATAATAATCTTTAGGGTATATCTTAATCTTATCTATTGGGTTATACTTTTAATCATTAAGAAAATAAATAAATCATACGCATGTCTTTCATTTCCATATAGTATCTTAATTTTAAAATAGACCAAAATCTTATAATTTAATAATTTGTGGCAATAAATAATCTTATACTTTTATATTGTGCATTATAATTACTTTATGACCATTGTAATATCATATGTTAATGTCAATCAATTTCTATAAATTATATTAAGAAAATATTGTGTTTCTTACTCAAATAATAAAATAATAAATTCATATTGTGCAAATATTATGTACATTCAAATTATCTGTTGTCAAATGCTGTGGTGTAAAATAATGAATTCAACACATCTTTTAAACAACTTAACAAATTTATTTACATTAACTTTAACAAATAATTTATTTACACTATTTACATTTAAATGGAACTAAAGAAAATAAACAAAAAATAAGAAAAATAATAATACAAGATTTTTACACTGTTATTATTTCCATAACTATAAGTAGATAATTTATACATTTCAGAGAATGTTTTATTAATAAAATTCAATTAAGTTTATGACTTTAATTTACATAAACATTACTTATTATCAATTAATATAAGAAAAGGTTTTATGTAAGATATCATTCATGTAGCATGTATGTAAATAAACCAACTTTAATAATTTAAATGCTATTTCACTTAAGTCCTACTATTATTTATATTATAATGTATAAGGCTGTATTACATTTATTATCAGTATGACTCAAATATTAATTAATGTATAAACTGATATAACTTTGTAGTATAATAACAATTATTGACTATCACTGTTTATTTCATTCCGATATAATGTCATACTACCTGTCTTATTAAAATATGCAATACGTATATGTACTTTTTTAAAAAAAAAATATTTTAAAATTATTTAATAATTTCAACTTTTATAAAGTATAATGTTAAACAAAATTCTATGATTCTTTGCCATTTTAAATCATTACTTTTCTTTACTTATTATTCCTATTCCTTTATAAAACTACTACCTACAAAAGTCATTTTAACCCTATTTAATTTCAGTAAAAACAAATGACCAATTTTAAAACAAAAAATAATAACGATCCAAACTCTCCTATACCTCATCCTCTATTTACAATAAGCCTTCAATCAAAAATATAAATTTCTATGTAAAATTAACTTACTTATCTAATAAAAATAAAAATAAAATATAGACTTTATATACTTCTTACTAACTTTAAAAGAAAAAAATAAATAACTTACACTAATAAAATCTAATTCCTAATATTGTAACAGAAACATTAAAATTCATTCACGAAAGAATCATATAATTATTTCTAGGTTCTCATATTACGTTGTACTAAATTTATATCATCAATTTAAAATATGCATATTAAAATAAAACTGCTATTATTAATCTTGTGCGTGTATATTATTTAAACATTAATACATTCATTCAATAATCATATAACATTTGGTTGATCTAAAGAAAACATAGTAAATACATCAAATTATTATTATTATTACACAATTTTTACCATAAATAATACTTCAATGTACAGTCCGTCACACGATGTCCTCCAGGATTCCAGTTTTACAAAATAATTTCACATTTACACTCAACAATTATTCTTTAAAATATTACGTGTTGTATAATTATAAAATAAACTTTATGCAATAAAAGGTTATATTAGTATTTAGTTATTATTTAAAAAAAATGTAAATGTACCTTTCCTATCTTTAATAAATCAATAATTAATGAAATATTTATGTTAGTTAATAAATAAGACATATTACATCACATCCAACGGTGGCTTCTTCCAGTTATCATTGTTCTTTTTCCTAGGCACAAGTTTTCACCAAACATTACTTCCTTTTCCGGTACATCACGTGTTTTTTAAAAGTTTTTATGGAATAAATGAAAACGTTCTTTTTTTTAAAATAAATAAAAAATAAAAGTCAGTTCCATCAGAAAACAAAAATAAAATTAAAATAGTTTATGGATCCAGGTTCACTTCTTTTAAAGAAAAAAAAAATATTATTTAAAAGTTATTATTTTTAGAATTAGTCTATAATTTACAAAGTTCTTGTTTAATTATTTTAATTGATTTGATTTGGATATCCATGTAGATTTGATTTGCGCATTCCGTAACAGATATTTAGGTAAGATTACTTTTAAAGTCTTCTATACGACCAGCGTTTAGACTTTAATAATACCATAATTTTACTTATAAGTATTTCTTTACTTATTAAATCTCCAATTTATTTGCCTTTTAAAATTGTCAGAATTTAGTCTTTTATACCATAAAGACTTAACAAGGCAAATATTTATACAATTACTGTTATATATTATATCTTTACCAAGATATATATTTAAATTTAGAATTTACAAATACTTGCTTCATAAAGAAGTATTTCTCATTTTTTAAATATCTATTTTATAAAAATTAACTACTATTAGCTTTTAAATTTATACAAAGTCCAACGTATTACTGTTAGGCATCTAATAACTCTCCTAGTCAATCCAGCGTTTGTTAAATTTTCAGTATAAAGTCTCCAATACATTTTATCCTTATATGATGTCCTCATGATTATTTGATAGTAAATTGAGCATTAATAGGAAACGATCAATAGGGAACTATAATAAATTAACACTGCATATTCATCGGTAACTTTTATAAATTATTTTAAAAAAACTACTCTCTTATAATTTTAAAACGATTTTAAGAGCGTCTATAATCACTTAGCTATTTTTAATAGCACCTTTTACTTTAAGAATTTCAATCACAAGTCACCTCCTAACAATTGAACCTTGGTTTTATACCGGAAGAAAACTCCCACTTGATTGGTGAATTAAACAATTGACTTGCTAGCTTATTTACATATTTCACCAACAAGACAGAATTAAAAATAAATAATGACTTATTTAATATTTATTATTTATCACATTATTAAATTCTTAAATCAATCTTTATCATTTATTTAAATCCATTAAACATTTTTTAAAATATTCTTTCTTACTTAATTTCACTTTTAACTTTTATAAGATTATTTTTATAAATAAATTAAGTCTATTTTTATTCGTTATGTTTTTAAACAGTATTTTAAAAATCAGATTTAATATTTCACATTAATTATCTTTATTTTTATTTCATGATAGCCAAAATAATATTTATAAATTTTATAACAGAATTTTTAAAATAGCTTTGCAACTTTACTAAAATACTCCCAAGCATGTGTGTACGTGTTTTAATTAACATCTGTTTTTTTACAACAGAGCTACAGACGCTTGTAATAATCTAAAAATAAACTAACAATTCATTTTTTAAAAATAAATATTTTTAAAATAAATAATATATTATAACAGCTTTTAAAATAATAATTCGATATTATTAAAATCAAATATCAATCTTCTATCATGTAATACTAATAATTAAAATATTTATATTCATTTATTAAATTTTAATCTTTATCAACAAATAAATATATGCATTTAATTTTAACTTGTCTTTTAAAACTTTAACTTTAAACATTTATTTATTAAATTTATTAATGCAGTATTGATTATGGCCAGTTTTCCCAACCATATACTATTATCATTCCCATTGAAATGTCTCTCTCAAACATCAGCACAATTTTTACATATCAAATACTCATGAATTACTTTAATTACACTTTTTAAAAGATTGTTATAAACAAAATTAAAATCATATAGCTAAATATATCTTAAATTTAAAATTTTTTAAATAGATTGATACAACAATTTATGGAGACCCATACAAAAGGGCACAATATATATATATATATATATATATATATATATATATATATATATATATATATATATATATATATATATATATATATATATATATATATATATATATATATATATATTTACAGTGTATTAACATGTGGCAATATTATACTTTTTATATTAACTTTTAAAGATAGATTAGTATTATTTTTACATGAGGAAATTATTGTATTAAAAATATGAAGAAATTAATGGTTTATCAATATAATAAAGTATTATTCAGTTTTCTGTAATTTAAACAGATATGAGAAAGAATATTAGTGCACAAATCATTCTTCATTTCATTATGCCAATGTGGGTTAATATTTATAAATGCAAAACCTATCTTATTGATGGGTTATAGTTTATAAATATAATTTTTTCCCACCAATTGCTGAATTTTGTTTTATAGTGTGTTTTATATATGCATACATGTTTATTTATTAATAGTTCTAATATTTTCTTAGATTGTTTGATTAGGATACATTTTGTAATCAATGTTCAATGTATTTTTATTGAATGGATTGCTTTCAAATTTAGTTCATGTTAGTAATCGATTTCAGTGAAATGTGACAATGAAATACTTCAAGATTGTTAAACAGTTTATATTGACTAAGAGTATCCACAGGCCACATTTCAAAAACGATATTGTTTCAGTAAGTTTTTAGTAATGGGTATGAGTTAACAGTACATTTTTTATATATTTTTATTAAAAAATGATTACCCTAAAAAGTGTTAACAATCAATTAAAATATAAATAAAACAAACAGAATTTTAATTAATTATAAAAGTTTTAACATTTTTTTTAAAGAATTCTAACTTTCTTTGGTAGTTAAGAAAAAGTAACTACAGAGAAATTTTAATAATTATGATAAGATTTTTTAATTGAACAAAAAGAGGGAAATATTTTTTTGTAAAAATAGACTTAATTAGCATAGGTTTGATGCAGTTATGTCTGTAATGATATAAGATTTGATGACTAACAAGATTGTTCCAAAAAAATTAAGATAGGAGGCATATTAAAGTAATAGATCTCAGTATCTTGTCAGGAATAGTCATTTTTGATTCAGCCTTTGATAGAAGAGTAGTAGCAGACCAACTGTGAAGATAACAGTGAGAAGTAAATTTTGATCTGAAGTAAGACTAACCTTACTACTAGTTTGGAAAAAAGTTTTTGAAATGGATTTGAAGAAGACCATGTGCTAAGTTTTAGCTAAGAGCTAAGCATCATTAACGTTAACTATAAATTCTGTATATTAAAAGAAAATGTAGAGGGAAAATGCCCCTGGGAGAAATCTGAAACAAACCTTATGTTTTATCCAAATGACAATTGTCTCAGCCTGTGTCAACCTGATTTGAAAATTATATTGAAAAATGGATAATTTCAGTCTGTACTAACTTGAAAATTATTATGTTATAAAAAGGATAAATTAACTGTGAATACTTAATCTGGAAATTTTGTTAATGTGGAAATTATTATCACATTGGAAATTTTTGAACTTACAAAATGTCAAGTTAATAGAATTTTTTAAAATAATGGATTATTTAAACTCAACACTTGAAGCTTACCAGAAGCAAAACTAATATCAAAGAAACATTTTAGTTATATCTAAAAAAGGACTAAAGGAATTAAACTATAATAAGGTAAAGTGTAGTTGATGTGCACATTTTCCTTTACACATTTTCATTTATATAATAAATTTGCAAATAATTTTTGTAATATCAGTAAAACAGTACTAAAAAATAATTTTAATTCAAGTTTTTTTGTTTGAAACATGTTTTTATTTTCCATCCAAAATTTATAAAAAAGATTATGAGGCATTTCTATTTTCATAAAAACTGGTTTTAGCTGTTCTTAAATTTTCTGTCTTTTATTTGTAAGCTGTTGTTATAAAATATAATTATTAAAAGGGGGAAATTAATTTAGTAATAAGAATCAATGTAAATATGTTTTACATTTTTCATAAGAAACAATTATATAACAAAACTTCATATGCTTACCATGCTTTTAACTATTACATAGTGTTATTACAGCAATATTAATTTTCTATGAGTGAAAAATGTTATAAAATATAAATGAGATAATTTATATAATTCACTTCTTTAACAATGGGATACAGGACTCTTTCTTATTAATAGCATGTGCATTATTGGCTATGTGTCTTGCTTCTTTAGTTTTACATTTTTTATCATTTCTTTTGGAACACACTATCACATATTGGCTCAAACCCATGAATGACCATCTTCAGTCTCATATTCTGCAAATATATATCAAAGAAAACAATGAAAATAGACTCATCCTATTAAACATCAAGATGTATATTCACACAACAAACAAATCACCAACCTAAAATTTAACCTGATAGACTTGTACAATTTGAAAAGATTAAAAAGGTAAATTCATTTCTTTGATTTAGAGAACATTTTGTAACAGAGCATTTACCTGGGGTGAATACTTAAAAATATATCCTTCTTCTGCCATACCACCAAGAATGTTCATCAATATTACATTGCATAAAATAGATGATAGACTCTAAAGATGTGTATTACTATGAAACAACTAAAATGATTACCAAATGGCTAAATGAACTTGTTTCAATTTGCTAAGTACATGATCAAATTGCCATTCAAATGCATGAACAAGATTAAAGATATGATAATTGAACAACACTATTAACTTGCTTCTCTGAACATAGCCGTTATGCAGGTCTGAGTCCCACACATAGTCCATTGGAATAGTAGAAGCACTTCAAAAACAGAGTATGTTCATAAAAACCAAGTTTATTATTGCCTCAATTAGATAAAGAATTACATCACTGCTCTTTCTAATGAAAAATACTATATGATGGAAAGAAGTATGGCCAATAGTATTACCAATAAACTATCATATACAGCATTGCAGTGATGAAATTTGTGGAATCAATACTTTCTAACCATATAGAGAAGGTACCTAACCTATTACACATGAAATATGTGGATGGTGTACTTAATTGCACACCAGAAGCATGAATTACAGAAATAAAACAGAAGCTAGCATAGAAGATTGTCATTAAATTGGACAATCAAGCATGAAGATACTCAAAATGGCCTTGTTTCTTGATTTATATGTGCAGAAATGTAGAAATTATTTGGACTGTAAAATGATGATTAAATCCATTCAAATTAGAGATGCAATTTATTCAAAGAGCTAACCCTTACAGCTCCTAAGCTCACATGTTTTAAAGCATTCTTATATTGAAACATTAAATTTTATAAATTTGAATCTGATCATAAAGTCAACATTGAAGCATATATTAAGAACATAGGTGAGATAGGATTTAATCATAAATATCCGATAAGCATAGTCAAAATTTTTCATTCCAAAATCAGTAATACACCTGCACTAATGATGGCAAAACCATTGATATCACTGTTATACACACCCAAGCTATCTTAAAGTTTAATGAAAATTTGCTCTGAAAGGTATAGTGTTAGTTTTCAGATCCCACCCTAAATTATATGATAAATAACCTCAAAAACAGGTTGCCACTTTACTAGACCCCATGTTGCTTGCAAGATTAGTTGCAACAATTCTTTCTGCAAGGCTATGCACTTCAGTGAGACATGTGCAAACATTGCAATCAAGATGGTGCAGCACAAGTATTTGTATAATCACACTAAAGTCAATACCTATGTTATCTATTTGTAGAATACAAGACTGAACATGATCATAGCTTTAAAGCAATGTGTGTTAGTATAGTGTTCTCTGAGAGAAATGACAAAAGCTATACAGTTAAAAAGGCATGGCATATCACCCATAATTCATGTGTTATTAATAAGAAAGAGTCCTGTATTTCATTGTCCAAAAAGTGGATCACATAAATGATCTCATTTATATTTTTGTGTAGATTATTTAAATACCACCTTATTATAATACTTTTCACTCATGGCAAATTAATATTGCTATGATTATGAAATAGTTAAAAGAATGCTCATCATATGAGTTTTTGTTAATATAATCTTTTCTTATGGAACATGGAAAATGTGTTTAAATGAATTATAATTGGGAAAAGAAACACTTACTGAATTAATAAGAATCAACTGGTTTCTTATATGAAATTATTTTTTTCGATAAAAATGTAATAGATTTCAAATTATCACATTTTTTCTGAATTTATTATTTTATTAGTTAATTTCATTAAATAATTGTTTAAAATAATAATAGTGTTAATGTGTTTATTTCTCCGGATATCTGTTCTATGAATTGACAGTGTGTGTGATTTGATTTCATTATAGGATAATATTTTAAGGAAATTTTAAATTATCCCAGTAAGTCTATTTAAATTAGATTAAGAATATAAATTTATATGTTTTTTTGTTTACAACCACAATCCCTAGAGTGTTTCTGATATTGAACAGAGCAATAACAGTTCATTTATTTGTATGTGGAAATATATGTTTGTGTTTGGAAATCCAGATGGTTCTCTGGATAGTGCACAATGTCAAGATCATCTTTAAAGTTCATTCTTTGCACTTTATTTATAGATTAAAAATTAGTTTATAATTGGTCTAGATACTCATGATATCATATAGGCAGATCATATCAGGATCCCAATTCCATCCAGATAATTATTTTATATTTTGTCTTAGGTTTTGCAGAGGCTAGGTAATTGGCCTAGATTTAATAATGTATCTCTTTTGAATCCAGTCTCTTCTATAATACTGGTGATGTTACTTATAATTGTTGTAATGATTTATTTTTCTCTATGCTGATATTCTTATGCTTCTTTTATATTAGTTAATGACTATTCATTGGCAATGTTAATTGAAATTGAGATATTTAGGGATGATGATAATGATGGAAGTTCAAATACAAACAATATCATCACATAAAAAGAAATTAACCATTATTGCTCTAGAACTAGTGCAATATTACAAGGACTCTAGAACTGTAATTGTGAATAAAATATAAATGTATATGCTTAATTTACTTTGTTTTAGAAAATCTTACTGGGAAAATTTACAAATCCCTTAAATACTATGCAATAATTAAGTCCAAATCTTACACCCTGCCAATTTGTAGAATAGATAACTGGTGGAATAAAGACATTAACACTATTTTATACCAAGACAATATGATAATTCTGAATTTCACCCATTTCTATACAAATATAATTTTATATATAGCAAATAAGACTAAGCAGTTGATTCTTATTACTAAATTAATTAACATTTACTCTCTGATTTATCCCATCCCCCCAATTTTTTTTAATAATTAAATCTGAAAACAATATCACACAATATTAAATGCAATATTAAAATAAGAAGAAACAAATGATATAATAATACTTTACACCCAATTATATAGGTATAATAAATAAATCTACATATTCTCTTAGAAATGAAGGGGAAAAATATTGAAGAGAAAAAGAAAACATGGATATCATTACCATATATAAATAATATGATTACATCATTGGTTTCTTCTTATTTTAAATGAAGAATTGTAATATTATAGGTAAAGTGGCTTACCATTGTGAGTTCAATTACAATGATTAGTTTAAATATGCAGTGAAAAAAAGAATTTATGAATATAACTTTTTGTAATAAAGGTTTTGCTTTGATATTTTATATGTGGAAATTTGTTTGATCAAAAAGACATATTTTATAAATATGACAGGCAATTTATAAACAATGTAGTTATGTTACTATACATAAATTATGGAAAGTTGACATTCCTGTGAGAACTTTAATGTTATGTGACTGTAATGAGATTTTTTTAATTTTCAATTTTAACTATCAATGGTACTCAAGTTAGTAGACATTTTATAACTATTATTTATTTTTGTATATTGATATTTTGAATATTGTTGAATTTATTTCAGAGTGTTATGCTTATTATATTTATTTTATAGATATATTTTTATTTAAAATGAATATTTTGTCTTCCATCTACGAATTTTAGCATTTACAACAACAAGAACAACAAAACAAATGTTGTGGATATAGTGATACTACTTTAAATTTATTGCATAGTGCTCTGAAAAAGTAAAACATCTGTACTAGGGATCTGTTAATATTTGCATATGACATTGATGTCTTTGAGGTTTGACTAAGTATAGTTATAAGGACCTTAATTTTTCTTAATGATTTGTTAGTATTAATTAAAAACTGTGTGAAATCTTTATGTTCAGCTGAAATTATCTGATGTTTCTGGAAAAAAATCTTTACTTAGTAGAGGGAGATCTTTGTTCCCATATTGGCTTTTTCACAAAAATCTCACTAAACAATTTTGTGAGAAAAGTAAATATTATGGATCAAAGAATTATGTTAAAATTAGTGATGAAATTTTAAACTTCTTCAAAATATAAATTTTTACGATTATTAAAATACTCAGTCATAATAAAAGAAATTCTGTTTTTCTTAATGAGCACTTGTTTATGTACGAAGTAATTTGTAAGACATGACACTGGTTAATATGTTTTTGTATTTTCTCTGTAATATATTAAACATTTTGAGTCATTTATGTAAAGGATCATCTATATCTTCATGATAGGAGGGCATTAAGATTTAATTTGACAAATCAAAAATAATTAATTTCTAGTGCCCAGAATTCAAAATGGTATATACTAATTGCTGATCCCCAAGTGTATACCAAGAAGTACTGTCAGAGATGGATATAAAAGTTTAAATTATCTTTGAGTATTGATATTTTTTCAACAAGAGGAAAAAAAAAGATATTTCTTTAATTGTGGTGAGAAATGTTACTAGGAAGATAAGACTAGTTTAAGGTTTATCCATTTATTATACTTAAATATATGGAGCAATGGTGGATCAGGATTAAACTGTTGAAAAAATGAAATTACATCCTTTCTGAGGGGAAAAAAATACTGATAATAGTAAAATTTTAGACCATTATATATTGAATATTTTTGTAAGTGAATATACTGAAATTGAAAAGATATGATTTTACTTATATGTAAAGATATTCCAGAAAAGCAGTTAATGATTTAGTGTCTTTTAGACAGGTTTGTTGATGTTTTAGAGACATATTTCCAAGAAAATAGGATTGGGGGTAACCACTTTTTCAGCACATTTTATCATATATTTTTAAACTATATTTTCAAAGAGTAAATTCATACTACACTAATCAAGAATAATCTTTATAGACAGAAAAAGCTAAACAATATTATCTTGTACATAAGACATTAAAACGTTTATTTTAGTTCTTGTAAAATTTTCAGGGAGGTTTTTATAATTAATTGTTATAGAGGATTAATATAACAAGTATGAAATAATACACTCAAAGGTAATTCCTATGGAATTGATTTGCTTGATCTAATAAAAGATCATTCTTCAAAAGTCATATGTATTTTTCTGTTTAATACTAAAGTGATTAATAAATGTAATAGACCATGTAAAAATGTAATTTGATATAAACTCAGAAGTAGCATCACAACAGATACTAAGTCAAAGGCAACTTGTGAATATTTATCCAGTTTTCAGATTGAGGGCATTATCATTCTAAATAGAGAGGCATATTGATGAATAGAGGCACCCTTTTTACAAACTGATATTGTGATAATAAAGAGAGAATGGGGACTTCAAACATAAGATATACTTCAGAATCTTTATGGTATTTTTAGTTTAATTTAAAATGGAGAGAGTAGAAGTAAAAAGTTTTTAAACATGAAATAAGAATTTTCTCTCTTAATGGAACCATGAAGGTAGAAAGTGGGGACAATAAAAGTGGCTTTTGAAAATGGAACCAGTGAAACAGGACATAAGACTTGTATTATCAATACCCTAATTGATAAGTATGCAAGTTTTATGAGTTATCCTACACAAAAAATTAGATGTTTAGATGTAAAAATTTATCCCAGCATGTACATTTACTCATTTTGGCAAGTTTCTTTCTTGTATCAGATGATTCTATGAATATATCAAGTTCAGGGATTTCCAAAAACAAAACAAGTGAGTTTGACCAATTTGATTGTAGGATTCTATTCAGAAGTATATCAAAATAAAAATTCTTCTTTGTTTAGTCAATATCTGCACATTAACTGTGAATCTTGGTAATTCATAAGAAAGGAGTTGTCCAGCACATTTTTTTGACAATTAATTTATTTGAAGTCAATTTTTTTTATTTTTGTTGAGATATATTTTATTAGTTCTGCACTTGCTTTATAAATAGCATTCTTAAAGGATTTAAATATTGATACATTTTCCTTGTAAACAACTGTGCATTTTTTATACAATTGATGTTATGAGTGATAAACTCACATGGGTTGAGGGGGTGCCTTTTATAGCATTAACACAAGCGTGGTTATAATATTAATGAACATATTCCAGGTTGCAACTGGATCCAAATCAAGACTTTTGAATTTAAGGAAAAGAATGTATATCTTTGAAAAAATGATTTTTGTTCTCACTAAAATTCAGTAGGTTCAATGAGAATCAAAAAGTTGGGAGTGCAGTCATATTCAAGAAACAGTTTTAAGACAGCATAACCTAATAGAAGGCAGAGAACTAATATAAGTGCTTCTTACCTCTCCAAAGACAATAGTTTTTTTAAGTTCTCTACTCCATATTCATCATTAGAATATTTTATACATTGAGAGGAAACTTTATTTTTTCTATTCTAGAGTAGAAAAGAAGATTACCAAGGTTGATAGTTCTTTAATGAAGCCTTTCTTTCTGTCTGGCATTTTATAATGGATAATAACATATCTTAATTTAGACTGTGTTTTATTTTATATATTTGGACTGATATTTTAGAATTGTTGAATATTTCATGCAAATCCTTGATTAGAAATTTATATAGTGATAAATTTTGATCTGTAGTTGCATAACTAAATTTGTAGGTAAGAAATGTTTGTAAAAGATAAGTACTAACAAGATCGTATTGTAGTGTTTAAATGATTTATATTATTTTGATAATTTCAGGCATATTAGGTTCATTTTTGTTTTTATTAATAAATTTCATCTGTTTGTCATGTAATTATCTATATTTTTATCTTTAGCTGTTATGTATCTTAAAGTATTTATGAATATTTTACATAAGCTTTTACTATTATTATGTTCTTCTAGATATTCAAGTGAATTTTTTAAAAATATATTTTATGGCTTATGATTAATAATATTGGTTTAGATTTTGCTTGTAGCTTGAAACATTATTTAACTGTAGAGACATGTTATTAGTAGTTTGAGGAAAACATTAAATCACTATTTTGGATTGAAAGTTTGACTGATATTTTTTACTTGTTAAGGCAGTCATAAAAAACTTTGATTCTTCATAATATATATTTATCTTTCTCTGATGTGTAGTAGATATATTTAACAGAAATATTAACAATTAATTATTTTGCAAAACTATATCAAATTTAAATTTATGCATATGAAGTACTAAAAAGAAACCATAAAAATATTACTGATATGATAAACTGCTAATTTACTTTTAATTTGCCATTGTTTAATAATTCAAAGTACTTACCAAATTAACGGTTTTTTATTAAAACATTAAGATTTTTTTTTAATGACTAGTTATTAAAATGGCATACATTCCTCTAGCTTTTAAATTCTGTTGATAGTATGATTAACTTTTGAATTGTTATCATTTATTGAGTGACATTCTTAATTTATTTAATTCATGTTTGCTTTTATATGTGAATGTATAAAACCACACAAGTACAGCATTTTTTGTTTTTGTAAATAAATTAAAATCAATTATAGATTACATTTTACTTCATTATTATTATATTGAAATAGATCATAAGTGAGTGTTGTTTTCATCAATTTTTTTAAAATATATATTTTATACTTTTAAAAAAAAAACATTTTTTAACTGAAATATTCTATTAACTAAGTTTTATTTTAATTATTATTAAAATAAAATATTTTATGAACTCATAAGTAGGAACTACAAGTTGGCCAAACTAAAGATGTCATTACTATTATATAATCTTTTTCATTTATTGATTATGCTTCTTATATATTCAAAGTTGAATTGAGTTTCACTCTTTCATTTTTTTAATAATGTTATGAAGAGAATTTGTATCTTTTTTCGTATTTTCATTATTTTTTGTTAATTCCTCTAACTTTGTACGAAATATAACCAGTAATATAAAATGATGTTAGCAACATGTAATCAATTACAACAGCAAGACATTTCAAACTATTTAGAAAAATATAGTAATAATTATTTTTGAAAATTTATGATCAACAGAAGTTGATATCATATTGATAATATTAAAAATAACAGTAATAATAATAATTAAAACGAGCAAAATTTCCAAACAATAGTGCCACTCCGTGCAAATCAGAGTAATCAATGGATGCCAGAAGGCTTGTGCATAAAATACCTATCTAGTGCCTAGTTTCTAGTTTGTGGCTTTTGTCAGTGAGAGCCTTGGATCTGAGAGCACTGCACCTAGATCTTAGGTACTCTCGTCAGTGAGAAGCCTTGGATCTGAGAGCATTACTAGAAACTAGTCTGGGGATATTGGATGAGTAGGCACTAGATAGGGATTTTAAGCACAAGCTTTCTGGTATCCATTGATTACTCTGGCTTGCATTGAGTGGCACTACTGTTTGGAGAGTGTTGCCTGTTTTAATAACAGTTATGAGCAAGCATAAGAAATGGTGATCATGTGATGAAAAAAATTCAATAATAAAATTCTTAGTCTTCCTCAAGTCTTCTTTTTTTTTATTGTTCTGCTTTTCTTCTTCTTTCAGAGTTATGTATAAAATAATATCATGTAAAATATAATTAAAACATGATTGCATAAAATAAAATAGTAAATGAAACAAAATAAACCGAGGAATAAAAGATTTTAGTCAATTTAATAAGTCATTAGAAATTCTTTACTGTAAGTGCTTTAAATTTATTCTTTTTATCCTGAAATATCCATACTTTTAAAAGCAGAGAAAGGTATCACTTACTATGAAATCTTTTAATTCTATATTTTTTGTTGCTGTTGTTAATTTTTTTTTAATAATGCTGGATTAGCACGAAATACGTGTATTGGTGATTTTTTATCTTTTCAACATGTGTGTGATCAGATGGGTCAGTAATATGAGAATGGGATGGAGAGTTGAGGGTCATGTAAAAGTCTGAGTTTGAATCCCTTATATATTACATATATATGTGCAAGTGTGTGTAAGCCTGTATAATGCACTAAGTTACATATTGAAACAGAGCATTAAAGGTCTACCCATCCTTCACATATGTATGTAAAAATGGATTATTCTCCAGTACATAAGGTGTCTCAATGATTATCATCAACAACATGGGTAGTATGACAACCTTGGAACTAACATGGGCTTTGAACATTTCATCATCATATTTTCAATGAAATGGATGGGTGAAGAGTTGTGGGTTGGAGTGTTTTGAAGCCTGTCCATTAAAGTATAAAGATAGGCTATCTTAATATAAAGCTGAGCACTGACTGTATATATGTGTGGAGATGGTAATCTGGACCAATTGATGAGGAATGCATGGAGAGTTGAGGGTCGTGTGAAAATCTGAGTTCGAATTCCTTATATATTACATATATACGCAGGTGTGTGTAAGCCTGTGCAGTGTATTAAGTCATATATCTATTCAGAAAAAAAAACTGATTTTTTTTAAAGCCATTATTTTATATCCATCTTAATTTATGCAGTAAAAAGTTGATTTTTCCTTGGTGATTTGTTTATATTATATGGTAATATATATATGTCATATTATTATTACTATTTGCGGGATATTCCGTGTAGTGAAAAAGCTAAATGCTGACGTTTCAGTACAATAGAATTAACATATATATATATATATATAATATAATTTATATAAAATTTAAAGTGAAGTAACAAAAACCTATGGCTGCTATACATATACACACATACACCAATAAATGCAAATAATAAACTGATATTACCTATTCCTTGATCTCTGATGGTTTTACTTCGTTGGAAAGTAGAAGGTGAAGTTTTTTATTAGTTTGATTTAAATACAGCACAATCATTCTGAAAATATATAGCCTTATATTTAACAACCTTTTAAATGTCAGTTATGAAATTTAAATGAAAGTAACAATTTTTTTCAGAAAGTATGTATAAACAACACTCTTACGTTAAAAATGCAAAAACTATAGTGATATCACCTATTTCTTGAGCTGTGATGGCTTTAAATATTTATTTATTGACATTGATAGAAAATAGAATGTGAAATTTGTATAATAATCTGACTTAAAAGTGGAACAAATTATTCTAAAATCAAAATTGATCATTTAGAAAAAAAAAAGATGATGCCTAATTTTTCTTATTTTTCAGTTTTAATTAAAATGTCAGTTTTGAAAATATAAGTAATCATAGCTTAATATAAGCAAAACTTAAACAGATATAACAAAAACCTCTAGAGTCAATGTATAAATAATATTTTTATGTCAATAAATGCAAACAGTAGAGTGATACTTTAAGCATTTATTGCTTATCATTGATGGAAAGGAAAATTTGTTTATTGGACTTATTTAAATAGATGCTGTCCTTAAATCAGGCTAATATATAAATTTTATGCTCTCATTTTAAATAATAAATAAATGAATGCTTTAGACTATCAGAGCTCAAGGAATTTTATTAGCATAAGTGTTTATACATAGTTTAGAGATTTTGATTACTTTTTTTTTTAAATTCATATATATAGGTGCTCTACTAACATTATTTATTTATGCTCTCTATGGGTATTTATAAAACCTTTGAATGTTATATACAGAAACTTTGATGAAAAATGAATTAACACTTGCAGATGTATGTTTTGATCAATCATACTGATATTAATTGCATGGAATAGTTGAGATCACATCACTCTCTATTTTAGTAATTATAATTTAATTGCTACAAAATCAGTGATGTTGAGGCATTATGGCAGCACTGCTATCACTTCAGATTTTCTTCACAATTTTGTGATTATTTATAATAACACTTTACTGGTTCCATTTTTTCATGTAGAAATCAGAAATAAAATAATTAATTAAAAAAAATCTGAATATGTCAGTATCACATAGTCTTATACAAATGTCATGCAAATTTTCAACTTGAAAGAAAGCCAACAATATTCTCTTTGGTGTATCATAATACAAAGAAGCTGACAAAAATTTGAGAGTGCTCTTTTTCAAAAAGAAAAGATGAATTTTTTCATTTATTTCCATATTTATGTAACATATGTGTAAAATATTTATTTAAAATGAAAAAAATATGTGAATTAGATTTTATTTGAAAATGTTTGTATTTAAAAATATTGATTCTAAAAGCCATAGTTTCAATAAAGTGGAAATTGTTTGTACTATCTAAAATAATTACTTTTATAAACACTGGTGAATAAATTTTTTATTTAGTTTTAATAATCATAATTATAATTTTGAATTTTAAAATGTATTTTCATTGTATAATGATCTTTTAAGTAAAATGTATTTCTATTTTAAGAATGGAATTCAAATAAGAAATATTTCATTCAATATTTTTTATGAATGGACAAAGGGTATGATCCAATATGAAAAGAACCATTGTTATCATTACATATTCACTTTAGTACTTTATTTTTCTATTTTGCAAAGTTCAAATATTAGTATTTAGAATGTCTTTAATTTGTAAGCTTATATTTGTAGTAAATAATATAAAGTTTATCAATATATGTTTAGAATAATTATTTAATTGTAAAAATAAAATGTTATTCTAAATCATATATTGATAAACTTTACATTATTTACTACAAATGTCAGTTTACAAATTAAAAACATTCTAAATACTAATATTTGATTAATTGTAAAAATAAAATGTTGTCAAGCGTTGGTGGTCGAGAGCCTTACAAGCAGTTGTCCTGGGTTTGCGTGTTCACTTCCTGGCCGATGCTTTGACACATGGAAAAAAATGTTGCAAATGTGAAAGAAATGATCACTAGGTTTTTTGAAATAAAAATGAAGGAATTGGACCTTGAACTTGTTAAATAGACTTGCAATGCACAATTTGACATTAAAATTTGGATTTAAATTTTATCAATAATTTAATTAAAACCTTCTTTATATTGGCTTAATGTTAATTAACAAAGCATTGTTTATAATCCGATATAATAGATACCTAAATATATTAAATATTATGTGGTATTTAATTAATATTAATGTATTTAAAGTATTAGATTATAAGTTTTACCTTATCTATTAACATTATGCTAATATAAAGAATGCTTCATTTAAATTGCTACTAAAAATCACATTCAAACATCTAATATCAAATTGAGCATTAAACAACTATTTAAGTAGACTATTAGTTGCTGTCTTTGATGTGTTCTAAACTAGTCTTCCAAGCAGTTGATGTCCTGATAGAGGTCAATCATTTTTTATTAAACATTGCTGTATTAAGTTTCTATAAATTTCTATAGAGAATAATAAATAAATCAATATCTCTGTGCATAATATAAATTATACACATGTATATTTATGTGTCATACCAAGTGGAACAATTCAATAATATTTGTAATATTTTGCCAAATACACTTTTGGTACTGTTCACTAGACTCATGGTGACTTAACTAAACTGACCAGTTAATATTCTAGTGCATAATCAGTAAAACAATTGTGTTTCTTTGATAACATTATTAGATTTGACAATAAATAAGGCCTCTTTTACTTTCCTGCTTCTATCATTAGCCTCATTTCTGACAGTATTAATTATTTGAAGGTAAAATTAATGTCCAGTATTTTTCTCATGATTGAAGAAAATACAATTGAGAGTCCATCTTAGGGTTTTTGTATTGGTATGTGATCTGTTGTAAACACATTAATAAACTAGCTTTCATCTCACCATAATGATATTGCAGCTAGATTCTTGGCAAATAATTGAATATATGATTTTATACTTTTCATCTTGTTCTACCCTATCTTTTGAATTTCTTGATTAGTCTATTGAGACATAAGGCTGATCTGATTTTTACATTAAAATCTTTACAAATTATTTCTTTTAACTTCATATTTAGATTTTATTGAATTGATCCACTTTATGATACATAAATATACATGTCTCTAGAGCATAAATATATTAATAAATTATGTATTATTTATGTGGTATTTAATTAAATAATATTTGCATAATTAAGATATTTATCTGAAGTTGAGATTGTTTTGAAAGATGTTAGATTATAAGCTCTGCTCTGTTAATTGATATTAAGCCAATACAAAGGAAACTTTAGTTAAATTACTGCTTTCTTCATGTTCAAACTTAAAATTAAATTTAGTATTGCTGTATCTATTTAAATAGAAATTGAATTACTGTATTTGATACTATTTCAGCTGGTCTTCCAAGCAGCTGATGGCATCATATTTGTTTCACAGAGATGCATGTCCTAAAAGAAATAAAGAAATGTTTTTATCAAATGTTGCTATATATAAGACTATAAATCTTACCAATTTTAATAGAGTGTAAATAAATAATACTCGCAAATTACATATTATATGGTGTTTAATATTTATTTATGGAGCTTCTATAAAGCAATTTGTTGGTATATACAAGCAAAAAATATTTTTTCGCATATTTTTATATGTAAATATATTTTCAGAAATAATAAAAAATAATTTTAAAAATAGTATCTTTTTTAAATTTTACAGATAAAAAGTATTAAATATTTTTTACATTACGTATCTATTTAATTCTATAAGGCGCATCAATTTATTTCTCAATAAAAGATTAAATTTTATTTCACAATTTAACTAATAACTTGCTGAGTAATACTTTTGACCTGGGAAGTCATAATTACAGCGCTCAAACTTATTATCTAAATTTGTATTTGTAATTTACATATTCCACTTTCATAACAATGTTATACAAGACTCTTTTTTCTTTATTGCATAGGTGTTATTAGGAATAAATCCATCAATCTATTTATCCATCTATCCACCTATCTATCGGTCAATCTATATCTGTATCCCTTTCTGTGTCTGTCTGACTAACCGACAGACTGTCTGTATATATATAAACGAACTTTACTCAATAAAGATAATATTAAAAAAATGCATGCTTCTTATCTCATACTATGTATAAAAATAATTAATTCTATAAAATTGTTAAAAAAAAGAAACAAGGTCATGGAAAAAAATTCATGCTCCTTTTCAGTGAAAACATCTGCATCAACAAAAAGAGCAAGTTTTGTTTTCTTATTAACAAGTATTTTTGATTATGTATGCTTACTTCTTATATTATTATTATTATTATTATTATTATTATTATTATTATTATTATTATTATTATTATTATTATTATTATTATTATTATTATTATTATTATTATTATTATTATTATTATTATTATTATTATTATTATTATTATTATTGATGATGATGATGATGATGATGATGTTTCAATAATATAATGTATTGTCAACAAAGGTTATGTGGTGTTTACATGCTTATGCCTTGGTTACAGTGCCATGATGATTTTTACAGATTTGGTTTAATTTTGAGATTTTCTTTGTTAATTACAAAGATATGGAAGTGTTGAATAGGAGTCTACATCAGTTAACTTATTCAATTAAAACACTTTAGAAACCCTGGGTGTGCATGGTAGATTTTTCACATTATGATATTTTTGTTCTTGCTATCATTGGTTAATTTTTACTATTATTAGTTTCTGTTCTTGTTGTTAGTTAGATTCCCTCCTTCAATCTCTCATTAATATTATGTTACTGACTTCGTTCATTGGTCAAAAGTTTTATTCATGTTTTCAGCTATATGAATATCTACATTTCATATTGTCCTCTTCATTTCTTGTTCATTGTTGGTTTTGTTTGAATAGACTATGTTTATATAATGGTTAGTTGTTGCATGCTCTTAAAAATTAGCTTGTACAGATGGCCACAAAGATATCTGGATATGTAATCTTTGTGTCTCTGCTCATTATTGGCTCTAGCTTGTTGTAGAATGTTGCCAGATACCATCCAGTGTTTTTTCACAGGCTGAATGTATATCATGTGCACCAAAATGAGTAAAATTCAAAGATTGCTGCTCATGCTGTAGGGTTGTCTGCTTGTGGGTAAAATATGTTAGCTCACAGTTTATCTTGTTCTATATTGATGTAGTTTGTTGTTTTTTGTAGTATTTAGTTCTGTACCATTGTAAAATATATATGTTATGTTTCTTCAACAGCATGGCATAAGTTGAAGAATAGATTTATCAACCTATAAAGGTGATGGTATCATAAGAAATGGGATATTGGTAGTGCAAATAGGTTTACCTTGAAAAGTTGAGAACTTCAGTTCCATTGACCATTTTTTGATATTTTTAAGGAGTTGCTTAATTGTTTACTTTCTGCATTGGGCTAAAAGTCAGATTGTTTGTGTCTGGGTTGATCAATTCATATGTTTTCCAGTATGTGTATTGCTAATCAAATGTGACCATTGTAGTTCTGACATTGTTTTGTAATTGTACTGAGTGTGCTAATGATACTAGATAACCATATGTGGAGAATGGATTATCTGTAGGGATTATATTGAGGAGGCTTTGCAGCTGTTGCAATTGTGCAGTGATCTTTTCCAGTAGGTTTATTGTTTGTTGTATGGAATACATGTATTGTATAGAGCCCCAGACCATTCCATATAGTTGGTTAACTGAGTTGTTTGATTGAAATGGCTACAGTTTTTCTACCTATAGTAGTTTGCTACAGAGCAATGTATGGCAGCTGTACAATTTTTTGTAAAGTTGACAATAGATTAATAATATGTAATTCTTGTTGTTAAGACTATGTTAAATAGGTGCCCTTTTTAATATACAGATAAATTTGCATTTGATAAAGATGTGGCTATATTTGTTGCTTTCTGTTTGAGCTTATTTTGTAGAGTTTGTCTCATTCCATGTGATCGCAGGTAAAATGGGAATCTGAGAAATGGAGTAGGTTTTCCTTGATATAGCTGTGTGTAAGATTTGTTAGTATAGATAAACCGTGCTGTTGTTTTGCTTAGGTTGAATTGTAGTTTGTGCATATTTGTTTAATTTCATAGTACTCTTTCTATTATTGGATTTTTTTACAGGATGTTAAAAACACTGTTACATCATCTATGTATGCAATTTATGAATACGTTGGTCAGTTTGTGATTTTCATATTTTTGGTAACACATTTGCAATCTGTTTTAAGAGTGAATTTATATAGAGAATAAACATCAGTGTGCTAAGCAGGGACCCTTGTGAGATTGAATGTGTGAGAGCAAATGATGTTTGTTTCTGCTAAGTCTGAGGTGTATCTCTTGGTTGAGTAATAGATTTGTGATGATGTAGGGTGGATGATATTGCTGTATTTACAAGCATGTTCATTAAAACATTTATTGCAACAGAATCAATGGCTGCCTGTATATCCAGTTGAATTGCAATTGGGACATATTTTTTATCTTGTTACAGTGCACTTTGTATCATTTTAAATACAAGTGCAGTCTGTGTGGTGGAGGGTCCCTTTTTGCATACTGCATGTTTAATATATTGCTATTGTTTTGTATAATGTATATTTTTTGTTATATGATATTACTGAGGTTATTATTTATTATGTTTAAAAAATTGTTGCTATTAACATTTTCAAAACGTGTTAAATTGATATTTTTTAGTTAAATTTAATTTGATATTTTTAAAATACTATTCTATTTTGGCAATATATACATGAGTTTGTTGACAAAAGGGGGAAAAATATAATGAACATATGTATGAATTACTTATTATTTTTATCAGTTTGGTCAAGACATTGAATCAGTTAATTAAGTCATTCTGCTGCAATTGTTTTAAAATAACTTATTTCTCATGAAAATTTAGTTATAATACTAAATTAAAGGTGAATAGTAGCTCCAACTTTTGTTTTGTGTTTTTATGACAGTTGCTTTTTGAATTTTTACTTCACATTTTGACCACTACTACAAAGCGGTTATGTGATAGTGTAAAATTAATTATTATTACAGATGATGGATAATCTGAAGCATTTGAAATGGAAAAATAATAACTAACTGTAATTTTATTTTTCATTTTTATCACCAATATACTTGGAACAGGTTTAAGATTGCTTTATGAAATGGGCATAAAAATGTCACACTGATTTTATGGTATATGCATATATATATATATATATATATATATATATATATATACCATAAAGGGTACAATATATATATATATTAAACGCTAAAGCTAACCTAATCAATAAAATAATCAAAATTATCTCAGATTCACAACTCAAGCAGACTAGCCAAAAAATATACACTCTAAAACAAAAACCAATGGTTTTATTGCTACAAGAAGACGTTTAAAATGTAAAGAACTAGGAAAATAACAAAAGTTGCCATCTTAAAGATTCTATGCTATCACTTAATCTAGACAACTTTTTAATTCTCCCAATATCATTCATTGAAAAATTATTAAAAACTAAACTTTACAAGCCCGTAATCAAGAATAACTACCAATAACAAATACCCATCTAAATTAACTAACAAACAAAAAATCCACACCAAAACATACACAGTTTTATTTTCTTTAATTTTATTTTTAATTTTTTTTTTCTAATTTTATTGTATAATACAACTTTATAACAAACAAATATTACAAACAAAAAAACATTGGATGTGTTTAAGATTTCTATTTTTTGGCTAATCTGTTTGAGTTGTGAATTTGGGGTAATTTTGATTAATATATATATAAATGTGTGTATATATATTAAATTCTCTTAAGGTGTTAAATTACTAGGCATTGGATTGTTTTGATCAACTGATAGCACTTTATCACCAACATTGGTAATTTATTAGTACTTACTAATTTCTTACATTTGAAATATTTAATCTAATTTAATCAAAATAAAAAGCAATAATTTTATAACCTTACATTGTAGATTTGCAATATGCTAAAATATGCTAGTGATTATTCTCTTTTTCTTAATTTTAAAAACTGATCTACAAAATCTTTATAATATGAAGCCATTTTAATATTTTGGTATATTTTAGTTAGCAAGAACTTGAATGTTGATATGTGGTGTGAATTTTGATGAGATGCTGTCTTTAATATATTCTATCCAAACATGGATCTTCTTGATGCAAAATCATTCAAATTTATTTAAATAAAGCACCATAATATGTGAACATTATACGAAAATATACCAATATGACATAATTTGACTCTCAATACTTTAATCAAGATCATTGAATATGCATGAGTTTTTATTACAGTGATAATATAAAACATTTAAAAGAATAAAGCAAGAAATGAAAAAAAAAAAACTCAAAACTTAACCAAATAAATTTAATAAATGAAATAATCTTATCTATATATGATTTTGCTAGGTACAGAATAATTATGAAATTACAATAAAGAATTGATTAATTTAAATCCTTAAAATGTTACTATAAATGTTTATCTATTTTCCCACTGTACAATCAATAATTAACTAAAATACCTAACATTTATTTTCATTCAGTGACGTATTGAAATTTGAATCAATACTCTAACTAAATATATGCAACAACTCAATATTGGGCAATCATATAATAATACTCTAATAAGAATAGATTTAAATAATTTTAAAATGAGAAATGATTATTTATAAATAATTAAGTAGTTGAAATAGAAAGTTTTTAATGTAGAATAAATCTTTTTTTTTTAATTTTGTAATTATATGTTGAACTATTTCCATCATGTTCTTGAATTGGTATCTAAATACAGTACCTTAAATTGTTTGCAATAGGTGACAAATTAGTATGGAATACAATGTTTTAAGTGATATCATTATTCAGTCTTTTTTTAGTCTAGCAGGACTAACCTATGACAATTAACATGGGAACTAAATTGGTGACCCTTATATTCATGAATAATTCAACTAATATGTAATCACAAATCTTCGGATGATCATTTTTAAAAATAGTATATTTATAAATTTTACCTATTACTATAACAATTTTTTTTTCTGTATTAATGACAAAGTTATAATAATTATAAAAATTGTTTTCTATGAACAAATAATTAAATTTTCATGGTTTTAGAATTCCTTGTAGCTTGCTTATACATTTGTAAGAGCATTTTCTGTATTATCTTATTAGATAAATTTAAAGTGAAATTTTCAATGGAAATATAATGAATTCCAAGACCACTTTAAATATAAAATTTCAATATTTAACTTCAGTATATACTGGTTAGGTCTTCTGATGGAGATGGCTTACTATCTTTATATATTAGCTGAACATATTGATGTCCAAATCAATTTAATCTCTGAAGATAGGAAATAGTTAATTCTAAAATATTTTTTGTTCTATCCATTTATTTTTCAATCTCTTTGAACATTGGAGTTATCTGGAACTGAGTCTCTTCTTTTCTTTCTCATTCAGTATAGACATTTAGCTTTTGAAACTTTATTCTGCAACTATCAATTATTAATTTTCTGTCATAGAATAACCAAATAATTACATTTCGGTTTGGCAATAATTATTTTTAAAATTGCTTTTAGAATAGCATGTTCATGTCCAAGTTTTTATAGATATTTTTTTTCTATTTACAGAAATTACTTTGGATTCTTAATTAGTTTTATATAAAACTAGAAACTATATATATATATATGTATGTATATGTATATATATATATATCTAAACTGAAATACAAAACACAAATTTTAATTTATTCTTATGAGATAAAATAAAGTAATACTTTGTTTTAAGTCATATAATAAATTGCTTCTTGTTTGTTTTCAAGTGTTTTTTAACCAAGATGGAAACCCATATTTTTGATAAATGTACAGTTTTGATGGCTTATAATCTACCAAGGGCTATGTTAGTTGTTCAATTAAAACAAAATCTAATAAATCACTTGTTAAATTAAAAAAAAAAAAGAATAAATACTAATATTTTTTTACTTATATTATAACATGAGAATCAATGAGATGCTCCTAACATTGTTCTACTTTGATTCAATTCAGCATGTTTTTTTTTTTTGGTTAACTGATAAAATTTTGAGTTTTTCCTGTTACAGAACATGATACAGTGGACTATTTTTAAAGGTATAGAATTCTGCTCTCCTCAAAAATGTGCATTAATTGTCTCAATATGAATGCATGCCAGCAATATGAATAAAGTGTAAATATTGTGATTATATTTTTTTTCCTATTTTTCTGTTAATAAGTTAATCCAAAAAAAAAAAAAAACTGTAAATATTGTAATTAATTTTTTCACAATGATTAAAAAAAAAAACAGTAATAAAAAATAAAATATAATTATTAAATATGACATTTTCTAGCAGGTATTTTTTGTAAATATTTTTTGTGGACCCTGAAACTGCAGATTTCTCAGAAATATGGACTGCCATCTTGGTTTACTTGAAAACTTAAAAGTATCAATAAATTTGTTAGCTATTTATTTAAATTTCAGAAATGTGGGAATTAATTAATTAAAGAAATTATTTTAGAAAAAATTATCGGTAATACAATTCAACTAATTACCACTATTATCAATATAAGACTGAAATGTTTCATATCCATCTGCTTCAAAAGAAAATTCTAGTTATACTTTTTTAAAATTTTACTTTTATCTTGGTATTAAATTATAATAATACTTTTTTTCTCTGCAGCACCATTCAATTCTTTTTTATGATATTCCTTGAGTTTCTTTATTATACAGTACTCTTAGTGTACCATAAAATACTACTTTATTTTTCTCATCAAAAGTTTTTACAGTGAATGATAATAATGCATTCAAACAATATCATTTATTTTAAAAAAATTTATAATTAGATGAAGCTGAAATATTTTACCTATTCCAAATTATCCAGAATTCATTCATCACTTCAAGAGTTGTAGGAAAAATAACTCCGAGAGCTGTTATTTTGTTATATAGTCAGGAGTGGAGTTTTTGATAACTCGTTTACTTAATATCAAAATTTCAATATAGCATATAATAAAGAATTGAATATCTTCTATCACTATTATATTAATTCTTGAAAATAAATGTTATGATATTAGGAATTGAATAATGTAATAAATTTCTTAAGTGAATATAGTAAGTTTTTCCAGGCATTATACATATAACATCACAATTCTATCAATTTAAATTCTTCAAACTAAATGACATAAGTATTGTCTGTATTCATAAATACATAAAAGAAAAATCTATTTTACTACTCGTCAATTTTAGATTCATATAATTCTTTCTTTAATTTCTCTTTCTTTTCCATATGATTTGCTTTATTTCTTCTGTGACTCTCAATCGGTTCATAATTTATGCTTTGTTATTTCTACATTCCACACTCCAATTTCATTGAGGGTTTTTCCTTTATGAATTTCAATATTGTTTTATTATCATCTTTCATCATTTAGTTTACTATTGTTTTTTAAATGGCCTTATTTTGTTTATTTTTTTTTTCATTTCTTGTATCATCTATTTCCTAATATTATAAACTGTTGTATAATATTGCTAATAGATTGTTGATTAATATGGCTCTCATCTATTCAGTGATACTGCTAATCCTTGTTTATTAATATGCATTTCCTTTTATCTGTATTTGATTTGAATTATTTCCAGGTTAATATTATTATAACAATAGACACATTAATAGTCTATCATTATTTTATGCTAATTCATTGAATCACTTACTGACTTTTTTTGGATGAATTATTTTTCATGAATCATTTGAACAAATCATCTATCTTCTCTAAAAGTTTAACACATTTAGATGTCAGTTATTTTCTTGAATAAAATCAATATATAATTATTATTGGAATTTATTCTTGAAGTTTTCTCAAAGTATTTTTTTGTCATTGCTTCTGTTTCAAATATTATCACCAATTATGGTCAATCATAAATCATTATGGTCTACTTTGATGATTCTATGGTGCCATATTTTGCACAATATGTAATGAAATACAAGTGAATATTTATAACTGATTTTACTTTATTTGAATATGATAACAATAAATTTGTGCCTAACTTGGACTATCATATGTGATGGAGTTCCATATGGTTATTTCTATTAATAGTTAGGTTATTTTAAAAAGAAACTTTTGTTTTAGGGCACCACTCTTTTTTTATCAAAGCATTTTTGTTTATCATTTAGTTATGTTCAATGATGTTGCATGATCTTCAAACACAGTGAGTAAGAAAGAAAATATAAAATTTAACAAAATGACAAATTTAGTAAATAAAATAATAATATTAATTTCTATTTCTATTTATAGTATAAATATGAAATTACATTAAATAAATAATTAATTTAAATTCTTAGAATATCAGTATAAATACTTGCCTATTATTATTATTATTATTATTATTATTATTATTATTATTATTATTATTATTATTATTATTATTATTATTATTATTATTATTATTATTATTATTATTATTATTATTATTATTATTATTATTATTATTATTATTATCATCATCATCATCATCATCATCATCATCAATGATTAATTAAAATGTCCAAAAAAATAATTTGTTTCTGTGGCCTATTGACATTTGGAAAAAATACTCTAATTGAACATATTTGATAAATCATTATGTATTTATAATTAAATATTTTAATAGAAATAGATTAAAATCATTTGAAAATTAGAAATGATTACTTGTAATAACTGTAAATATTTGACATAGTTACATTTAAATGAATTAATCGTTATAGATTTTTCAACATAAATATTAATAATTTCCAAAACAATGTTAAATATAAGATTAAGATTTCCATATTTGTCTTCAATATGTAATTATTCAGTGATAATGGGTATGTTTTCTTAAATTCCTTTACATAATCACTGATTGGGGAGACAGCTTATTATATCTATGTCTTGGCTGCACATAGTGATGATCAGAATGACTTTAGATATCCAAAGATGTTTTTCTTTATCTTCTTATTTTGCAATATCCTTATCCATAGTGTTATTCTGATCAGAAATTCTTCAATAGGCTATTGTTCTATTTTTTAAGACAAGTATTTAAGTCTTGCAATTCATTATCTACAACTACTATTTACTAAATGTCTGTCATAATTTGGACTTCTTTATCAATTCTTTATTTTTAAAATATTTTTAGAAATGTGTTTGCAATAACATAATTTTATATTATTACAGGGATTTTTACTCTTGCTTATAATTATAAATTTATTAAACACACATTGATTACGTAAGTAATATTTATTGAGGCTATAACCTTGATAATATGCGTGTAAAATGCGATATTAGGGAGTTGCAAGATAACGTAAATATGAATGTAACCACAAGCCCGCACTATAACATGAACCTAGGGTCTGTACAAAACGCTGAGCACTTTGATTGCGGTAAAACAGGGCCTGTTGCAGAAGAGCAAACAAATAGTCTCTATATACATTCCATGAGAAGCTCATGCAATATTAAGACTAACTATAACAAATGTCTGAAATTAATTAAAAGTTACAATTGTTCAAACTCCCCCAAAATTAAAGAAATCAAAGATTTACTTACAGATAAATTAGTTCCTATCATGGCTAATGTTCTGGTGAAAGTCAGCGATGATACAGCCAGCAGCTCCAATGCATTTACCAAATATAAAAAATGAATCATAATAAGAAGAAACAACAGTCGCTTATATTATTTAAAAAATCTAATAAAAAAACCTGCTACAAAATTAATAAAAATGTTATTGATAAAAAAAAAACACACTGATAAAAAACCTCTAGAAATGGACACCGGAAAGTCAAATGAAATGATTAATGACTGCTTCACTTTAGATTACTGCTCACCATGCATTGATATAACTGGCGCTGCAGTCGAAGTGACAAAACCTAGAAGCAATAGAATTAACAGTGCGAATAAAAATTCGAACGTAAAGCTTAAGTCTAAGGCTCTTAATAAATGTAATAGCGATAGCGGAGACACACAACATATCATAGAAATAATTGAAAACAGTGAGAGCAATTATGAAACAGCACCTAATATTTCAAAACAAAATAAAACTAAAGTTCTATCTGATGAGGCAACCCCCATTAATAGTAATGAACTCACAATAGAGGACAGAGTTGAAATAAATATAAATCTCAATTCCGATAATGCCGATATTTTGTGCTCTGGGACTAACGTAATAGAGACCAATGTAATTACGCGACCATTATATATCAATTGCGAGACTCCCGATGAGCATAACTGTCAGGATAATGATTGTAAATTGGTCAATCTCAATAAATCAGGTCATAATAGGAATAATCCGGAATCTAATCAAAAGGAAAAAGGAAATAAAGGAAAAAAAAAACATTCCATTCTTAATACATCAATATCTGAGAATATGTCAATTGTACACGTGAAGGCGGATGGCACTGCCAATGGCTGCAAAACCAAACTTAATAACCGGGAGTCGTACAATACACCTAAATCTAACCCCAGTTGGAGTCATCAAACATCCAAAATCCTGCCCCAAAATATACTAACATACCAGCTAACTCAAAATCAACCCATTTCTGGTGAACAGAGGGTGCTAGCCGATGATGCTGAATGTTTTTCTTCCACATCAGAAGACAAAACGAACATTATAAACGCATATAGGCCAAAAGCTAATAAAACTGAATATACAAATCCCCTTGCATTAAGTGCAGATGATAAGCATCCAAGCACAAAATTACTATCTAATCATAGTCAAATAGATAGTGAATCATTTCCCAGTTTAATTTTTCATAACAGCACTAGAAATAACACGGGATGGCTCAAGGAAATACACTATCCAAATAGAAATAAAATAATTTACAAACACAATCGTTTGAATATCCGTTAGAATCTCATACCATAGCTGGTCATCCACCACTCAACACTTGTCACAATAATGTCTCCCCTCCTGTCACTTCAAAACATACCTTATTGATGGGAAAACAAGATGAACTTGATCATAATTTGTTAAATCTCACACAAGCAAATAATGCAAATTTTACTAAACTACAAACTAACCCTGCTGATGAAACTAAATGTATTACACTTCCTATGTCATATGCTAGTGCAGCTCGGGCTGGAATGACACAATCTGGGTCGGTTAACCACTCTAGCAATGGCCAACCCTTTCTTCCTGCAGGTCACAATACTGATCACCAAGGCAGCAATACAAATCAAAAAACTGTGGGAATGGACATTCTTGAGTTGATAGAACAGCATTCACACTATGAAGATGATCTGGTTCAAGTGGATCCAATTGAAAGCAACATTACACTAAATCAACTTTCAGTGGAGCAAATGGATACTGTTGTCTCAAATTTTAACCTGACTATTCCAAACATGCTTCTGAAATCACTGTCTAACTATAGCAATGATAAGAGCATTATACTAGCGGTAATGGACCTAAAGTGTGCTCTGTTTAAATTTCCAATGAATGCCTTATTTGAGTTAATTAGAAGAGCAAATATTGCAAACGAAATACATAGGATTTCTACCCATCCGAATGACCGCTATATAGCAGTCGAATTCAAGACCTGGGCTGTCAGGAATAACTTTAAAAGCAAATTTAAAGTATTGGATGATAAGATCATAGTAACTGTAATATAAACAGATCATCCACTCTAAATGGGTCAATAAAAGATTGCATTACAGGAATAGATGAATCTTATTTACAAGAGATATTGGAACCCTTTGGCAAGGTGACAAGTTTCACCTACCTTCCAATTGACAAAACATTTAATAACATTCTCTCGAACAAAGCAACATTTAGACTCCTCCTAAAAAAGGGAATAGTACCAACAGATATTCCAACAGTGTTGTCGGCTAGAGGCTGTCTCATGATATTATCTTTTTCAGGTGTTAGGCCACAGTGCTTCTACTGTGGACAAAGAACTCACCTGATTAAGGAGTGTTTGAATTGTATATGTACATCTTGTGGTCAAAAAAAAGGTCACACTCACAGATGTAGGCAACAACAGACTTCACATTCAGTTCCGGAGGTACAACATGCTACACAACAACTGAGTGCACAACACTACAATGTAGAACAGCAGGATGAACTCAACTTAAAGTATACAAATAAAAAAGTATCCTAATACATGAAAGGAATCAGCCCTTTTTAATTAACAGTAATCAGGATTACAAACATAACACATCACATAACTATAGTCACCAAAACAGTAATCAAAGGCCGTTGGAATCAAAACCAAGAGATTCACACAATTCTGGACCTAGGAGTTTGCATGAAGGCCTAGGCTTTGGCTCGGTTACAGCATCTAGTAATAGAGCTGGTGAAAACAATATAGTGAAAACAATATAGATGATGATAAAACCAAACCAAAAAAAAAGACGGAAATACCTAAACCTAACTCCATCCAAGGTAAATATAACATCTCACCAAGTCCTAGCGATACACTGATAGCTGTGACTAATGAAAATATCAATCCTTGCCAAACACCGGTAGATTCTGCCGCTTCCTGGTCTGCAGATGAGATGGAGAGATTCATCACTCCTAACACCATTCATAAAAAAAACCATGGGTTGTATCTAGTCCTAGCTCAGGAGAAGAAGAGATGGCATTCCCAGTGAGGCAAAAGTCTAAACCCACAATATCAAATGCAACGAACAATAAGCATAAAGGAGCCACAGAAAAGAAACGCAAGATTAATCTTCCATCTGATTTGTTAACTGGTTATCTTACCAATGGTTTGCCTGTGGACCTCCCCACTTCAGATTTAAACATCCCTCCAAACATCCACAAGGAAATTAATAAAAAAAAGAGTCTGCTGATGCTTCATTGAAACCGCCTGCGGTGGAATCTAGCGGGCCACCTTGCAATGGATAACAATAAATGTTTAATCTCTGCTGTCAATGTCTGAGGTATTAATTCCCTCAGTCGTATTAATGCCATCAGGCATTTCTTTAGGCAAAACTCACCACATATGTTGTTCATAGGTGAAACGAAATATCACCTAAACTCAAACTACTTCATAAAATCAGAACTTAGTAAAATAGGATTTACCCATTTATCTATGGGTCATGCGGCTAGGGGAGGAGTTGGGGTAATAATAAATAATCTTCTGGCTCCAACCTCCTTCAGAATAATTTATCTAGATCAGAACCTGATTGCCTTGGAGTTTACCTTCTCCTTGAATACTTTCAATGTGATTTATGTATACAGCACCAACATTCATGCAACACTGCTGAAAATAGTCTACACAATTAACCTAATTACTACTAATAATAATGCACCTACCATCTGCTCGGTGACTTTAACATCTCCTATGAATCCTTCACAAAGAAATATTTACCCCTACTCAACAAAGTATTTCTCAACGGGAGGGGATTCTTTCCACCTGATGCATTTTCATTCTATACAAAGTTCTACTCGGCCTAATCGCACTATGGGATAGAGGCTAGACTGCAACCGACAGCCTTTTCGGATCATTTTGCGATTATGGCATCCATAGAGCTGAACAACTTTCAACAAATTAAAGTCAACCGGAGTCTCAGAATGTTCACTAAAACCAACGCCACTGAGGCATTTTTCTCAGAGGCCTACATCTTTTTCACAAGGTGAACCTCATATACCTACACCCAGTCGAGGCCTGGACTACATTTATAGGCATTATTCAGTCGCTGATTACTCAATACACCTTCAAGCTTAAGGGAACAACCACACTGATGTGTGAATTAGACAGCCTGAATTGGAAAATTAAAAACTTCAATGGTCAGGAGCACAACATTGAATACTTACTTGAGCTAAAAGCTTCATACAGATCAAAACAGTCAGCAGTAGCAGAGATAATAGCTACAAAAAATGCAAAGAATTACCTGCCAGCTCAACATTGCTGGACCCGGGGCTATCTCAGGTGGGCTCTGGGGGCCAGAAAGAAACAGGAGGTTCCTACTTCATTGCTCATCAATGGTGGCAGCCTTACTGGTGCGAATATGATTTTACACATAGAGAACCACTTTCAAAATCTTCTCTTAGGTCACCGTACAAACCCTGCCTTGGAGTGGGTGGGCACAACCGGAGAGGCAGATCATGGTATTATACTTCAAGACATCACCAGTAGGTTGCAGGGTCTCCCTGACAGTGTTCATCCTGGGATTCATGCTATCCCGAAGTTTGTGTTCACTCACTTAATTTTTTTTACTGCGATATTAAACATGTTAACCTACCTCGCCATTGAAGGGAGAGTAATTCCTAACCTATATCCAACCACCATGGTTCCATTCATTAAAAAGAACCAGGATCCTACCTCTCTTAGCAGTTTCATGCCAATATCGATGACACCAATTTTGTTCAAAGTCATGGAGGGTATAATAAAAGAAAAAATTCAGAATGCCATTCTACAGGATATATCGGCCTCTCAATATGCAAGGAAGGGATCATTGGTGCTGACTGCAATTGGTGAAGTGAAAATTCTGCTTGATCACATCAGATCTAACAGAAAATCCCAGCCTGTGGCAGTCCAGCTGGATGTGTCCAATGCTTTTGATACAGTAGATGTCAACATTCTTCTTGAATTGCTATCTCAGTTGGACATATCAAAACAGATAATTCAGATATTGGACAATCTTCTGAATAATAGGCATATTCATATTTCCATAAATGAATATTACTCAGATGGATTTGGCCCTTCAAGATCCATACCACAAGATTCACCATTGAGTGGTCTATTGTTCATAAAGTACCTCGACCCTCTGATTAAAGAGCTAGATTAGCTTCCAGGTATATATGTGCCCTGGCTTAAGAAAAACATCAAGGTTTTTGCATACATGGATGACATACTTTTGATTCTTCCATCCCGTAAATATCTGAAGACACTTCATTTCATAATTACCAATTATACTAAAGATTATAAATTATCCATCAATTCTCACAAGTCATCATCCTGGTGCATCAACACTGGTAGGAAAATACTATCCAATTTTTTAGCGGAACCTCAGTGTTTTCTGGGGTTTCCTATCTTCAAGTCACAGACTGCTATGTCTGTCTGCCTACAAAAAACCCATCATAAGCAATGCTACTAAGGTGGTTCAGTCACTGTCAAGGACATACCTGTCCCTACAAGGGAAGATTGCTCTTATTAATATGAAGATTATGGCGAGCATAAATTACTATCTGCCAATAATGACAGTTACCAAATCATTCAGCTTACAGATTCAGAGGCTCTGTGGTCAGCTCTTATGGAGAGGTCGTACCACTGCAATTAGCATCCACAGACTTCAGTTTCATTCAATACAGACAATCAATTTTCAAAAAGGGCATTCACGTTTAGTAAACCTGGGGAAAAAATACCCTCTATCAAATATTATAGAGACTGTAATACCTACTGACAGACCTCCCCCCAGTAAACACACATGGCTTGACACCATTATTAAACAACAATCTCTATACATCGGGCACTCAACAACAGAGTTTAATAATAAAATCAACATCTGGCAGGCACATTGCCTGCTGAATCCTGTTAATACAGTTATTTATGCTCATCTAGGGTGCAGCAATCATAAAATCACCTCAATATTTAAATATCTGCTACTGGAGCCCAAACTTTTGGATTATCTGATTAAGGTGAATATGGATTCCATGCCAACTAATACATTCTTATACTACAAGTGGTTTCTAAATAAAATAGACCCTATTTGTCATGCCTGTTCTAGAGGAGAGGAGTCCTTTAATCATCTGTTAAATATATGTCCAGGCTATAACAGTATTCGAAGAGTTATCTCTCAACACTGCATTATAGCAATGGATAAAATCCTGGACATCAGGGGTTGTCTCTTCTCTGGAGACTTTACAGTAATCAGGTTATCTATCTTCCTGACATATGCTTTTTGGTACACAAAGTGCAGGACAAAGTTCACACAACCAACACCGGATCCCAATGCTATATTTTGCGATAAGCTCAAAGCTCTTCAAGACAAGGATAAGATACTATCCTCTAGATTTCTGTTTAATAATACATGGAGCCTACTAGTATGGCCCACAGACTCTACATGAATTTTGGACCTGATATATCCACATTGTAGTGTATCATAGAAGTAGTCTGTGTTGTAACATGTCGGATTCTACTAGAGGGGCATTGTTTTCACACTACATGTATCCCAGCTGATAAGTTAGCATTATTGGGCCATTCTCTGCGCTAGTAGGGGTGGGCAATACCAACAAAATAGTACGTATTTGCTCATATTATAATCTGCTAGTGTGGAGAATGGCTCTGGCATACTTTTCCCAGACCAACGCCAGCAATGGATGAGCCAACATTAACAAAGTGTATTTATTATGCATCTGTACAATTTTATAATGTCAATAAATATATTTTTAAATACAGGTGTTTAACCACAAGATTGTGGTTAAACACCTGTGGAGGTCCCTACTATCGCATTTTACTCGCATATTTCGAGGTTATAGCCTCAGTAAATATTACTCTTGCTTATAGTAAACATTTAAATTTCTTAATTAGATTTAGCCAAAAATAGAAAAAAACAAATAGTAGAATTTTATTTTATATTTATAATTCTAATAGAAAATACATGTGATTTATTTGAAAAGAGTTTTCGCTACAGAAACATTTTGAGCAAGATAATGTTAATTAATTTACATAAGAGAAAATGCATATATTTTTTTAAATTGTATTCAGTTTATTTAAACCATTTTGGTGTTTTATATTATTATTAATAATGACAGAGCATCAATATATTTTTAATTATATTGATGTGAGAGTGTATTATTTACTGTAACAGCATTTCTATTTTTAAAAACCGATTGTTTATATGGATATGTCTCAATGTAATCAATGATTATTTATATAATTATTAAATAATTTATTACTTAAGTTTTAAATGTAAATATAATATTAATAGAAGTAATTATTTGAATACTACAAACTATTTGGATATTCAGTTGATTAGTATAGTATTTTTACATAAAGATTAATACAATCTGGCCTGAATATATACAAGCAATTTAGTTTTTCAAAATAACATTATCATTACAATTGCTTTTATTATGCTCTCTACCTGAAAAGATTTAAATATTACATATTATATAGATAAATATCAAGGGAGATGTATAAATATATATATTATATAACTCTTTAATAAAAGATATAAAATGTAACAAGTGGCTATAAAAAAATTAATAAAAGTACTTGTAAGTATTGTTTTAATTTAAATATATCTATAGAAAATAGAAATTTAATAATTCATTATAACAGTCTAATGATAAAGAAACTTTTATCTAATGAGATTTTCTCATAAATCAAATTTCTTCTGCTTTTGTAGTGGAATGATGTCTTCATATATATTTTTAATTATTGTTTTTAATATAAATATTATATTTAATTTATTTATCTTTATGTGTATACTAATAGTTTTGATTGTATTCAGTCTTCTTCAGAAGTAAATACACAAATATACCACATTATTATAAATCTTTGAAGAAGACTTATACTGCCAAAACGGTTAGCATAAATATTATTATAAATAAAGAAACTGAATGGAAATAGTTGCTTATATAAAGTAGTTCATTATTTATATTTGTGTTGAATATATTATCATTAATGCAAATTGTTGACATTTTTCTAATATTATTCAGTGTTAGCTTTAAAATCTGTTCCATTTGTAATATCCAACTATTATCAAAGCTTAGTCTAGTACAATTTTTGTGATCATTTCAGTACAACATTTACTATTATTTCTCTCATGTATCAGTAAGAAATTTGACTTGGAACACTTTTATTGCTAGTAAATATAAGCTTATCCATTTACAACATAAAAATATTTTTTTTAATTATTCTACAACCATTCTATAAAAAATAGTTTATGTGCTAGAATATTCTTTTACTGATGGGACAAAAGTTAAAATATGTATTTTTGTAATTTAGTTGCAAAATGAAATAAACCATAATGAAATTCAATTAGACTAAAAATTTTATAGAGTTTACCTTGGAAGAATATAGTTTAATACTTTTTTATATCAGTATCTGTTTAATTCAAAATAAATAGTGAATAATATTTCTAAAATATCAAACATAGAGTTAAAAAAAACAAAAAAACAAAAAAACTTTATAACAGCTACTTAATGGATAATTTTTTTTTAAAGAAAACTTTTAAATACTATATCTTGTATTGGTGAGAAAGTATTTATTTATTATTAACACCCACAAAGCGTATGCACAATTAGCTTAAAAGGTTGATATTTGAATGTATTAAATAATTAAGATAAAGTATAATATAATAAGAGAAAGAATAATAAAGTATATATATTCAAAAAGTTCTATTATTTGTAAAAAAAAAGAAAAACCTAAACGAATGTGCAGAGAATAGAGGAAAGAACTGATTATTATATGAAGAGCAACAATGAGATTTATAGATATAGAATCATAGAGAATGGAGATAAATTATTAATAACAAATGTATTATTTTTGAGTGTCATTTGATGGTTGAATAGTGTATAGACAAGAAATATTCAATAAAAGTCAAAATTTTAAAAGATATTATAGGAAAAGATAATACTCATCAGAAATATTGTGTCAGAAGTTTGTGATTATGATATTTTAGTTGTAATTATATGTTGGACTACATCTATTATCTAATATTAATTGTTAAATATTTTAAGAAAAATTTCAAACTAAACTTTTTTAACTGTTAGCAATAGCACATAGGTTAATTTATAGCACAACATTTCAAGTATTATTACTCACCTTCATGTGTTGCTCACCAGAATGGGAATCAAATCTAGACATTTAGATGTGTCGATGCTGAAATTAAGATGTCATTCTAACCAATTAGATTATTCTTTCAAAGCAGCTGTCAGTAGAAAATTTTTTATACATATCTATGAGGGTCTTTTTGATTTCTCCACTTTTTAAAGATCAGAATTAATGAATGGTTTTCAAACATTATGAATTATCATACTTAGTTGACTTATGGGATTATTTGCCATTGTAATGTAAACAGCTTTTTTAAAAAAATTTTATTTGTCCTTTTTCTTCTTTGCCCAAATTTTTATATTTTCCCACTTTATACATATATTCATAGATACATAAGTAGTCTACTATTTTATGTACATCTACTTTTTAAATCAATAGTTTGTATCTTTTAATTGATTTTCATTGGGGTGACTACATAGTTTTTTAAAATCAAGCCAGTAATTATAGACTCAATATCCAACAAACAATAATAATGAATGGATGAAATTATGTTCATTGGGAAAATTTTAGTAAACTATTATTTTCTGACTAGTACAAATATGCATTCTTCTGCATTAATGTGATATTTGTAGATGCAGTTTTTTATTTTTCAGAAATTTCAAATTTAGGTTTGGTAAATATTACTATTCTTCATGATATACTATGTCTTTGGAAATTTTGTTCATGTTATGTTATTTGGAAATTTTTTTGTTTGCTATCCCTGCTATGTAGGGATATACTATGGCCTCTATAATTGTTTTTTTTTCTTTAGAAGTTTCTTTTTATTACCTATTTAACATTTTTTAATGAAGCTGTTGGATAACTATTCTTCTTGTGAGTTTGCTCTATGTAGGTCTTTTTTTTTTCAAATAACTATTTTCTGGCAAATTTTTTTGTTCTGTTTCATAATAATGATATAACTTTATATTTTCGTGTTTCTGGCATGATTGGATGTATATGTTAAGTATTTTTCAATGGGTATTTGTTTTATGTAAACCAATTTTTTGTCACAAGTGAGTCTTGTAAAAAGAACACCTAATAATGCCATTTTTATTCTTTTTTCTGATTCTGTTGTGTGCTTAATTAAATGATATATGTTATTAATATATGTTCAGTATGTTTATAATAGTGCTTCATCATGTGAGCAAAGAACAAATGTACCATTAATATAACAAGATCACATTCTAGATAGATATGGAGCAGTATTTGTAGTAGTGGCTTTAAGTTCTGTGTAAATGTCACTAATTGGGGGTAACAGTGTCAAACTCATAGCTATTCCTTGATTTTGTTGGTAGAATTTTGTATTGTATACATTCTTGTTATGTAAAATGTTAACACTTTCATTAAATTATCAATAGGAAGAGTTGCTTGATTTGAAAATACAACTCCATATTCACCGAAGGTATAGCTTTCTTATTTTGATGATAAATTTATTAGGTTGGCTAAACAGTAAAACAATATTAAACACCATAGGAATGTGGAAGAATATATATTGGTGAAACCAATCATCTCATTGAAAAGTGATTAAGAGATCACAAACTCATAATTAAAAAAGATTATATCTAAACTAACATATTTGTATATACTAATAAACATATATGTTTGATTGAAAAAGATAAAAGTATTAAACAGAGAAAAAATACAAAGAAGAAAATTTAAAGAAGCTATTCACATGACAATGGGAAACAACCCATAAATAAATCTGCTGTGATAATTCATAATGTCTGGAAATTATTCATTATCCTTGTCTTTATGAACAAAGAAAAGAAAAGAGGGAGATTCTCTTAGAAAAATATATGAAATTTCTATTTTTCTATTCTGACAAACATTAAATTTAATATTCATAAATATAAAGATTCCAGCTTTTGATTCCTATGCTAGTAATGTTATTATACAGATGACACTCAAAGAAAAGAGGAGATTAAATCCACGTTGATTGTTGTGCTGTATCCTAACCTGTATGCTATTATAAATGATTGAATGTATTTGAAAAATTTAAAAATATATAATATTAGATTATGGAAATAGGACAAAATATAATTTTAATTAAAATCTCAAGTATCTGCTATTACATCAAACATTAAATTTGCAAAATTATGTCCAAATCTGGCTAAAGTGGAAAATTAATTAACTTTCCTATATAAATGTAATTTGGAAGGTGTTCCTAAATGTTTAAAACTAAAACCTCCAATAATTCCCCAACAACTGAAAAAATTACTCATGGAACAAGTAAGATTCTGTTAAGAGGAATAATAAATGCTCAAAGATTTTACAAATATCAAACTTTCAGCTTAATTAGTAATATAGAATATTTTCTATAAAATAAACTGGTGATGTCTTCATAAGAATGTTTCAAACAATAAGGATGTTATATTTTAATTTACAAAGAGAAAAAATTAAAGATTATCAGAATAAGAAAATAGTAAATCTGTAAGGACATATCAAACATTATGCTAGTATACCCGCTGGTGTCATTAGTTAAATATCTTATGTCTAAACATCTAACAGATACTGAAGTTTCTGTTCTGGGAAAAGGATTAAACTTTGCTATCACATCATCTAATTTCCTTTCATTAGATAAATGGCAGCAACTGATGAAGTCACTAAACTAGCAGAATCATCAGAATTATGCTGGAGAATTAAAAAAATATTTGAAGATCATCAAAAATCCAAATTAGACATTTTCTGTAAAGAAAGAAAAGATTACTAAATTCCCCAAACTAGAACAATCCATAACTGTCTTCCTACTGATAAAAGTTCAATGCTATAATTATAATGAATATTTTGACTATGAAAACAAAATAAGAAACTAACAACAGTCCAATCTGAAAAAATGACAAAAGTTTTTAATCAGCTACAAAAGCAAAGTTTTAAGAATTATTTAAATATCATCACAATAAGTCACTGTTTCAGAAAAAAACAAACTAACATCAGATCTGTGATTCATTAAAACTTATTGTAAATTGTAGAAATTCACCTTAACCAAAACTGTGAGATTTCCTTTAAGAGTCGGAATTTTTTGGCATGCTAAACAGTTTTTTTTATCAGAGATTCTAAGTACTTTGTGAAATTAATCAAGAACATGAAAACTCAAATAACACATATTGGTAGGCTTTGATGTGGAAAATTTATTCACAAAAGTACCTGTAATAGAGAATTGTCTATTGTATGGGATAGGTTAAATGGTAATAGTAACCTATGTGATAGAATATGTTTTCTATTGATAATATAATGGAACTCTTAATATTCTGCATATCTTTTATAAAACAAAATTTGCATTCACACAAACCATGTGAAGATGGGAAAATGTATATTGGTGAAACCTGCTGTTTCATCAAAAAGTAATTAAAGAAACACAGAGTTATGATTCAACAATAACAGATACATCTAAAGTAGCAGACCATACAGACACTAATGAATATATGTTTGACTGGAAAAGAAAAAAAATATTGGACAGAAAAGATAAAGTATAAAGAAGAAAGTTTACAAAAGCTACACATATGATACTGGCAGATAATTTTATTAAGTCAGTCTAGTCTAATAATTCATAATGTTTGAAAACAACTCATTAATCTTGGATTTAAGAAAACAGTGGAGAAACCAGGAGGATTTTTATAAGTAAATATATTAAAGTTTTACTGACTTGTTTTTGACAATGTAGTTTTATTAAAAATATTACTTTAAATTCACTATTCACAAATTGATTTACATGTTAATATTATTACAGGTTATCTAGAAACACTTTAAGAATGGAAAGAAATAATACCACTGCATATTTTGAGTTATGTACTAATTTGTGTACTACTACTAACAGCAGAGTCATCAAAAGTGGAAATTAATGAGTAGGCTGTTTTTCATATAAATTATAATAAATAATTAAAAAGTATATACAACAGCTATGTATATATATATATATATATATATATATATATATATATATATATATATATATATATATTAATAATTATCTATAAAAGGCCTTTTTCAATACCTGATTTTGTGCCCTTTTCAAATGTTAGTCACCTATTTTAATGTAACCAATTATTGCATATATAACATCATTTAGTGTTCTATAATGGAAATAAAATAACAATAACAAAATAAAATATCAATAAAATGGTATAAAATTATCATACAGAGATTCAATATAAGTTCAAAGAATTAACCATATAACATAACAAAATATAGAATAAATAATACATAGACTATACAAATTTAAATATACTATCTTTTACAATTTTGCATTTATTTTTAATTGACTGATTATTAACTAAATTTATTGTTTTATAAATATTCATACAATTATTTAAGTTATACTTAATATAATATGTCTCATATACTTGTCTTCTTTTTGGATCTGAAAGTAATTTAAAGATTTAATTTTTTTGTAGCATCTATTTTATTTCTATATGTTAAAGTAGTGAATGTATAAATCAGATTTATCATTTCACCTATTAACTGTTTTCCTGTGTGAACATAGTAAATCATGTTGTAATGGTCACAATTAATTTTATATACATTTTTTTTTTTGCATTTTATATTGTCTCTTAATTTGTAATTACCTATTATATAGAGAGACTTGTACTATTTTGCCATCCAATATTTATATGTTTATCAATATGATTTTTGTTTTTTTATTAATGTATTATAAATTTTAGGATATGAAATATTAGATCTATTTCTTATTGTTACTGTTATTATTATAATGATTTTTCATAGAAATGTTATTATATAATATAGACTTTTTAGAATTAAAAATATATTTTAATAATTTTAGAGTTATCCATAATATTTATATAATTCAATAAATTGATTCTGTTATATATCAGTTACATTTTTATTTAGATTATATTTATCATTTCTATATGTAGCACTTTTAATGAATATCATCTTTTGTACTCATGCTTGTTGTAAATCTATAGGAATAATTTTTCTTAATTTGTCTTCTTTAATAAAAAAAAAACAACAACAAACAAACAAATATGACTTTATACTTTTATAAATTTAATATGATATACATTATTGTTAAATTCATTATAAATATTATTCATAGCTCTTTTATTTTCAATAATTAAAATATCATCAACCTATCTCGACTAATGCATTAATTCTTGATTAATTTTTTTTTTATTATAATAGTTTCTAATTTATTTATAAATATTTATGACATTAAGCTATGAATTGCATAAACCATAACCCATTTTTTATGTATATTCCAAAATTCATTATTATATTTAAAATATAAGCTGTTATATATTAATGTTATATCCTCTTATATAATATTTATTATAGTTATATAATTCATATATTGATTTATCAGCAGAATATATTTGTCAAGTTTAAATAAAGTTTGAATATTTAAAAAAAAACATTTAACAAATAATATTAGATGATGGACATATTCCAACATATAATTACAACTCACCAGAAATAATTTGGATAACTTTTGAATTGGCAATGTCAGAAAATTAGATTTGGATATAATGAAACTAAATTTTTCAGTTAAAAAGATTGTTTTGGAAAACTGAGTTTAAAAAATTGTTGTCATGTTAAATGATCTCAACTAAAGTGTTTATTTCACTAAAGGTAGTTGACATATAGATTGCTACCCATTATCTGATTGTAGCGGTAGCAGAAAGAAAATCTATTTATATGAATAAAAAAAATTGTGTTTTGTTATATTTTTGCACATGTACATGCAGATTTTAGATAAAGTAACAAGAATATCTATGATTTAGTTAATATGAAATAAGGCATTCATTTTCATCAAAAATTGTACTATTTGTATTCAATGGAAAATGGAGACATATCATTTGAAAAGTATGTAGAATAGTATTAAATTATGCAGTTACAGGTTTAAATTTTTTGATAGATATTAATTTTTCACTTATTGCTTAACAGTAATTCACAGGCACTGAATTATATTTCTAAGATGATTGAAAATGATATATATATATAATGTTTCTAAAATGATATATATATATAATGTTTCTAAACCAATATTTGAACATGCAAATTTTTTGAATTGTGATCCATTATTTTGATTGATGTTAATGTAAGCTGGAAAAATGTTTGTGCAGTGGAATGATTGGGATAAACATGAACTGTCAAAATGTTCAAATAGTATGCAGCTGTAATGAATATATTAAGAGTAATAGTTAGCCAAGGAAAATACCATAATATGGATGTTCACATTATTTTTGTTTCACTGCTATGTTTCACAAATAAGAGAAAGTAATATAATTCTTTTGAAAAATGAAGATTTACTTTTTAATATATTTTCAGCAATTTATTATCTAGCTTTTCTGCTCATGATGATATTTTTTGTGATAGAGTGTTCACACAGTGATGTTATCACAGCAGATTTTATATAATTGAGCTGAGGAATGCTAATCTATTCTGTGATTGTCTATGTATTTTGGCCTATAATAGCTTATAATATCTATATTATTGATTTACTGATGCAATTTGTGATAGCATTTTTTATTCTTTAATATTTTAATGAATGAAATTGCCATTCTTAAGATTTTGAAACATTAAACATTTCAGAAATTTTAGAATTTATTATTCCAGATAATTTGTTTTAAATAATTTAACTCATTTATGCTTACATAAAGCCACTATTATCAGTCTTACAAGAAGATTAATGTCAACTTCTGTCAGATATATTTACCACTTTCTTAAGCCTCTACATGTAAAACATTTTTATTTCTGTACTATATTGTAAGATGACTAGAATTTTGCTGACTAGTTCACTAGAAATAACAAAGCTTTTAACTATCTTTAAGTTTCAACCCCCAGCTATCCACTCCATCTTATATAACTAATACATCTGACCACATAATTGCAAAAAAAGATAAATGATTTCCAAGATACATATTTCATGCTGAACCATCACTCAGTCAGTTGGTCCAGATTATCATCTCCACACACACATATATATATATTGATAATCAATGCTCACTTTATATTAAGCTAGTAAATCTTCAAACTTTAATAGACAGGCTTCAATCTTCTCCATCATCTCACTCTGACCTCTCATATGTAAGACCTTAATATGTCCATTTAAATAAACAGAAGAGAGATGGGAAGAATGTATGTAGTCATGGGTATTAGTT